>JAVIAB010000160.1:2337196-2911578 GCA_032433765.1 Megaustenia siamemsis
CTTCACTCTATTACGGCTATAACATTCACATTTCACTCCATCACAGCTGTAACACTCACAATTCACTACATCACAGCTGTAACACTCACACTTCACTCCATCACAGCTGTAACACTCACACTTCACTCATTCACAGCTATAACACTCACACTTCACTCATCACGTCTATAATACTCACACTTCACTACATCACAGCTGTAACACTCACACTTCAATCATTCACAGCTATAACACTCACACTTCACTCCATTACGGCTATAACACTCACACTTCACTCCATCCTGTCTTTAACACTCACACTTCACTCCATTACGTCCGTAACACTCAAACTTCACTCCATTTCGTCTGTAACACTCACACTTCACTACATTACGTCTGCAACACTCACACTTCACTCCGTCACATCTGTGACACTCATACTTAACTCATTCACAGCTCTAACACTCGCATTTCACTCCATTACGGCTATAACATTCACACTTCACACCATCACGGCTATAACACTCACACTTCACTCCATTACGGCTGTAACACTCACACTTCACTCCATTACGGCTGTAACTCTCACACTTCACTCCATTACAGCTGTAACACTCACACTTCACGCAATCACAACAGAAACACTCACACTTCACTCCATTACGGCTATAATACTCACACTTAACTCCATCACAGCTGTAGTACTCACACTTCACTCCATTACTTCTGTAACACTCACACTTCACTCCATCACAGCTATAACACTCACACTTCACTCCATCACAGCTGTAACACTCACACTTCGCTCCATTATGGCTGTAACACTCACACTTCACTCCATCACAGCTACAACACTCACACTTCGCTCCATTGCGGCTGTAACACTCACACTTCACTCCATTATGTCTGCAACACTCCCACTTCGCTCGATTATGTCTGCAACACTCACACTTCGCTCCATTATGTCTGCAACACTCACACTTCACTCCATTTCCGCTATAACACACACAGTTCACTCAATTATGGCTATAACACTCACACTTCACTCCATTACGGCTATAACACTCACACTTCACTCCATTACGGCTATAACACTCACACTTCACTCCATTACGGCTATAGTACTCACACTTCACTCCATCACGGCTATAACACTCACACTTCACTCCATTATGGCTATAACACTCATACTTCACTCCATTACGGCTAAAACACTCACACTTCACTCCATCACAGCTGTAGTACTCACACTTCACTCCATCATGTCTGTAACACTCACACTTCACTCCATCACAGCTATAACCCTCAAACTATACTCCATCACGGCTGTAATACAGACCACATTTCAAACATAACTTGAATTTAGTGCATCATGTCTCTAGTTTGTCATGTCACCAGTTTGTCATGTAACCTCTAGTGTGTCATCATGTCTCTAGTTTGTCATGTTACCTCTAGTGTGTCATCATGTCTCTAGTTTGCCATGTTACCTCTAGTGTGTCATCATGTCTCTAGTTTGTCATGTTACCTCTAGTGTGTCATCATGTCACCAGTTTATCATGTTACCTCTAGTGTGTCATCATGTCTCTAGTTTGCCATGTTACTTCTGTCATCATGTCTCTAGTTTGTCATGTTACCTCTAGTGTGTCATCATGTCTCTAGTTTGTCATGTTACCTCTAGTGTGTCATCATGTCTCTAGTTTGTCATGTAACCTCTAGTGTGTCATCATGTCTCTAGTTTGCCATGTTACCTCTAGTATGTCTCCATGTCTCTAGTTTGTCATGTTACCTCTAGTGTGTCATCATGTCTCTAGTTTGTCATGTTGCTTCTAGTGTATTATCATGTCTCTAGTTTATCATGTTACCTCATGTGTCATCGTGTCTCTAGTTTATCATGTTACCTCATGTGTCATCATGTCTCTAGTTTGTCATGTTACTTCTGTGTCATTGTGTCTCTAGTTTATCATGTTACCTCATGTGTCATCATGTCTCTAGTTTGTCATGTTACTTCTGTGTCATCGTGTCTCTAGTTTATCATGTTACCTCATGTGTCATCATGTCTCTAGTTTGTCATGTTGCTTCTAGTGTGTCATGTCTCTAGTTTGTTATGTTACCTCTAGTGTGTCATCAGTTTGTCATGTTACCTCTAGTGTGTCATCATTTCACCAGTTTGTCATGTTACCTCTATTGTGTCATCATGTCTCTAGTTTGTCTTGTTACCTCTAGTTTGTCATCATGTCATCAGTTTGTCATGTTGCCTCTAGTGTGCCAACATGTCTCTAGTTTGTCATGTTACTTCTAGTGTGTCATCAGATTATCATGGTACCTCAAGTGTCACCATGTCACCAGTTTGTCATGTTACCTCATGTGTTATCATGTCTCCAGTTTGTCATGTTACCTCTAGTGTGTCATCATGTCTCTAGTTTATCATGTTACCTCTAGTGTGTCATCATGTCTCTAGTTTATCATGTAACCTCTAGTGTGTCATCATGTCTCTAGTTTATCATGTTACCTCTAGTGTGTCATCATGTCTCTAGTTTGTCATGTAGCCTGTAGTGTGTCATCATGTCTCCAGTTTGTCATGTTGCCTCTAGTGTGTCATCATGTCTGTAGTTTTTCATTTTACATATATTGTGTCATCATGTCTCCAGTTTGTCATGTTACCTCTAGTGTGTCATCATGTCTTTAGTTTATGATGTTACCTCTAGTGTGTCATCATGTCTCCAGTTTGTCATGTTGCCTCTAGTATGTCATCATGTCTCTAGTTTGTCATGTTACTTCTAGTGTGTCATCATGTCTCTAGTTTGTCATGTTACCTCTAGTATGTCATCATGTCTCTAGTTTGTCATGTTACTTCTAGTGTGTCATCATGTCTCCAGTTTGTCATGTTACCTCTAGTGTGTCATCATGTCTCTAGTTTATCATGTTACTTCTAGTGTGTCATCATGTCTCTAGTTTGTCATGTTACTTCTAGTGTGTCATCATCTCTCTAGTTTGTCATGTTACTTCTAGTGTGTCATCATGTCTCCAGTTTGTCATGTTACTTCTAGTGTGTCATCATGTCTCTAGTTTGTCATGTTACTTCTAGTGTGTCATCATGTCTCCAGTTTGTCATGTTACTTCTAGTATGTCATCATGTCTCTAGTTTGTCATGTTACTTCTAGTGTGTCATCATGTCTCTAGTTTGTCATGTTACTTCTAGTGTGTCATCATGTCTCTAGTTTGTCATGTTACTTCTAGTGTGTCATCATGTCTTTAGTTTATCATGTTACTTCTAGTGTGTCATCATGTCTCCAGTTTGCCATGTTACTTCTAGTGTGTCATCATGTCTTTAGTTTATCATGTTACTTTTAGTGTGTCATCATGTCTCTAGTTTGTCATGTTGCCTCTAGTGTGTCATCATGTCTCTAGTTTGTCATGTTGCCTCTAGTGTGTCATCATGTCTTTAGGTTGTCATGTTGCCTCTAGTGTGTCATCATGTCTCTAGTTTGTCATGTTGCCTCTAGTGTGTCATCATGTCTTTAGGTTGTCATGTTGCCTCTAGTGTGTCATCATGTCTCTAGTTTGTCATGTTGCCTCTAGTGTGTCATCATGTCTTTAGGTTGTCATGTTGCCTCTAGTGTGTCATCATGTCTCTAGTTTGTCATGTTGCCTCTAGTGTGTCATCATGTCTCTTGTTTGTCGTGTTACCTCTAGTGTGTCATCATGTCTCTAGTTTGTCATGTTGCCTCTAGTGTGTCATCATGTCTTTAGGTTGTCATGTTGCCTCTAGTGTGTCATCATGTCTCTAGTTTGTCATGTTGCCTCTAGTGTGTCATCATGTCTCTAGTTTGTCATGTTGCCTCTAGTGTGTCATCATGTCTCTAGTTTGTCATGTTACTTCTAGTGTGTCATCATGTCTCTTGTTTGTCATGTTGCCTCTAGTGTGTCATCATGTCTCTAGTTTGTCATGTTACCTCTAGTGTGTCATCATGTCTCTAGTTTGTCATGTTACCTCTAGTGTGTCATCATGTCTCTAGTTTGTCATGTTACCTCTAGTGTGTCATCATGTCTTTAGTTTGTCATGTTACCTCTAGTGTGTCATCATGTCTCTTCTTTGTCATGTTACCTCTAGTGTGTCATCATGTCTTTAGTTTGTCATGTTACTTCTAGTGTGTCATCATGTCTCTAGTTTGTCATGTTACCTCTAGTGTGTCATCATGTCTCTTGTTTGTCATGTTACCTCTAGTGTGTCATGATGTCTCCAGTTTGTCATGTTACCTCTAGTGTGTCATCATGTCTCCAGTTTGTCATGTTACCTCTAGTGTGTCATCATGTCTCCAGTTTGTCATGTTACCTCTAGTGTGTCATCATGTCTTTAGGTTGTCATGTTACCTCTAGTGTGTCATCATGTCTCTTGTTCGTCATGTTACCTCTAGTGTGTCATCATGTCTTTAGTTTGTCATGTTACCTCTAGTGTGTCATCATGTCTTTAGGTTGTCATGTTACCTCTAGTGTGTCATCATGTCTTTAGGTTGTCATGTTACCTCTAGTGTGTCATCATGTCTCTAGTTTGTCATGTTACCTCTAGTGTGTCATCATGTCTTTAGGTTGTCATGTTACCTCTAGTGTGTCATCATGTCTCTTGTTTGTCATGTTGCCTCTAGTGTGTCATCATGTCTCTTGTTTGTCATGTTGCCTCTAGTGTGTCATCATGTCTTTAGGTTGTCATGTTACCTCTATTGTGTCATCATGTCTCTAGTTTGTCATGTTACCTCTAGTGTGTCATCAGTTTGTCATGTTACCTCTAGTGTGTCATCATTTCACCAGTTTGTCATGTTACCTCTATTGTGTCATCATGTCTCTAGTTTGTCTTGTTACCTCTAGTTTGTCATCATGTCATCAGTTTGTCATGTTGCCTCTAGTGTGCCAACATGTCTCTAGTTTGTCATGTTACTTCTAGTGTGTCATCAGATTATCATGGTACCTCAAGTGTCACCATGTCACCAGTTTGTCATGTTACCTCATGTACCATCATGTCTCCAGTTTGTCATGTTACCTCTAGTGTGTCATCATGTCTCTAGTTTATCATGTTACCTCTAGTGTGTCATCATGTCTCTAGTTTATCAAGTTACCTCTAGTGTGTCATCATGTCTCTAGTTTATCATGTAACCTCTAGTGTGTCATCATGTCTCTAGTTTATCATGTTACCTCTAGTGTGTCATCATGTCTCTAGTTTGTCATGTAGCCTGTAGTGTGTCATCATGTCTCTAGTTTGTCATGTTACTTCTAGTGTGTCATCATGTCTCTAGTTTGTCATGTTACTTCTAGTGTGTCATCATCTCTCTAGTTTGTCATGTTACTTCTAGTGTGTCATCATGTCTCCAGTTTGTCATGTTACTTCTAGTGTGTCATCATGTCTCTAGTTTGTCATGTTACTTCTAGTGTGTCATCATGTCTCCAGTTTGTCATGTTACTTCTAGTATGTCATCATGTCTCTAGTTTGTCATGTTACTTCTAGTGTGTCATCATGTCTCTAGTTTGTCATGTTGCCTCTAGTGTGTCATCATGTCTCTAGTTTGTCATGTTGCCTCTAGTGTGTCATCATGTCTCTAGTTTGTCATGTTACTTCTAGTGTGTCATCATGTCTCTTGTTTGTCATGTTGCATCTAGTGTGTCATCATGTCTCTAGTTTGTCATGTTACCTCTAGTGTGTTATCATGTCTCCAGTTGTCATGTTACCTCTAGTGTGTCATCATGTCTCCAGTTTGTCATGTTACCTCTAGTGTGTTATCATGTCTCCAGTTTGTCATGTTACCTCTAGTGTGTCATCATGTCTCTAGTTTGCCATGATACCTCTAGTGTGTCATCATGTCTCTTGTTTGTCATGTTACCTCTAGTGTGTCATCATGTCTCTAGTTTGTCATGTTACCTCTAGTGTGTCATCATGTCTCCAGTTTGTCATGTTACCTCTAGTGTGTCATCATGTCTTTAGGTTGTCATGTTACCTCTAGTGTGTCATCATGTCTCTTGTTCGTCATGTTACCTCTAGTGTGTCATCATGTCTTTAGTTTGTCATGTTACCTCTAGTGTGTCATCATGTCTTTAGGTTGTCATGTTACCTCTAGTGTGTCATCATGTCTTTAGGTTGTCATGTTACCTCTAGTGTGTCATCATGTCTCTTGTTTGTCATGTTACCTCTAGTGTGTCATCATGTCTTTAGGTTGTCATGTTACCTCTAGTGTGTCATCATGTCTCTTGTTTGTCATGTTGCCTCTAGTGTGTCATCATGTCTCTTGTTTGTCATGTTGCCTCTAGTGTGTCATCATGTCTTTAGGTTGTCATGTTACCTCTATTGTGTCATCATGTCTCTAGTTTGTCATGTTACCTCTAGTGTGTCATCAGTTTGTCATGTTACCTCTAGTGTGTCATCATTTCACCAGTTTGTCATGTTACCTCTAGTGTGTCATCATGTCTCTAGTTTGTCTTGTTACCTCTAGTTTGTCATCATGTCATCAGTTTGTCATGTTGCCTCTAGTGTGCCAACATGTCTCTAGTTTGTCATGTTACTTCTAGTGTGTCATCAGATTATCATGGTACCTCAAGTGTCACCATGTCACCAGTTTGTCATGTTACCTCATGTGCCATCATGTCTCCAGTTTGTCATGTTACCTCTAGTGTGTCATCATGTCTCTAGTTTATCATGTTACCTCTAGTGTGTCATCATGTCTCTAGTTTATCATGTTACCTCTAGTGTGTCATCATGTCTCTAGTTTATGATGTTACCTCTAGTGTGTCATCATGTCTCCAGTTTGTCATGTTGCCTCTAGTGTGTCATCATGTCTCTAGTTTGTCATGTTACCTCTAGTGTGTCATCATGTCTCTAGTTTATGATGTTACCTCTAGTGTGTCATCATGTCTCCAGTTTGTCATGTTGCCTCTAGTGTGTCATCATGTCTCTAGTTTGTCATGTTACCTCTAGTGTGTCATCATGTCTCTAGTTTATCATGTTACCTCTAGTGTGTCATCATGTCTCTAGTTTATCATGTTACCTCTAGTGTGTCATCATGTCTCTAGTTTATGTTACCTCTAGTGTGTCATCATGTCTCCAGTTTGTCATGTTGCCTCTAGTGTGTCATCATGTCTCTAGTTTATCATGTTACCTCTAGTGTGTCATCATGTCTCTAGTTTATGATGTTACCTCTAGTGTGTCATCATGTCTCCAGTTTGTCATGTTACCTCTAGTGTGTCATCATGTCTCTAGTTTGTCATGTTACTTCTAGTGTGTCATCATGTCTCTAGTTTGTCATGTTACTTCTAGTGTGTCATCATGTCTCTAGTTTGTCATGTTACTTCTAGTGTGTCATCATGTCTCTAGTTTGTCATGTTACTTCTAGTGTGTCATCATGTCTCTAGTTTATCATGTTACCTCTAGTGTGTCATCATGTCTCTAGTTTATCATGTTACCTCTAGTGTGTCATCATGTCTCTAGTTTGTCATGTAGCCTGTAGTGTGTCATCATGTCTCCAGTTTGTCATGTTGCCTCTAGTGTGTCATCATGTCTGTAGTTTTTCATTTTACATATATTGTGTCATCATGTCTCCAGTTTGTCATGTTACCTCTAGTGTGTCATCATGTCTTTAGTTTATGATGTTACCTCTAGTGTGTCATCATGTCTCCAGTTTGTCATGTTGCCTCTAGTATGTCATCATGTCTCTAGTTTGTCATGTTACTTCTAGTGTGTCATCATGTCTCTAGTTTGTCATGTTACCTCTAGTATGTCATCATGTCTCTAGTTTGTCATGTTACCTCTAGTATGTCACCATGTCTCTAGTTTGTCATGTTACTTCTAGTGTGTCATCATGTCTCCAGTTTGTCATGTAACCTCTAGTGTGTCATCATGTCTCCAGTTTGTCATGTTACCTCTAGTGTGTCATCATGTCTCTAGTTTGTCATGTTACCTCTAGTGTGTCATCATGTCTTTAGGTTGTCATGTTACCTCTAGTGTGTCATCATGTCTTTAGGTTATCATGTTACCTCTAGTGTGTCATCATGTCTCCAGTTTGTCATGTTACCTCTAGTGTGTCATCATGTCTCTAGTTTGTCATGTTACTTCTAGTGTGTCATCATGTCTCTAGTTTGTCATGTTACTTCTAGTGTGTCATCATCTCTCTAGTTTGTCATGTTACTTCTAGTGTGTCCTCATGTCTCCAGTTTGTCATGTTACTTCTAGTGTGTCATCATGTCTCTAGTTTGTCATGTTACTTCTAGTGTGTCATCATGTCTCCAGTTTGTCATGTTACCTCTAGTGTGTCATCATGTCTCTTCTTTGTCATGTTGCCTCTAGTGTGTCATCATGTCTCTTGTTTGTCATGTTGCCTCTAGTGTGTCATCATGTCTTTAGGTTGTCATGTTACCTCTAGTGTGTCATCATGTCTCTAGTTTGTCATGTTACCTCTAGTGTGTCATCACATCACCAGTTTGTCATGTTACCTCTAGTGTGTCATCATGTCACCAGTTTGTCATGTTACCTCGAGTGTGTCATCATGTCATCAGTTTGTCATGTTACCTCTAGTGTATCATCATGTCTCCAGTTTGTCATGTTACCTCTAGTGTGTCATCACGTCACCAGTATGTCATGTTACCTCGAGTGTGTCATTATGTAACTAGTTTGTCATGTTACCTCTAGTGTGTCATCATGTCACCAGTTTGTCATGTTACCGCTGGTGTGTCATCATGTCTCCAGTTTGTCATGTAACCTCTAGTGTGTCATCATGTCTCCAGTTTGTCATGTTACCTCTAGTGTGTCATGTCTTTCGGTTGTCATGTTACCTCTAGTGTGTCATCATGTCTCCAGTTTGTCATGTTACCTCTAGTGTGTCATCATGTCTCCAGTTTGTCATGTTACCTCTAGTGTGTCATCATGTCTTTCGGTTGTCATGTTACCTCTAGTGTGTCATCATGTCTCCAGTTTGTCATGTTACCTCTAGTGTGTCATCATGTCTTTAGTTTGTCATGTTACCTCTAGTGTGTCATCATGTCTTTAGGTTGTCATGTTACCTCTAGTGTGTCATCATGTCTTTAGGTTGTCATGTTACCTCTAGTGTGTCATCATGTCTCTTGTTTGTCATGTTACCTCTAGTGTGTCATCATGTCTTTAGGTTGTCATGTTACCTCTAGTGTGTCATCATGTCTCTTGTTTGTCATGTTGCCTCTAGTGTGTCATCATGTCTCTTGTTTGTCATGTTGCCTCTATTGTGTCATCATGTCTTTAGGTTGTCATGTTACCTCTAGTGTGTCATCATGTCTCTAGTTTGTCATGTTACCTCTAGTGTGTCATCATATCACCAGTTTGTCATGTTACCTCTAGTGTCATCATGTCACCAGTTTGTCATGTTACCTCGAGTGTGTCATCATGTCATCAGTTTGTCATGTTACCTCTAGTATGTCATCATGTCTCCAGTTTGTCATGTTACCTCGAGTGTGTCATCATGTCATCAGTTTGTCATGTTACCTCTAGTGTGTCATCATGTCACCAGTTTGTCATGTTACCTCGAGTGTGTCATCATGTCATCAGTTTGTCATGTTACCTCTAGTGTATCATCATGTCTCCAGTTTGTCATGTTACCTCTAGTGTGTCATCACGTCACCAGTATGTCATGTTACCTCGAGTGTGTCATCATGTAACTAGTTTGTCATGTTACCTCTGGTGTGTCATCATGTCTCCAGTTTGTCATGTAACCTCTAGTGTGTCATCATGTCTCCAGTTTGTCATGTTACCTCTAGTGTGTCATCATGCCTTTAGGTTGTCATGTTACCTCTAGTGTGTCATCATGTCTCCAGTTTGTCATGTTACCTCTAGTGTGTCATCATGTCTTTAGTTTATCATGTTACCTCTAGTGTGTCATCATGTCTCCAGTTTGTCATGTTACCTCTAGTGTGTCATCATGTCTTTAGTTTGTCATGTTACCTCTAGTGTGTCATCATGTCTTTAGTTTATCATGTTACCTCTAGTGTGTCATCATGTCTTTAGTTTGTCATGTTACCTCTAGTGTGTCATCATGTCTTTAGTTTATCATGTTACCTCTAGTGTGTCATCATGTCTCCAGTTTGTCATGTTACCTCTAGTGTGTCATCATGTCTTTAGTTTGTCATGTTACCTCTAGTGTGTCATCATGTCTTTAGTTTTTCATTTTACCTCTAGTGTGTCATCATGTCTCTAGTTTGTCATGTTACCTCTAGTGTCATCATGTCTTTAGTTTATCATGTTACCTCTAGTGTGTCATCATGTCTCAGTTTGTCATGTTACCTCTAGTGTGTCATCATGTCTCCAGTTTGTCATGTTACCTCTAGTGTGTCATCATGTCATCAGTTTGTCATGTTACCTCTAGTATGTCATCATGTCTCCAGTTTGTCATGTTACCTCGAGTGTGTCATCATGTCATCAGTTTGTCATGTTACCTCTAGTGTGTCATCATGTCACCAGTTTGTCATGTTACCTCGAGTGTGTCATCATGTCATCAGTTTGTTATGTTACCTCTAGTGTGTCATCATGTCTCCAGTTTGTCATGTTACCTCTAGTGTGTCATCACGTCACCAGTATGTCATGTTACCTCGAGTGTGTCATCATGTCTCCAGTTTGTCATGTTACCTCTAGTGTGTCATCATGTCACCAGTTTGTCATGTTACCTCTGGTGTGTCATCATGTCTCAGTTTGTCATGTAACCTCTAGTATGTCATCATGTCTCCAGTTTGTCATGTTACCTCTAGTGTGTCATCGTGTCTCCAGTTTGTCATGTTACCTCTAATGTGTCATCATGTCTTTAGTTTGTCATGTTACCTCTAGTGTGTCATCATGTCTCTAGTTTGTCATGTTAACTCTAGCATGTCATCATGTCTCTCGCTTATCATGTTATCTCTAGTGTGTCATCATGTCTCTAGTTTATCATGTTATCTCTAGTGTGTCATCATGTCTCTAGTTTGTCATGTTATCTCTAGTGTGTCATCATGTCTCTAGTTTGTCATGTTACCTCTAGTGTGTCATCATGTCTCTAGTTTGTCATGTTACCTCTAGTGTGTCATCATATCTCTAGTTTGTCATGTTACCTCTAGTGTGTCATCATGTCTCTAGTTTGTCATGTTACCTCTAGCATGTCATCATGTCTCTAGTTTGTCATGTTACCTCTAGCGTGTCATCATGTCTCTAGTTTGTCATGTTACCTCTAGTGTGTCATCATGTCTCTAATTTGTCATGTTACCTCTAGTGTGTCATCATGTCTCTAGTTTATCATGTTATCTCTAGTGTGTCATCATGTCTCCAGTTTATCATGTTATCTCTAGTGTGTCATCATGTCTCTAGTTTATCATGTTATCTCTAGTGTGTCATCATGTCTCTAGTTTGTCATTTTACTTCTAGTGTGTCATCATGTCTCTTGTTTGTCATGTTGCCTCTAGTGTGTCATCATGTCTCTAGTTTGTCATGTTACCTCTAGTGTGTTATCATGTCTCCAGTTTGTCATGTTACCTCTAGTGTGTCATCATGTCTCCAGTTTGTCATGTTACCTCTAGTGTGTTATCATGTCTCCAGTTTGTCATGTTACCTCTAGTGTGTCATCATGTCTCTAGTTTGTCATGTTACCTCTAGTGTGTCATCATGTCTCTTGTTTGTCATGTTACCTCTAGTGTGTCATCATGTCTCTAGTTTGTCATGTTACCTCTAGTGTGTCATCATGTCTTTAGTTTGTCATGTTACCTCTAGTGTGTCATCATGTCTCTTGTTTGTCATGTTACCTCTAGTGTGTCATCATGTCTTTAGTTTGTCATGTTGCCTCTAGTGTGTCATCATGTCTTTAGTTTGTCATGTTACCTCTAGTGTGTCATCATGTCTCTGTTTGTCATGTTACCTCTAGTGTGTCATCATGTCTTTAGGTTGTCATGTTACCTCTAGTGTGTCATCATGTCTCTAGTTTGTCATGTTACCTATAGTGTGTCATCATGTCTCTTGTTTGTCATGTTACCTCTAGTGTGTCATCATGTCTCTTGTTTGTCATGTTACCTCTAGTGTGTCATCATGTCTTTAGTTTGTCATGTTACTTCTAGTGTGTCATCATGTCTCCAGTTTGTCATGTTACCTCTAGTGTGTCATCATGTCTCCAGTTTGTCATGTTAACTCTAGTGTGTCATGTCTTAGGTTGTCATGTTACCTCTAGTGTGTCATCATGTCTCTTGTTCGTCATGTTACCTCTAGTGTGTCATCATGTCTTTAGTTTGTCATGTTACCTCTAGTGTGTCATCATGTCTTTAGGCTGTCATGTTACCTCTAGTGTGTCATCATGTCTTTAGGTTGTCATGTTACCTCTAGTGTGTCATCATGTCTCTTGTTTGTCATGTTACCTCTTGTGTGTCATCATGTCTTTAGGTTGTCATGTTACCTCTAGTGTGTCATCATGTCTCTTGTTTGTCATGTTGCCTCTAGTGTGTCATCATGTCTTTAGGTTGTCATGTTACCTCTAGTGTGTCATCATGTCTCTAGTTTGTCATGTTACCTCTAGTGTGTCATCATGTCTTTAGTTTATCATGTTACCTCTAGTGTGTCATCATGTCTCAGTTTGTCATGTTACCTCTAGTGTGTCATCATGTCTCTAGTTTGTCATGTTACCTCTAGTGTGTCATCATGTCATCAGTTTGTCATGTTACCTCTAGTATGTCATCATGTCTCCAGTTTGTCATGTTACCTCTAGTGTGTCATCATGTCATCAGTTTGTCATGTTACCTCTAGTGTGTCATCATGTCACAGTTTGTCATGTTACCTCGAGTGTCATCATGTCATCAGTTTGTCATGCTACCTCTAGTGTGTCATCATGTCTCCAGTTTGTCATGTTACCTCTAGTGTGTCATCATGTCACCAGTATGTCATGTTACTCGAGTGTGTCATCATGTAACTAGTTTGTCATGTTACCTCTAGTGTGTCATCATGTCTCCAGTTTGTCATGTTACCTCTGGTGTGTCATCATGTCTCCAGTTTGTCATTAACCTCTAGTATGTCATCATGTCTCCAGTTTGTCATGTTACCTCTAGTGTGTCATGTCTCCAGTTTGTCATGTTACCTCTAATGTGTCATCATGTCTTTAGTTTGTCATGTTACCTCTAGTGTGTCATCATGTCTCTAGTTTGTCATGTTAACTCTAGTGTGTCATCATGTCTCTCGTTTGTCATGTTACTCTAGTGTGTCATCATGTCTCTAGTTGTCATGTTATCTCTAGTGTGTCATCATGTCTCTAGTTTGTCATGTTACTCTAGTGTGTCATCATGTCTCTAGTTTGTCATGTTACCTCTAGTGTGTCATCATGTCTCTAGTTTGTCATGTTACCTCTAGTGTGTCATCATATCTCTAGTTTGTCATGTTACCTCTAGTGTGTCATCATGTCTCTAGTTTGTCATGTTACCTCTAGCATGTCATCATGTCTCTAGTTTGTCATGTTACCTCTAGCGTGTCATCATGTCTCTAGTTTGTCATGTTACCTCTAGTGTGTCATCATGTCTCTAATTTGTCATGTTACCTCTAGTGTGTCATCATGTCTCTAGTTTATCATGTTATCTCTAGTGTGTCATCATGTTCCAGTTTATCATGTTATCTCTAGTGTTCATCATGTCTCTAGTTTATCATGTTATCTCTAGTGTGTCATCATGTCTTAGTTTGTCATTTTACTTCTAGTGTGTCATCATGTCTCTTGTTTGTCATGTTGCCTCTAGTGTGTCATCATGTCTCTAGTTTGTCATGTTACCTCTAGTGTGTTATCATGTCTCCAGTTTGTCATGTTACCTCTAGTGTGTCATCATGTCTCCAGTTTGTCATGTTACCTCTAGTGTGTTATCATGTCTCCAGTTTGTCATGTTACCTCTAGTGTGTCATCATGTCTCTAGTTTGTCATGTTACCTCTGTGTCATCATGTCTCTTGTTTGTCATGTTACCTCTAGTGTGTCATCATGTCTCTAGTTTGTCATGTTACCTCTAGTGTGTCATCATGTCTTTAGTTTGTCATGTTACCTCTAGTGTGTCATCATGTCTCTTGTTGTCATGTTAACTCTAGTGTGTCATCATGTCTTTAGTTTGTCATGTTACTCTAGTGTGTCATCATGTCTTAGTTTGTCATGTTCTCTAGTGTGTCATCATGTCTCGTTTGTCATGTTACCTCTAGTGTGTCATCATGTCTTTAGGTTGTCATGTTACCTCTAGTGTGTCATCATGTCTTAGTTTGTCATGTTACCTATAGTGTGTCATCATGTCTCTTGTTTGTCATGTTACCTCTAGTGTGTCATCATGTCTCTTGTTTGTCATGTTACCTCTAGTGTGTCATCATGTCTACAGTTTGTCATGTTACTTCTAGTGTGTCATCATGTCTCAGTTTGTCATGTTACCTCTAGTGTGTCATCATGTCTCCAGTTTGTCATGTTAACTCTAGTGTGTCATGTCTTTAGGTTGTCATGTACCTCTAGTGTGTCATCATGTCTTTGTTCGTCATGTACCTCTAGTGTGTCATCATGTCTTAGTTTGTCATGTTACCTCTAGTGTGTCATCATGTCTTTAGTTTGTCATGTTACCTCTAGTGTGTCATCATGTCTTTAGGTTGTCATGTTACCTCTAGTGTGTCATCATGTCTCTTGTTTGTCATGTTACCTCTTGTGTGTCATCATGTCTTTAGGTTGTCATGTTACCTCTGGTGTGTCATCATGTCTCTTTGTTGTCATGTTACCTCTAGTGTGTCTCATGTCTTTAGGTTGTCATGTTACTCTAGTGTGTCATCATGTCTCTAGTTTGTCATGTTACTCTAGTGTGTCATCATGTCTCTAGTTTGTCATGTTACCTCTAGTGTGTCATCATGTCTCCAGTGTCATGTTACTCTAGTGTGTCATCATGTCTCCAGTTTGTCATGTTACCTCTAGTGTGTCATCATGTCATCAGTTTGTCATGTTACCTCTAGTGTGTCATCATGTCTCCAGTTTGTCATGTTACCTCGAGTGTCATCATGTCATCAGTTTGTCATGTTACCTCTAGTGTGTCATCATGTCACAGTTTGTCATGTTACCTCTAGTGTGTCATCATGTCATCAGTTTGTCATGTTACCTCTAGTGTGTCATCATGTCTCCAGTTTGTCATGTTACCTCTAGTGTGTCATCATGTCACAGTTGTCATGTTACCTCTAGTGTGTCATCATGTCTCTAGTTTGTCATGTTACCTCTAGTGTGTCATCATGTCTTTAGTTTATCATGTTACCTCTAGTGTGTCATCATGTCTCAGTTTGTCATGTTACCTCTAGTGTGTCATCATGTCTTTAGTTTGTCATGTTACCTCTAGTGTGTCATCATGTCTTAGTTTGTCATGTTACCTCTAGTGTGTCATCATGTCTCTAGTTTGTCATGTTACCTCTAGTGTGTCATCATGTCTCTAGTTTGTCATGTTACCTCTAGTGTGTCATCATGTCTCCAGTTTGTCATGTTACCTCTAGTGTGTCATCATGTCTCTCAGTTTGTCATGTTACCTCTAGTGTGTCATCATGTCTTAGTTTGTCATGTTACCTCTAGTGTGTCATCATGTCTCCAGTTTGTCATGTTACCTCTAGTGTGTCATCATGTCTTAGTTTATCATGTTACCTCTAGTGTGTCATCATGTCTCCAGTTTGTCATGTTACCTCTAGTGTGTCATCATGTCTTTAGTTTGTCATGTTATTCCTCTAGTGTGTCATCATGTCTTTAGTTTGTCATGTTACCTCTAGTGTGTCATCATGTCTCCAGTTTGTCATGTTACTCTAGTGTGTCATCATGTCTTAGTTTATCATGTTACCTCTAGTGTGTCATCATGTCTCTAGTTTGTCATGTTACCTCTAGTGTGTCATCATGTCTTAGTTTAAATGTTACCTCTAGTGTGTCATCATGTCTCCAGTTTGTCATGTTACCTCTAGTGTGTCATCATGTCTTTAGTTTGTCATGTTACCTCTAGTGTGTCATCATGTCTCTAGTTTGTCATGTTAACTCTAGCATGTCATCATGTCTCTCGTTATCATGTTACCTCTAGTGTGTCATCATGTCTCTAGTTTATCATGTTACCTCTAGTGTGTCATCATGTCTCAGTTTGTCATGTTATCTCTAGTGTGTCATCATGTCTCTAGTTTGTCATGTTACCTCTAGTGTGTCATCATGTCTCTAGTTTGTCATGTTACCTCTAGTGTGTCATCATATCTCTAGTTTGTCATGTTACCTCTAGTGTGTCATCATGTCTCTAGTTTGTCATGTTACCTCTAGTGTGTCATCATGTCTCTAGTTTGTCATGTTACCTCTAGCGTGTCATCATGTCTCTAGTTTGTCATGTTACCTCTAGTGTGTCATCATGTCTCTAGTTTGTCATGTTACCTCTAGTGTGTCATCATGTCTCTAGTTATCATGTATCTCTAGTGTGTCATCATGTCTCCAGTTTATCATGTTATCTCTAGTGTGTCATCATGTCTCTAGTTTATCATGTTATCTCTAGTGTGTCATCATGTCTCTAGTTTGTCATGTTACTTCTAGTGTGTCATCATGTCTCTAGTTTATCATGTTACCTCTAGTGTGTCATCATGTCTCTAGTTTGTCATGTTACCTCTAGTGTGTCATCATGTCTCTTGTTTGTCATGTTACTCTAGTGTGTCATCATGTCTCTAGTTTGTCATGTTACCTCTAGTGTGTCATCATGTCTCCAGTTTGTCATGTTACCTCTAGTGTGTCATCATGTCTCCAGTTTGTCATGTTACCTCTAGTGTGTCATCATGTCTCCAGTTTGTCATGTTACCTCTAGTGTGTCATCATGTCTCTAGTTTGTCATGTTACCTCTAGTGTGTCATCATGTCTTTAGTTTGTCATGTTACCTCTAGTGTGTCATCATGTCTCAGTTTGTCATGTTACCTCTAGTGTGTCATCATGTCTCCAGTTTGTCATGTTACCTCTAGTGTGTCATCATGTCTCAGTTTGTCATGTTACCTCTAGTGTGTCATCATGTCTCCAGTTTGTCATGTTACCTCTAGTGTGTCATCATGTCTCAGTTTGTCATGTTACCTCTAGTGTGTCATCATGTCACCAGTTTGTCATGTTACCTCTAGTGTGTCATCATGTCATCGTTTGTTGTCATGTTACCTCTAGTGTGTCATCATGTCTCCAGTTTGTCATGTTACCTCTAGTGTGTCATCATGTCTCAGTTTGTCATGTTACCTCTAGTGTGTCATCATGTCTCCAGTTTGTCATGTTACCTCTAGTGTGTCATCATGTCTTTAGTTTGTCATGTTACCTCTAGTGTGTCATCATGTCTCCAGTTTGTCATGTTACCTCTAGTGTGTCATCATGTCTTAGTTTGTCATGTTACCTCTAGTGTGTCATCATGTCTTTAGTTTGTCATGTTACCTCTAGTGTGTCATCATGTCTCTAGTTTGTCATGTTACCTCTAGTGTGTCATCATGTCTTTAGTTTGTCATGTTACCTCTAGTGTGTCATCATGTCTCCAGTTTGTCATGTTACCTCTAGTGTGTCATCATGTCTCTAGTTTGTCATGTTACCTCTAGTGTGTCATCATGTCTTTAGTTTGTCATGTTACCTCTAGTGTGTCATCATGTCTCCAGTTTGTCATGTTACCTCTAGTGTGTCATCATGTCTTTAGTTTGTCATGTTACCTCTAGTGTGTCATCATGTCTCCAGTTTGTCATGTTACCTCTAGTGTGTCATCATGTCTTTAGTTTGTCATGTTACCTCTAGTGTGTCATCATGTCTTAGTTTGTCATGTTACCTCTAGTGTGTCATCATGTCTCCGTTTGTCATGTTACCTCTAGTGTGTCATCATGTCTTTAGTTTATCATGTTACCTCTAGTGTCATCATGTCTCTAGTTTGTCATGTTACCTCTAGTGTGTCTCTCTTTTATTTTACCTCTAGTGTGTCATCATGTCTTTAGTTTGTCATGTTACCTCTAGTGTGTCATCATGTCTCCAGTTTGTCATGTTACCTCTAGTGTGTCATCATGTCTTTAGTTTGTCATGTTACCTCTAGTGTGTCATCATGTCTCTAGTTTGTCATGTTAACTCTAGCATGTCATCATGTCTCTAGTTTATCATGTTACCTCTAGTGTGTCATCATGTCTCTAGTTATCATGTTACCTCTAGTGTGTCATCATGTCTCTAGTTTGTCATGTTACCTCTAGTGTGTCATCATGTCTCTAGTTTGTCATGTTACCTCTAGTGTGTCATCATGTCTCTAGTTTGTCATGTTACCTCTAGTGTGTCATCATGTCTCTAGTTTGTCATGTTACCTCTAGTGTGTCATCATGTCTCTAGTTTGTCATGTTACCTCTAGTGTGTCATCATGTCTCTAGTTTGTCATGTTACCTCTAGTGTGTCATCATGTCTCTAGTTTGTCATGTTACCTCTAGGTTGTCATCATGTCTCTAGTTTGTCATGTTACCTCTAGTGTGTCATCATGTCTCTAGTTTATCATGTTACTCTAGTGTGTCATCATGTCTCCAGTTTATCATGTTACCTCTAGTGTGTCATCATGTCTCTAGTTTGTCATGTTACCTCTAGTGTGTCATCATGTCTCTAGTTTGTCATGTTACTCTAGTGTGTCATCATGTCTCTAGTTTATCATGTTACCTCTAGTGTGTCATCATGTCTCTAGTTTGTCATGTTACTTCTAGTGTGTCATCATGTCTCTTGTTTGTCATGTTACCTCTAGTGTGTCATCATGTCTCTAGTTTGTCATGTTACCTCTAGTGTGTCATCATGTCTCCAGTTTGTCATGTTACCTCTAGTGTGTCATCATGTCTCCAGTTTGTCATGTTACCTCTAGTGTGTCATCATGTCTCAGTTTGTCATGTTACCTCTAGTGTGTCATCATGTCTCTAGTTTGTCATGTTACCTCTAGTGTGTCATCATGTCTTTAGTTTGTCATGTTACCTCTAGTGTGTCATCATGTCTCTCCAGTTTGTCATGTTACCTCTAGTGTGTCATCATGTCTCCAGTTTGTCATGTTACCTCTAGTGTGTCATCATGTCCTAGTTTGTCATGTTACCTCTAGTGTGTCATCATGTCTCTAGTTTGTCATGTTACCTCTAGTGTGTCATCATGTCATCAGTTTGTCATGTTACCTCTAGTGTGTCATCATGTCACCAGTTTTGTCATGTTACCTCTAGTGTGTCATCATGTCTCAAGTTTGTCATGTTACCTCTAGTGTGTCATCATGTCTCCAGTTTGTTTTTCATGTTACCTCTAGTGTGTCATCATGTCTCCAGTTTGTCATGTTACCTCTAGTGTGTCATCATGTCTCCAGTTTGTCATGTTACCTCTAGTGTGTCATCATGTCTTAGTTTGTCATGTTACCTCTAGTGTGTCATCATGTCTTTAGTTATCATGTTACCTCTAGTGTGTCATCATGTCTCTAGTTTGTCATGTTACCTCTAGTGTGTCATCATGTCTTTAGTTTGTCATGTTACCTCTAGTGTGTCATCATGTCTCCAGTTTGTCATGTTACCTCTAGTGTGTCATCATGTCTCTAGTTTGTCATGGTACCTCTAGTGTGTCATCATGTCTTAGTTTGTCATGTTACCTCTAGTGTGTCATCATGTCTCCAGTTTGTCATGTTACCTCTAGTGTGTCATCATGTCTTAGTTTGTCATGTTACCTCTAGTGTGTCATCATGTCTCCAGTTTGTCATGTTACCTCTAGTGTGTCATCATGTCTTTAGTTTGTCATGTTACCTCTAGTGTGTCATCATGTCTTTAGTTTGTCATGTTACCTCTAGTGTGTCATCATGTCTCCAGTTTGTCATGTTACTCTAGTGTGTCATCATGTCTTTAGTTTGTCATGTTACCTCTAGTGTGTCATCATGTCTCTAGTTTGTCATGTTACCTCTAGTGTGTCATCATGTCTTTAGTTGTCATGTTACCTCTAGTGTGTCATCATGTCTCCAGTTTGTCATGTTACCTCTAGTGTGTCATCATGTCTTTAGTTTGTCATGTTACCTCTAGTGTGTCATCATGTCTCTAGTTTGTCATGTTAACTCTAGTGTGTCATCATGTCTCTAGTTTATCATGTTACCTCTAGTGTGTCATCATGTCTAGTTTATCATGTTACCTCTAGTGTGTCATCATGTCTCTAGTTTGTCATGTTACCTCTAGTGTGTCATCATGTCTCTAGTTTGTCATGTTACTCTAGTGTGTCATCATGTCTCTGTTTGTCATGTTACCTCTAGTGTGTCATCATGTCTCTAGTTTGTCATGTTACCTCTAGTGTGTCATCATGTCTCTAGTTTGTCATGTTACCTCTAGTGTGTCATCATGTCTCTAGTTTGTCATGTTACCTCTAGTGTGTCATCATGTCTCTAGTTTGTCATGTTACCTCTAGTGTGTCATCATGTCTCTATTTGTCATGTTACCTCTAGTGTGTCATCATGTCTCTAGTTTGTCATGTTACCTCTAGTGTGTCATCATGTCTCAGTTGTCATGTTACCTCTAGTGTGTCATCATGTCTCTAGTTTGTCATGTTCTCTAGTGTGTCATCATGTCTCTAGTTTGTCATGTTAACCTCTAGTGTGTCATCATGTCTCCAGTTTATCATGTTACCTCTAGTGTGTCATCATGTCTCTAGTTTGTCATGTTACTTCTAGTGTGTCATCATGTCTCTGTTTGTCATGTTACCTCTAGTGTGTCATCATGTCTCTAGTTTGTCATGTTACCTCTAGTGTGTCATCATGTCTCCAGTTTGTCATGTTACCTCTAGTGTGTCATCATGTCTCTAGTTTGTCATGTTACCTCTAGTGTGTCATCATGTCTCAGTTTGTCATGTTACCTCTAGTGTGTCATCATGTCTCTAGTTTGTCATGTTACCTCTAGTGTGTCATCATGTCTCTAGTTTGTCATGTTACCTCTAGTGTGTCATCATGTCTCTAGTTTCATGTTACCTCTAGTGTGTCATCATGTCTCTAGTTTGTCATGTTACCTCTAGTGTGTCATCATGTCTCTAGTTTGTCATGTTATCTCTAGTGTGTCATCATGTCTCTAGTTTGTCATGTTACCTCTAGTGTGTCATCATGTCTCTAGTTTGTCATGTTACCTCTAGTGTGTCATCATGTCTCTAGTTTGTCATGTTACCTCTAGTGTGTCATCATGTCTCTAGTTTGTCATGTTACCTCTAGTGTGTCATCATGTCTCTAGTTTGTCATGTTACCTCTAGTGTGTCATCATGTCTCTAGTTTGTCATGTTACCTCTAGTGTGTCATCATGTCTCTAGTTTGTCATGTTACCTCTAGTGTGTCATCATGTCTCTAGTTTATCATGTTATCTCTAGTGTGTCATCATGTCTCCAGTTTGTCATGTTATCTCTAGTGTGTCATCATGTCTCTAGTTTGTCATGTTATCTCTAGTGTGTCATCATGTCTCTAGTTTGTCATGTACCTCTAGTGTGTCATCATGTCTCTTGTTTGTCATGTTACCTCTAGTGTGTCATCATGTCTCTAGTTTGTCATGTTACCTCTAGTGTGTCATCATGTCTCCAGTTTGTCATGTTACCTCTAGTGTGTCATCATGTCTCCAGTTTGTCATGTTACCTCTAGTGTGTCATCATGTCCAGTTTGTCATGTTACCTCTAGTGTGTCATCATGTCTCTAGTTTGTCATGTTACCTCTAGTGTGTCATCATGTCTCTAGTTTGTCATGTTACCTCTAGTGTGTCATCATGTCTCTAGTTTGTCATGTTACCTCTAGTGTGTCATCATGTCTCTAGTTTGTCATGTTACCTCTAGTGTGTCATCATGTCTTTAGTTTGTCATGTTACCTCTAGTGTGTCATCATGTCTTTGTTTGTCATGTTACCTCTAGTGTGTCATCATGTCTAGTTTGTCATGTTACCTCTAGTGTGTCATCATGTCTCTAGTTTGTCATGTTACCTCTAGTGTGTCATCATGTCTTTAGTTTGTCATGTTACCTCTAGTGTGTCATCATGTCTCTAGTTTGTCATGTTACCTCTAGTGTGTCATCATGTCTTTAGTTTGTCATGTTACCTCTAGTGTGTCATCATGTCTCTTGTTTGTCATGTTACCTCTAGTGTGTCATCATGTCTTTAGTTTGTCATGTTACCTCTAGTGTGTCATCATGTCTCTAGTTGTCATGTTACCTCTAGTGTGTCATCATGTCTCTTGTTTGTCATGTTACCTCTAGTGTGTCATCATGTCTTTAGTTTGTCATGTTACCTCTAGTGTGTCATCATGTCTCTAGTTTGTCATGTTACCTCTAGTGTGTCATCATGTCTTTAGTTTTGTCATGTTTTGTGTGTGTCATCATGTCTTTTGTTCATGTTACCTCTAGTGTGTCATCATGTCTCTAGTTTGTCATGTTACCTCTAGTGTGTCATCATGTCTTAGTTTGTCATGTTACCTCTAGTGTGTCATCATGTCTCCAGTTTGTCATGTTACCTCTAGTGTGTCATCATGTCTCAGTTTGTCATGTTACCTCTAGTGTGTCATCATGTCTCAGTTTCATGTTACCTCTAGTGTGTCATCATGTCTCCAGTTTGTCATGTTACCTCTAGTGTGTCATCATGTCATCAGTTTGTCATGTTACCTCTAGTGTGTCATCATGTCTCCAGTTTGTCATGTTACCTCTAGTGTGTCATCATGTCATCAGTTTGTCATGTTACCTCTAGTGTGTCATCATGTCTCCAGTTTGTCATGTTACCTCTAGTGTGTCATCATGTCTTTAGTACATGTTACCTCTAGTGTGTCATCATGTCTCCAGTTTGTCATGTTACCTCTAGTGTGTCATCATGTCTTAGTTTGTCATGTTACCTCTAGTGTGTCATCATGTCTAGTTTATCATGTTACCTCTAGTGTGTCATCATGTCTCTAGTTTGTCATGTTACCTCTAGTGTGTCATCATGTCTTTAGTTTGTCATGTTACCTCTAGTGTGTCATCATGTCTCCAGTTTGTCATGTTACCTCTAGTGTGTCATCATGTCTCTAGTTTGTCATGTTACCTCTAGTGTGTCATCATGTCTTTAGTTTATCATGTTACCTCTAGTGTGTCATCATGTCTCCAGTTTGTCATGTTACCTCTAGTGTGTCATCATGTCTTTAGTTTATCATGTTACCTCTAGTGTGTCATCATGTCTCCAGTTTGTCATGTTACCTCTAGTGTGTCATCATGTCTTAGTTTGTCATGTTACCTCTAGTGTGTCATCATGTCTCTAGTTTGTCATGTTACCTCTAGTGTGTCATCATGTCTTTAGTTTGTCATGTTACCTCTAGTGTGTCATCATGTCTTTAGTTTATCATGTTACCTCTAGTATGTCATCATGTCTCTAGTTTGTCATGTTACCTCTAGTGTGTCATCATGTCTTTAGTTTAACATGTTACCTCTAGTGTGTCATGTCTCCAGTTTGTCATGTTACCTCTAGTGTGTCATCATGTCTTTAGTTTGTCATGTTACCTCTAGTGTGTCATCATGTCTCTAGTTTGTCATGTTACCTCTAGCATGTCATCATGTCTCTAGTTTATCATGTTATCTCTAGTGTGTCATCATGTCTCTAGTTTATCATGTTATCTCTAGTGTGTCATCATGTCTCTAGTTTGTCATGTTATCTCTAGTGTGTCATCATGTCTCTAGTTTGTCATGTTACCTCTAGTGTGTCATCATGTCTCTAGTTTGTCATGTTACCTCTAGTGTGTCATCATGTCTCTAGTTTGTCATGTTACCTCTAGTGTGTCATCATGTCTCTAGTTTGTCATGTTACCTCTAGTGTGTCATCATGTCTCTAGTTTGTCATGTTACCTCTAGTGTGTCATCATGTCTCTAGTTTGTCATGTTACCTCTAGTGTGTCATCATGTCTCAATTTGTCATGTTACCTCTAGTGTGTCATCATGTCTCTAGTTTATCATGTTATCTCTAGTGTGTCATCATGTCTCCAGTTTATCATGTTATCTCTAGTGTGTCATCATGTCTCTAGTTTATCATGTTATCTCTAGTGTGTCATCATGTCTCTAGTTTGTCATGTTACCTCTAGTGTGTCATCATGTCTCTGTTTGTCATGTTACCTCTAGTGTGTCATCATGTCTCTAGTTTGTCATGTTACCTCTAGTGTGTCATCATGTCTCCAGTTGTCATGTTACCTCTAGTGTGTCATCATGTCTCCAGTTTGTCATGTTACCTCTAGTGTGTCATCATGTCTCCAGTTTGTCATGTTACCTCTAGTGTGTCATCATGTCTCTAGTTTGTCATGTTACCTCTAGTGTGTCATCATGTCTCTTGTTTGTCATGTTACCTCTAGTGTGTCATCATGTCTCTAGTTTGTCATGTTACCTCTAGTGTGTCATCATGTCTCTAGTTTGTCATGTTACCTCTAGTGTGTCATCATGTCTAGTTTGTCATGTTACCTCTAGTGTGTCATCATGTCTTTGTTGTCATGTTACCTCTAGTGTGTCATCATGTCTTTAGTTTGTCATGTTACCTCTAGTGTGTCATCATGTCTCTAGTTTGTCATGTTACCTCTAGTGTGTCATCATGTCTCTTGTTTGTCATGTTACCTCTAGTGTGTCATCATGTCTTTAGTTTGTCATGTTACCTCTAGTGTGTCATCATGTCTCTAGTTTGTCATGTTACCTCTAGTGTGTCATCATGTCTTTAGTTTGTCATGTTACCTCTAGTGTGTCATCATGTCTCTGTTTGTCATGTTACCTCTAGTGTGTCATCATGTCTTTAGGTTGTCATGTTACCTCTAGTGTGTCATCATGTCTCTAGTTTGTCATGTTACCTCTAGTGTGTCATCATGTCTCGTTTGTCATGTTACCTCTAGTGTGTCATCATGTCTTTAGGTTGTCATGTTACCTCTAGTGTGTCATCATGTCTCTAGTTTGTCATGTTACCTCTAGTGTGTCATCATGTCTTTAGTTTATCATGTTACCTCTAGTGTGTCATCATGTCTCCAGTTTGTCATGTTACCTCTAGTGTTCATCATGTCTCCAGTTTGTCATGTTACCTCTAGTGTGTCATCATGTCATCAGTTTGTCATGTTACCTCTAGTATGTCATCATGTCTCCAGTTTGTCATGTTACCTCTAGTGTGTCATCATGTCATCAGTTTGTCATGTTACCTCTAGTGTGTCATCATGTCTCCAGTTTGTCATGTTACCTCTAGTGTGTCATCATGTCATCAGTTTGTCATGTTACCTCTAGTGTGTCATCATGTCTCCAGTTTGTCATGTTACCTCTAGTGTGTCATCATGTCTCCAGTTTGTCATGTTACCTCTAGTGTGTCATCATGTCTCTTGTTTATTTACCTCTAGTGTGTCATCATGTCTCCAGTTTGTCATGTTACCTCTAGTGTGTCATCATGTCTTTAGTTTGTCATGTTACCTCTAGTGTGTCATCATGTCTCCAGTTTGTCATGTTACCTCTAGTGTGTCATCATGTCTTAGTTTGTCATGTTACCTCTAGTGTGTCATCATGTCTCTAGTTTGTCATGTTACCTCTAGTGTGTCATCATGTCTCTAGTTTGTCATGTTACCTCTAGTGTGTCATCATGTCTTTAGTTTATCATGTTACCTCTAGTGTGTCATCATGTCTCTAGTTTGTCATGTTACCTCTAGTGTGTCATCATGTCTTTAGTTTATCATGTTACCTCTAGTGTGTCATCATGTCTCAGTTTGTCATGTTACCTCTAGTGTGTCATCATGTCTCAGTTTGTCATGTTACCTCTAGTGTGTCATCATGTCTCTAGTTTGTCATGTTACCTCTAGTGTGTCATCATGTCTCTAGTTTGTCATGTTACCTCTAGTGTGTCATCATGTCTCTAGTTTGTCATGTTACCTCTAGTGTGTCATCATGTCTCTAGTTTGTCATGTTACCTCTAGTGTGTCATCATGTCTCTAGTTTATCATGTTATCTCTAGTGTGTCATCATGTCTCAGTTTCATGTTACCTCTAGTGTGTCATCATGTCTCTAGTTTATCATGTTACCTCTAGTGTGTCATCATGTCTCAGTTTGTCATGTTACCTCTAGTGTGTCATCATGTCTCAGTTTGTCATGTTGCTCTAGTGTGTCATCATGTCTCTAGTTTGTCATGTTACCTCTAGTGTGTCATCATGTCTCCAGTTTGTCATGTTACCTCTAGTGTGTCATCATGTCTCCAGTTTGTCATGTTACCTCTAGTGTGTCATCATGTCTCTAGTTTGTCATGTTACTTCTAGTGTGTCATCATGTCTCTAGTTTGTCATGTTACCTCTAGTGTGTCATCATGTCTCTTGTTTGTCATGTTACCTCTAGTGTGTCATCATGTCTCTAGTTTGTCATGTTACCTCTAGTGTGTCATCATGTCTCTAGTTTGTCATGTTACCTCTAGTGTGTCATCATGTCTCTAGTTTGTCATGTTACCTCTAGTGTGTCATCATGTCTTTGTTTGTCATGTTACCTCTAGTGTGTCATCATGTCTTCAGTTTGTCATGTTACCTCTAGTGTGTCATCATGTCTCTAGTTTGTCATGTTACCTCTAGTGTGTCATCATGTCTCTTGTTTGTCATGTTACCTCTAGTGTGTCATCATGTCTTTAGTTTGTCATGTTACCTCTAGTGTGTCATCATGTCTCTAGTTTGTCATGTTACCTCTAGTGTGTCATCATGTCTTTAGTTTGTCATGTTACCTCTAGTGTGTCATCATGTCTCTAGTTTGTCATGTTACCTCTAGTGTGTCATCATGTCTTTAGTTTGTCATGTTACCTCTAGTGTGTCATCATGTCTCAGTTTGTCATGTTACCTCTAGTGTGTCATCATGTCTCTAGTTTGTCATGTTACCTCTAGTGTGTCATCATGTCTTAGTTTGTCATGTTACCTCTAGTGTGTCATCATGTCTCAGTTTGTCATGTTACCTCTAGTGTGTCATCATGTCTCTAGTTTGTCATGTTACCTCTATGTGTGTCATCATGTCTCAGTTTGTCATGTTACCTCTAGTGTGTCATCATGTCTCCAGTTTGTCATGTTACCTCTAGTGTGTCATCATGTCTCCAGTTTGTCATGTTACCTCTAGTGTGTCATCATGTCTCTAGTTTGTCATGTTACCTCTAGTGTGTCATCATGTCTCCAGTTTGTCATGTTACCTCTAGTGTGTCATCATGTCTCCAGTTTGTCATGTACCTCTAGTGTGTCATCATGTCTCTAGTTTGTCATGTTACCTCTAGTGTGTCATCATGTCCTTAGTTTGTCATGTTACCTCTAGTGTGTCATCATGTCTCCAGTTTGTCATGTTACCTCTAGTGTGTCATCATGTCTTTAGTTTGTCATGTTACCTCTAGTGTGTCATCATGTCTCCAGTTTGTCATGTTACCTCTAGTGTGTCATCATGTCTTAGTTTGTCATGTTACCTCTAGTGTGTCATCATGTCTTTAGTTTGTCATGTTACCTCTAGTGTGTCATCATGTCTCTAGTTTGTCATGTTACCTCTAGTGTGTCATCATGTCTTTAGTTTATCATGTTACCTCTAGTGTGTCATCATGTCTCCAGTTTGTCATGTTACCTCTAGTGTGTCATCATGTCTCTAGTTTGTCATGTTACCTCTAGTGTGTCATCATGTCTTAGTTTGTCATGTTACCTCTAGTGTGTCATCATGTCTCCAGTTTGTCATGTTACCTCTAGTGTGTCATCATGTCTCTAGTTTGTCATGTTATCTCTAGTGTGTCATCATGTCTCCAGTTTGTCATGTTACCTCTAGTGTGTCATCATGTCTTTAGTTTGTCATGTTACCTCTAGTGTGTCATCATGTCTCCAGTTTGTCATGTTACCTCTAGTGTGTCATCATGTCTTAGTTGTCATGTTACCTCTAGTGTGTCATCATGTCTCCAGTTTGTCATGTTACCTCTAGTGTGTCATCATGTCTTAGTTTGTCATGTTACCTCTAGTGTGTCATCATGTCTTTAGTTTGTCATGTTACCTCTAGTGTGTCATCATGTCTCTAGTTTGTCATGTTACCTCTAGTGTGTCATCATGTCTTTAGTTTATCATGTTACCTCTAGTGTGTCATCATGTCTCCAGTTTGTCATGTTACCTCTAGTGTGTCATCATGTCTTAGTTTGTCATGTTACCTCTAGTGTGTCATCATGTCTCTAGTTTGTCATGTTACCTCTAGTGTGTCATCATGTCTCTAGTTTGTCATGTTACCTCTAGTGTGTCATCATGTCTCTAGTTTGTCATGTTACCTCTAGTGTGTCATCATGTCTCTAGTTTGTCATGTTACCTCTAGTGTGTCATCATGTCTCTAGTTTGTCATGTTACCTCTAGTGTGTCATCATGTCTCTAGTTTGTCATGTTACCTCTAGTGTGTCATCATGTCTCTAGTTTGTCATGTTACCTCTAGTGTGTCATCATGTCTCTAGTTTGTCATGTTACCTCTAGTGTGTCATCATGTCTCTAGTTTGTCATGTTACCTCTAGTGTGTCATCATGTCTCTAGTTTGTCATGTTACCTCTAGTGTGTCATCATGTCTCTAGTTTGTCATGTTATCTCTAGTGTGTCATCATGTCTCTAGTTTGTCATGTTACCTCTAGTGTGTCATCATGTCTCTAGTTTGTCATGTTACCTCTAGTGTGTCATCATGTCTCTAGTTTGTCATGTTACTCTAGTGTGTCATCATGTCTCTTGTTTGTCATGTTACTCTAGTGTGTCATCATGTCTCTAGTTTGTCATGTTACCTCTAGTGTGTCATCATGTCTCTAGTTTGTCATGTTACCTCTAGTGTGTCATCATGTCTCTAGTTGTCATGTTACCTCTAGTGTGTCATCATGTCTCTAGTTTGTCATGTTACCTCTAGTGTGTCATCATGTCTTTAGTTTGTCATGTTACCTCTAGTGTGTCATCATGTCTTTAGTTTGTCATGTTACCTCTAGTGTGTCATCATGTCTTTAGTTTGTCATGTTCTCTAGTGTGTCATCATGTCTTAGTTTGTCATGTTACCTCTAGTGTGTCATCATGTCTTAGTTTGTCATGTTACCTCTAGTGTGTCATCATGTCTTTAGTTTGTCATGTTACCTCTAGTGTGTCATCATGTCTCTAGTTTGTCATGTTACCTCTAGTGTGTCATCATGTCTTTAGTTTGTCATGTTACCTCTAGTGTGTCATCATGTCTCCAGTTTGTCATGTTACCTCTAGTGTGTCATCATGTCTCTAGTTTGTCATGTTACCTCTAGTGTGTCATCATGTCTTTAGTTTGTCATGTTACCTCTAGTGTGTCATCATGTCTTAGTTTGTCATGTTACCTCTAGTGTGTCATCATGTCTCCAGTTTGTCATGTTACCTCTAGTGTGTCATCATGTCTAGTTTATCATGTTACCTCTAGTGTGTCATCATGTCTCCAGTTTGTCATGTTACCTCTAGTGTGTCATCATGTCTTTAGGTTGTCATGTTACCTCTAGTGTGTCATCATGTCTCCAGTTTGTCATGTTACCTCTAGTGTGTCATCATGTCTTTAGTTTGTCATGTTACCTCTAGTGTGTCATCATGTCTCCAGTTTGTCATGTTACCTCTAGTGTGTCATCATGTCTTTAGTTTGTCATGTTACCTCTAGTGTGTCATCATGTCTCTTTAGTTTTCATCATGTTACCTCTAGTGTGTCATCATGTCTCTAGTTTGTCATGTTACCTCTAGTGTGTCATCATGTCTTAGTTTGTCATGTTACCTCTAGTGTGTCATCATGTCTCTAGTTTGTCATGTTACCTCTAGTGTGTCATCATGTCTTAGTTTGTCATGTTACCTCTAGTGTGTCATCATGTCTCTAGTTTGTCATGTTACCTCTAGTGTGTCATCATGTGTCTAGTTTGTCATGTTACCTCTAGTGTGTCATCATGTCTCTAGTTTGTCATGTTACCTCTAGTGTGTCATCATGTCTCTAGTTTGTCATGTTACCTCTAGTGTGTCATCATGTCTCAGTTTGTCATGTTACCTCTAGTGTGTCATCATGTCTCTAGTTTGTCATGTTACCTCTAGTGTGTCATCATGTCTCTAGTTTGTCATGTTACCTCTAGTGTGTCATCATGTCTCCAGTTTGTCATGTTACCTCTAGTGTGTCATCATGTCTCTAGTTTGTCATGTTACCTCTAGTGTGTCATCATGTCTCTAGTTTGTCATGTTACTCTAGTGTGTCATCATGTCTCTAGTTTGTCATGTTACCTCTAGTGTGTCATCATGTCTCTAGTTTGTCATGTTACCTCTAGTGTGTCATCATGTCTCCAGTTTGTCATGTTACCTCTAGTGTGTCATCATGTCTCCAGTTTGTCATGTTACCTCTAGTGTGTCATCATGTCTCCAGTTTGTCATGTTACCTCTAGTGTGTCATCATGTCTTAGTTTGTCATGTTACCTCTAGTGTGTCATCATGTCTCTAGTTTGTCATGTTACCTCTAGTGTGTCATCATGTCTCTAGTTTGTCATGTTACCTCTAGTGTGTCATCATGTCTCTAGTTTGTCATGTTACCTCTAGTGTGTCATCATGTCTTTAGTTTGTCATGTTACCTCTAGTGTGTCATCATGTCTTTTTTTGTCATGTTACCTCTAGTGTGTCATCATGTCTTTAGTTTGTCATGTTACCTCTAGTGTGTCATCATGTCTCTAGTTGTCATGTTACCTCTAGTGTGTCATCATGTCTCTAGTTTGTCATGTTACCTCTAGTGTGTCATCATGTCTTAGTTTGTCATGTTACCTCTAGTGTGTCATCATGTCTCTAGTTTGTCATGTTACCTCTAGTGTGTCATCATGTCTTTAGTTTGTCATGTTACCTCTAGTGTGTCATCATGTCTCTAGTTTGTCATGTTACCTCTAGTGTGTCATCATGTCTTTAGTTTGTCATGTTACCTCTAGTGTGTCATCATGTCTCTAGTTTGTCATGTTACCTCTAGTGTGTCATCATGTCTCAGTTTGTCATGTTACCTCTAGTGTGTCATCATGTCTTTAGTTTGTCATGTTACCTCTAGTGTGTCATCATGTCTCAGTTTGTCATGTTACCTCTAGTGTGTCATCATGTCTCTAGTTTGTCATGTTACCTCTAGTGTGTCATCATGTCTCAGTTTGTCATGTTACCTCTAGTGTGTCATCATGTCTCCAGTTTGTCATGTTACCTCTAGTGTGTCATCATGTCTCTAGTTTGTCATGTTACCTCTAGTGTGTCATCATGTCTCTAGTTTGTCATGTTACCTCTAGTGTGTCATCATGTCTCAGTTTGTCATGTTACCTCTAGTGTGTCATCATGTCTCCAGTTTGTCATGTTACCTCTAGTGTGTCATCATGTCTCTAGTTTGTCATGTTACCTCTAGTGTGTCATCATGTCTTTAGTTTGTCATGTTACCTCTAGTGTGTCATCATGTCTCCAGTTTGTCATGTTACCTAGTGTGTCATCATGTCTTTAGTTTGTCATGTTACCTCTAGTGTGTCATCATGTCTCCAGTTTGTCATGTTACCTCTAGTGTGTCATCATGTCTTTAGTTTGTCATGTTACCTCTAGTGTGTCATCATGTCTTTAGTTTGTCATGTTACCTCTAGTGTGTCATCATGTCTCTAGTTTGTCATGTTACCTCTAGTGTGTCATCATGTCTTAGTTTATCATGTTACCTCTAGTGTGTCATCATGTCTCTAGTTTGTCATGTTACCTCTAGTGTGTCATCATGTCTCTAGTTTGTCATGTTACCTCTAGTGTGTCATCATGTCTTTAGTTTGTCATGTTACCTCTAGTGTGTCATCATGTCTCCAGTTTGTCATGTTACCTCTAGTGTGTCATCATGTCTCTAGTTTGTCATGTTACCTCTAGTGTGTCATCATGTCTCCAGTTTGTCATGTTACCTCTAGTGTGTCATCATGTCTTTAGTTTGTCATGTTACCTCTAGTGTGTCATCATGTCTTAGTTTGTCATGTTACCTCTAGTGTGTCATCATGTCTCTAGTTTGTCATGTTACCTCTAGTGTGTCATCATGTCTCTAGTTTGTCATGTTACCTCTAGTGTGTCATCATGTCTCCAGTTTGTCATGTTACCTCTAGTGTGTCATCATGTCTTAGTTTGTCATGTTACCTCTAGTGTGTCATCATGTCTTTAGTTTGTCATGTTACCTCTAGTGTGTCATCATGTCTCTAGTTTGTCATGTTACCTCTAGTGTGTCATCATGTCTTAGTTTGTCATGTTACCTCTAGTGTGTCATCATGTCTCCAGTTTGTCATGTTACCTCTAGTGTGTCATCATGTCTTTAGTTTGTCATGTTACCTCTAGTGTGTCATCATGTCTCTAGTTTGTCATGTTACCTCTAGTGTGTCATCATGTCTCTAGTTTGTCATGTTACCTCTAGTGTGTCATCATGTCTCTAGTTTGTCATGTTACCTCTAGTGTGTCATCATGTCTCTAGTTTGTCATGTTACCTCTAGTGTGTCATCATGTCTCTAGTTTGTCATGTTACCTCTAGTGTGTCATCATGTCTCTAGTTTGTCATGTTACCTCTAGTGTGTCATCATGTCTCTAGTTTGTCATGTTACCTCTAGTGTGTCATCATGTCTCTAGTTTGTCATGTTACCTCTAGTGTGTCATCATGTCTCTAGTTTGTCATGTTACCTCTAGTGTGTCATCATGTCTCTAGTTTGTCATGTTACCTCTAGTGTGTCATCATGTCTCTAGTTTGTCATGTTACCTCTAGTGTGTCATCATGTCTCTTGTTTGTCATGTTACCTCTAGTGTGTCATCATGTCTCTAGTTTGTCATGTTACCTCTAGTGTGTCATCATGTCTTTAGTTTGTCATGTTACCTCTAGTGTGTCATCATGTCTCTAGTTTGTCATGTTACCTCTAGTGTGTCATCATGTCTTTAGTTTGTCATGTTACCTCTAGTGTGTCATCATGTCTCCAGTTTGTCATGTTACCTCTAGTGTGTCATCATGTCTCCAGTTTGTCATGTTACCTCTAGTGTGTCATCATGTCTCAGTTTGTCATGTTACCTCTAGTGTGTCATCATGTCTCCAGTTTGTCATGTTACCTCTAGTGTGTCATCATGTCTCAGTTTGTCATGTTACCTCTAGTGTGTCATCATGTCTCTAGTTTGTCATGTTACCTCTAGTGTGTCATCATGTCTCAGTTTGTCATGTTACCTCTAGTGTGTCATCATGTCTCCAGTTTGTCATGTTACCTCTAGTGTGTCATCATGTCTCAGTTTGTCATGTTACCTCTAGTGTGTCATCATGTCTCTAGTTTGTCATGTTACCTCTAGTGTGTCATCATGTCTCTAGTTTGTCATGTTACCTCTAGTGTGTCATCATGTCTCTAGTTTGTCATGTTACCTCTAGTGTGTCATCATGTCTCTAGTTTGTCATGTTACCTCTAGTGTGTCATCATGTCTCTAGTTTGTCATGTTACCTCTAGTGTGTCATCATGTCTCCAGTTTGTCATGTTACCTCTAGTGTGTCATCATGTCTTTAGTTTGTCATGTTACCTCTAGTGTGTCATCATGTCTCTAGTTTGTCATGTTACCTCTAGTGTGTCATCATGTCTCTAGTTTGTCATGTTACCTCTAGTGTGTCATCATGTCTCTAGTTTGTCATGTTACCTCTAGTGTGTCATCATGTCTCTAGTTTGTCATGTTACCTCTAGTGTGTCATCATGTCTCTAGTTTATCATGTTACCTCTAGTGTGTCATCATGTCTCCAGTTTGTCATGTTACCTCTAGTGTGTCATCATGTCTCTAGTTTGTCATGTTACCTCTAGTGTGTCATCATGTCTTTAGTTTGTCATGTTACTCTAGTGTGTCATCATGTCTCTAGTTTGTCATGTTACCTCTAGTGTGTCATCATGTCTCTAGTTTGTCATGTTACCTCTAGTGTGTCATCATGTCTCCAGTTTGTCATGTTACCTCTAGTGTGTCATCATGTCTTAGTTTGTCATGTTACCTCTAGTGTGTCATCATGTCTCTAGTTTGTCATGTTACCTCTAGTGTGTCATCATGTCTCTAGTTTGTCATGTTACCTCTAGTGTGTCATCATGTCTTAGTTTGTCATGTTACCTCTAGTGTGTCATCATGTCTCTAGTTTGTCATGTTACCTCTAGTGTGTCATCATGTCTCCAGTTTGTCATGTTACCTCTAGTGTGTCATCATGTCTTTAGTTTGTCATGTTACCTCTAGTGTGTCATCATGTCTCTAGTTTGTCATGTTACCTCTAGTGTGTCATCATGTCTTTAGTTTGTCATGTTACCTCTAGTGTGTCATCATGTCTCCAGTTTGTCATGTTACCTCTAGTGTGTCATCATGTCTCTAGTTTGTCATGTTACCTCTAGTGTGTCATCATGTCTCTAGTTTGTCATGTTACCTCTAGTGTGTCATCATGTCTCTAGTTTGTCATGTTACCTCTAGTGTGTCATCATGTCTCTAGTTTGTCATGTTACCTCTAGTGTGTCATCATGTCTCTAGTTTGTCATGTTATCTAGTGTGTCATCATGTCTCTAGTTTGTCATGTTACCTCTAGTGTGTCATCATGTCTCTAGTTTGTCATGTTACCTCTAGTGTGTCATCATGTCTCTAGTTTGTCATGTTACCTCTAGTGTGTCATCATGTCTCTAGTTTGTCATGTTACCTCTAGTGTGTCATCATGTCTCTAGTTTGTCATGTTACCTCTAGTGTGTCATCATGTCTTTAGTTTGTCATGTTACCTCTAGTGTGTCATCATGTCTCTAGTTTGTCATGTTACCTCTAGTGTGTCATCATGTCTCTAGTTTGTCATGTTACCTCTAGTGTGTCATCATGTCTCTAGTTTGTCATGTTACCTCTAGTGTGTCATCATGTCTCTAGTTTGTCATGTTACCTCTAGTGTGTCATCATGTCTCTAGTTTGTCATGTTACCTCTAGTGTGTCATCATGTCTTTAGTTTGTCATGTTACCTCTAGTGTGTCATCATGTCTTTAGTTTGTCATGTTACCTCTAGTGTGTCATCATGTCTTTAGTTTGTCATGTTACCTCTAGTGTGTCATCATGTCTCTAGTTTGTCATGTTACCTCTAGTGTGTCATCATGTCTTTAGTTTGTCATGTTACCTCTAGTGTGTCATCATGTCTCTAGTTTGTCATGTTACCTCTAGTGTGTCATCATGTCTCTAGTTTGTCATGTTACCTCTAGTGTGTCATCATGTCTCCAGTTTGTCATGTTACCTCTAGTGTGTCATCATGTCTCAGTTTGTCATGTTACCTCTAGTGTGTCATCATGTCTCTAGTTTGTCATGTTACCTCTAGTGTGTCATCATGTCTCCAGTTTGTCATGTTACCTCTAGTGTGTCATCATGTCTCTAGTTTGTCATGTTACCTCTAGTGTGTCATCATGTCTCCAGTTTGTCATGTTACCTCTAGTGTGTCATCATGTCTCTAGTTTGTCATGTTACCTCTAGTGTGTCATCATGTCTCCAGTTTGTCATGTTACCTCTAGTGTGTCATCATGTCTCTAGTTTGTCATGTTACCTCTAGTGTGTCATCATGTCTCTAGTTTGTCATGTTACCTCTAGTGTGTCATCATGTCTCTAGTTTGTCATGTTACCTCTAGTGTGTCATCATGTCTTAGTTTGTCATGTTACCTCTAGTGTGTCATCATGTCTCAGTTTGTCATGTTACCTCTAGTGTGTCATCATGTCTCTAGTTTGTCATGTTACCTCTAGTGTGTCATCATGTCTTAGTTTGTCATGTTACCTCTAGTGTGTCATCATGTCTCTAGTTTGTCATGTTACCTCTAGTGTGTCATCATGTCTTAGTTTGTCATGTTACCTCTAGTGTGTCATCATGTCTCAGTTTGTCATGTTACCTCTAGTGTGTCATCATGTCTCTAGTTTGTCATGTTACCTCTAGTGTGTCATCATGTCTTAGTTTGTCATGTTACCTCTAGTGTGTCATCATGTCTCCAGTTTGTCATGTTACCTCTAGTGTGTCATCATGTCTTTAGTTTGTCATGTTACCTCTAGTGTGTCATCATGTCTCTAGTTTGTCATGTTACCTCTAGTGTGTCATCATGTCTCTAGTTTGTCATGTTACCTCTAGTGTGTCATCATGTCTTTAGTTTGTCATGTTACCTCTAGTGTGTCATCATGTCTCTAGTTTGTCATGTTACCTCTAGTGTGTCATCATGTCTCTAGTTTGTCATGTTACCTCTAGTGTGTCATCATGTCTCTAGTTTGTCATGTTACCTCTAGTGTGTCATCATGTCTCTAGTTTGTCATGTTACTCTAGTGTGTCATCATGTCTCTAGTTTGTCATGTTACCTCTAGTGTGTCATCATGTCTCTAGTTTGTCATGTTACCTCTAGTGTGTCATCATGTCTCTAGTTTGTCATGTTACTCTAGTGTGTCATCATGTCTCTAGTTTGTCATGTTACCTCTAGTGTGTCATCATGTCTCTAGTTTGTCATGTTACCTCTAGTGTGTCATCATGTCTCTAGTTTGTCATGTTACCTCTAGTGTGTCATCATGTCTCTAGTTTGTCATGTTACCTCTAGTGTGTCATCATGTCTCTAGTTTGTCATGTTACCTCTAGTGTGTCATCATGTCTCTAGTTTGTCATGTTACCTCTAGTGTGTCATCATGTCTCTAGTTTGTCATGTTACCTCTAGTGTGTCATCATGTCTCTAGTTTGTCATGTTACCTCTAGTGTGTCATCATGTCTCTAGTTTGTCATGTTACCTCTAGTGTGTCATCATGTCTCTAGTTTGTCATGTTACCTCTAGTGTGTCATCATGTCTCTAGTTTGTCATGTTACCTCTAGTGTGTCATCATGTCTCCAGTTTGTCATGTTACCTCTAGTGTGTCATCATGTCTCCAGTTTGTCATGTTACCTCTAGTGTGTCATCATGTCTCCAGTTTGTCATGTTACCTCTAGTGTGTCATCATGTCTCTAGTTTGTCATGTTACCTCTAGTGTGTCATCATGTCTCAGTTTGTCATGTTACCTCTAGTGTGTCATCATGTCTCTAGTTTGTCATGTTACCTCTAGTGTGTCATCATGTCTCTAGTTTGTCATGTTACCTCTAGTGTGTCATCATGTCTCTAGTTTGTCATGTTACCTCTAGTGTGTCATCATGTCTCTAGTTTGTCATGTTACCTCTAGTGTGTCATCATGTCTCTAGTTTGTCATGTTACCTCTAGTGTGTCATCATGTCTTTAGTTTGTCATGTTACCTCTAGTGTGTCATCATGTCTCTAGTTTGTCATGTTACCTCTAGTGTGTCATCATGTCTTAGTTTGTCATGTTACCTCTAGTGTGTCATCATGTCTCTAGTTTGTCATGTTACCTCTAGTGTGTCATCATGTCTTAGTTTGTCATGTTACCTCTAGTGTGTCATCATGTCTCTAGTTTGTCATGTTACCTCTAGTGTGTCATCATGTCTTTAGTTTGTCATGTTACCTCTAGTGTGTCATCATGTCTCTAGTTTGTCATGTTACCTCTAGTGTGTCATCATGTCTCTAGTTTGTCATGTTACCTCTAGTGTGTCATCATGTCTCTAGTTTGTCATGTTACCTCTAGTGTGTCATCATGTCTCTAGTTTGTCATGTTACCTCTAGTGTGTCATCATGTCTTTAGTTTGTCATGTTACCTCTAGTGTGTCATCATGTCTTTAGTTTGTCATGTTACCTCTAGTGTGTCATCATGTCTCTAGTTTGTCATGTTACCTCTAGTGTGTCATCATGTCTCTAGTTTGTCATGTTACCTCTAGTGTGTCATCATGTCTCCAGTTTGTCATGTTACCTCTAGTGTGTCATCATGTCTCCAGTTTGTCATGTTACCTCTAGTGTGTCATCATGTCTTTAGTTTGTCATGTTACCTCTAGTGTGTCATCATGTCTCTAGTTTGTCATGTTACCTCTAGTGTGTCATCATGTCTCTAGTTTGTCATGTTACCTCTAGTGTGTCATCATGTCTCTAGTTTGTCATGTTACCTCTAGTGTGTCATCATGTCTCTAGTTTGTCATGTTACCTCTAGTGTGTCATCATGTCTCTAGTTTGTCATGTTACCTCTAGTGTGTCATCATGTCTCTAGTTTGTCATGTTACCTCTAGTGTGTCATCATGTCTCTAGTTTGTCATGTTACCTCTAGTGTGTCATCATGTCTCTAGTTTGTCATGTTACCTCTAGTGTGTCATCATGTCTCTAGTTTGTCATGTTACCTCTAGTGTGTCATCATGTCTCTAGTTTGTCATGTTACCTCTAGTGTGTCATCATGTCTCTAGTTTGTCATGTTACCTCTAGTGTGTCATCATGTCTCTAGTTTGTCATGTTACCTCTAGTGTGTCATCATGTCTCTAGTTTGTCATGTTACCTCTAGTGTGTCATCATGTCTCTAGTTTGTCATGTTACCTCTAGTGTGTCATCATGTCTCTAGTTTGTCATGTTACCTCTAGTGTGTCATCATGTCTCTAGTTTGTCATGTTACCTCTAGTGTGTCATCATGTCTCTAGTTTGTCATGTTACCTCTAGTGTGTCATCATGTCTCCAGTTTGTCATGTTACCTCTAGTGTGTCATCATGTCTCTAGTTTGTCATGTTACCTCTAGTGTGTCATCATGTCTCTAGTTTGTCATGTTACCTCTAGTGTGTCATCATGTCTCTAGTTTGTCATGTTACCTCTAGTGTGTCATCATGTCTCTAGTTTGTCATGTTACCTCTAGTGTGTCATCATGTCTTTAGTTTGTCATGTTACCTCTAGTGTGTCATCATGTCTCTAGTTTGTCATGTTACCTCTAGTGTGTCATCATGTCTCCAGTTTGTCATGTTACCTCTAGTGTGTCATCATGTCTCTAGTTTGTCATGTTACCTCTAGTGTGTCATCATGTCTCTAGTTTGTCATGTTACCTCTAGTGTGTCATCATGTCTCTAGTTTGTCATGTTACCTCTAGTGTGTCATCATGTCTCTAGTTTGTCATGTTACCTCTAGTGTGTCATCATGTCTCTAGTTTGTCATGTTACCTCTAGTGTGTCATCATGTCTCTAGTTTGTCATGTTACCTCTAGTGTGTCATCATGTCTCTAGTTTGTCATGTTACCTCTAGTGTGTCATCATGTCTCTAGTTTGTCATGTTACCTCTAGTGTGTCATCATGTCTCTAGTTTGTCATGTTACCTCTAGTGTGTCATCATGTCTCTAGTTTGTCATGTTACCTCTAGTGTGTCATCATGTCTCTAGTTTGTCATGTTACCTCTAGTGTGTCATCATGTCTCTAGTTTGTCATGTTACCTCTAGTGTGTCATCATGTCTCTAGTTTGTCATGTTACCTCTAGTGTGTCATCATGTCTCTAGTTTGTCATGTTACCTCTAGTGTGTCATCATGTCTCTAGTTTGTCATGTTACCTCTAGTGTGTCATCATGTCTTTAGTTTGTCATGTTACCTCTAGTGTGTCATCATGTCTCTAGTTTGTCATGTTACCTCTAGTGTGTCATCATGTCTCTAGTTTGTCATGTTACCTCTAGTGTGTCATCATGTCTTTAGTTTGTCATGTTACCTCTAGTGTGTCATCATGTCTCTAGTTTGTCATGTTACCTCTAGTGTGTCATCATGTCTCTAGTTTGTCATGTTACCTCTAGTGTGTCATCATGTCTCTAGTTTGTCATGTTACCTCTAGTGTGTCATCATGTCTCTAGTTTGTCATGTTACCTCTAGTGTGTCATCATGTCTCTAGTTTGTCATGTTACCTCTAGTGTGTCATCATGTCTCTAGTTTGTCATGTTACCTCTAGTGTGTCATCATGTCTTAGTTTGTCATGTTACCTCTAGTGTGTCATCATGTCTCTAGTTTGTCATGTTACCTCTAGTGTGTCATCATGTCTCTAGTTTGTCATGTTACCTCTAGTGTGTCATCATGTCTCTAGTTTGTCATGTTACCTCTAGTGTGTCATCATGTCTCCAGTTTGTCATGTTACCTCTAGTGTGTCATCATGTCTTTAGTTTGTCATGTTACCTCTAGTGTGTCATCATGTCTCTAGTTTGTCATGTTACCTCTAGTGTGTCATCATGTCTTTAGTTTGTCATGTTACCTCTAGTGTGTCATCATGTCTCTAGTTTGTCATGTTACCTCTAGTGTGTCATCATGTCTCTAGTTTGTCATGTTACCTCTAGTGTGTCATCATGTCTCTAGTTTGTCATGTTACCTCTAGTGTGTCATCATGTCTCCAGTTTGTCATGTTACCTCTAGTGTGTCATCATGTCTCAGTTTGTCATGTTACCTCTAGTGTGTCATCATGTCTCTAGTTTGTCATGTTACCTCTAGTGTGTCATCATGTCTCTAGTTTGTCATGTTACCTCTAGTGTGTCATCATGTCTCTAGTTTGTCATGTTACCTCTAGTGTGTCATCATGTCTCTAGTTTGTCATGTTACCTCTAGTGTGTCATCATGTCTCTAGTTTGTCATGTTACCTCTAGTGTGTCATCATGTCTCTAGTTTGTCATGTTACCTCTAGTGTGTCATCATGTCTCTAGTTTGTCATGTTACCTCTAGTGTGTCATCATGTCTCTAGTTTGTCATGTTACCTCTAGTGTGTCATCATGTCTCTAGTTTGTCATGTTACCTCTAGTGTGTCATCATGTCTCTAGTTTGTCATGTTACCTCTAGTGTGTCATCATGTCTCCAGTTTGTCATGTTACCTCTAGTGTGTCATCATGTCTTTAGTTTGTCATGTTACCTCTAGTGTGTCATCATGTCTCTAGTTTGTCATGTTACCTCTAGTGTGTCATCATGTCTCTAGTTTGTCATGTTACCTCTAGTGTGTCATCATGTCTCCAGTTTGTCATGTTACCTCTAGTGTGTCATCATGTCTCTAGTTTGTCATGTTACCTCTAGTGTGTCATCATGTCTCTAGTTTGTCATGTTACCTCTAGTGTGTCATCATGTCTTTAGTTTGTCATGTTACCTCTAGTGTGTCATCATGTCTCTAGTTTGTCATGTTACCTCTAGTGTGTCATCATGTCTCTAGTTTGTCATGTTACCTCTAGTGTGTCATCATGTCTCCAGTTTGTCATGTTACCTCTAGTGTGTCATCATGTCTCTAGTTTGTCATGTTACCTCTAGTGTGTCATCATGTCTTTAGTTTGTCATGTTACCTCTAGTGTGTCATCATGTCTTAGTTTGTCATGTTACCTCTAGTGTGTCATCATGTCTCTAGTTTGTCATGTTACCTCTAGTGTGTCATCATGTCTCTAGTTTGTCATGTTACCTCTAGTGTGTCATCATGTCTCTAGTTTGTCATGTTACCTCTAGTGTGTCATCATGTCTCTAGTTTGTCATGTTACCTCTAGTGTGTCATCATGTCTCTAGTTTGTCATGTTACCTCTAGTGTGTCATCATGTCTCTAGTTTGTCATGTTACCTCTAGTGTGTCATCATGTCTCTAGTTTGTCATGTTACCTCTAGTGTGTCATCATGTCTCAGTTTGTCATGTTACCTCTAGTGTGTCATCATGTCTCTAGTTTGTCATGTTACCTCTAGTGTGTCATCATGTCTCCAGTTTGTCATGTTACCTCTAGTGTGTCATCATGTCTCTAGTTTGTCATGTTACCTCTAGTGTGTCATCATGTCTCTAGTTTGTCATGTTACCTCTAGTGTGTCATCATGTCTCTAGTTTGTCATGTTACCTCTAGTGTGTCATCATGTCTCTAGTTTGTCATGTTACCTCTAGTGTGTCATCATGTCTCCAGTTTGTCATGTTACCTCTAGTGTGTCATCATGTCTCAAGTTTGTCATGTTACCTCTAGTGTGTCATCATGTCTCTAGTTTGTCATGTTACCTCTAGTGTGTCATCATGTCTCTAGTTTGTCATGTTACCTCTAGTGTGTCATCATGTCTTTAGTTTGTCATGTTACCTCTAGTGTGTCATCATGTCTCCAGTTTGTCATGTTACCTCTAGTGTGTCATCATGTCTTAGTTTGTCATGTTACCTCTAGTGTGTCATCATGTCTTTAGTTTGTCATGTTACCTCTAGTGTGTCATCATGTCTCTAGTTTGTCATGTTACCTCTAGTGTGTCATCATGTCTCTAGTTTGTCATGTTACCTCTAGTGTGTCATCATGTCTCTAGTTTGTCATGTTACCTCTAGTGTGTCATCATGTCTTTAGTTTGTCATGTTACCTCTAGTGTGTCATCATGTCTCTAGTTTGTCATGTTACCTCTAGTGTGTCATCATGTCTCTAGTTTGTCATGTTACCTCTAGTGTGTCATCATGTCTTAGTTTGTCATGTTACCTCTAGTGTGTCATCATGTCTCTAGTTTGTCATGTTACCTCTAGTGTGTCATCATGTCTCTAGTTTGTCATGTTACCTCTAGTGTGTCATCATGTCTCTAGTTTGTCATGTTACCTCTAGTGTGTCATCATGTCTCTAGTTTGTCATGTTACCTCTAGTGTGTCATCATGTCTCTAGTTTGTCATGTTACCTCTAGTGTGTCATCATGTCTCTAGTTTGTCATGTTACCTCTAGTGTGTCATCATGTCTCTAGTTTGTCATGTTACCTCTAGTGTGTCATCATGTCTCTAGTTTGTCATGTTACCTCTAGTGTGTCATCATGTCTCTAGTTTGTCATGTTACCTCTAGTGTGTCATCATGTCTCTAGTTTGTCATGTTACCTCTAGTGTGTCATCATGTCTCTAGTTTGTCATGTTACCTCTAGTGTGTCATCATGTCTCTAGTTTGTCATGTTACCTCTAGTGTGTCATCATGTCTCTAGTTTGTCATGTTACCTCTAGTGTGTCATCATGTCTCTAGTTTGTCATGTTACCTCTAGTGTGTCATCATGTCTCTAGTTTGTCATGTTACCTCTAGTGTGTCATCATGTCTCTAGTTTGTCATGTTACCTCTAGTGTGTCATCATGTCTCTAGTTTGTCATGTTACCTCTAGTGTGTCATCATGTCTCTAGTTTGTCATGTTACCTCTAGTGTGTCATCATGTCTCAGTTTGTCATGTTACCTCTAGTGTGTCATCATGTCTCTAGTTTGTCATGTTACCTCTAGTGTGTCATCATGTCTCTAGTTTGTCATGTTACCTCTAGTGTGTCATCATGTCTCTAGTTTGTCATGTTACCTCTAGTGTGTCATCATGTCTCTAGTTTGTCATGTTACCTCTAGTGTGTCATCATGTCTCTAGTTTGTCATGTTACCTCTAGTGTGTCATCATGTCTCCAGTTTGTCATGTTACCTCTAGTGTGTCATCATGTCTCTAGTTTGTCATGTTACCTCTAGTGTGTCATCATGTCTCTAGTTTGTCATGTTACCTCTAGTGTGTCATCATGTCTCCAGTTTGTCATGTTACCTCTAGTGTGTCATCATGTCTCTAGTTTGTCATGTTACCTCTAGTGTGTCATCATGTCTCTAGTTTGTCATGTTACCTCTAGTGTGTCATCATGTCTCTAGTTTGTCATGTTACCTCTAGTGTGTCATCATGTCTCTAGTTTGTCATGTTACCTCTAGTGTGTCATCATGTCTCTAGTTTGTCATGTTACCTCTAGTGTGTCATCATGTCTTTAGTTTGTCATGTTACCTCTAGTGTGTCATCATGTCTCCAGTTTGTCATGTTACCTCTAGTGTGTCATCATGTCTCTAGTTTGTCATGTTACCTCTAGTGTGTCATCATGTCTTAGTTTGTCATGTTACCTCTAGTGTGTCATCATGTCTCTAGTTTGTCATGTTACCTCTAGTGTGTCATCATGTCTTTAGTTTGTCATGTTACCTCTAGTGTGTCATCATGTCTCTAGTTTGTCATGTTACCTCTAGTGTGTCATCATGTCTTTAGTTTGTCATGTTACCTCTAGTGTGTCATCATGTCTCTAGTTTGTCATGTTACCTCTAGTGTGTCATCATGTCTCTTAGTTTGTCATGTTACCTCTAGTGTGTCATCATGTCTCCAGTTTGTCATGTTACCTCTAGTGTGTCATCATGTCTTTAGTTTGTCATGTTACCTCTAGTGTGTCATCATGTCTCTAGTTTGTCATGTTACCTCTAGTGTGTCATCATGTCTCTAGTTTGTCATGTTACCTCTAGTGTGTCATCATGTCTCTAGTTTGTCATGTTACCTCTAGTGTGTCATCATGTCTCTAGTTTGTCATGTTACCTCTAGTGTGTCATCATGTCTCTAGTTTGTCATGTTACCTCTAGTGTGTCATCATGTCTCTAGTTTGTCATGTTACCTCTAGTGTGTCATCATGTCTCTAGTTTGTCATGTTACCTCTAGTGTGTCATCATGTCTCTAGTTTGTCATGTTACCTCTAGTGTGTCATCATGTCTCTAGTTTGTCATGTTACCTCTAGTGTGTCATCATGTCTCTAGTTTGTCATGTTACCTCTAGTGTGTCATCATGTCTCTAGTTTGTCATGTTACCTCTAGTGTGTCATCATGTCTCTAGTTTGTCATGTTACCTCTAGTGTGTCATCATGTCTCTAGTTTGTCATGTTACCTCTAGTGTGTCATCATGTCTCTAGTTTGTCATGTTACCTCTAGTGTGTCATCATGTCTCTAGTTTGTCATGTTACCTCTAGTGTGTCATCATGTCTCTAGTTTGTCATGTTACCTCTAGTGTGTCATCATGTCTCTAGTTTGTCATGTTACCTCTAGTGTGTCATCATGTCTTTAGTTTGTCATGTTACCTCTAGTGTGTCATCATGTCTCCAGTTTGTCATGTTACCTCTAGTGTGTCATCATGTCTCTAGTTTGTCATGTTACCTCTAGTGTGTCATCATGTCTCTAGTTTGTCATGTTACCTCTAGTGTGTCATCATGTCTCCAGTTTGTCATGTTACCTCTAGTGTGTCATCATGTCTCTAGTTTGTCATGTTACCTCTAGTGTGTCATCATGTCTCTAGTTTGTCATGTTACCTCTAGTGTGTCATCATGTCTCAGTTTGTCATGTTACCTCTAGTGTGTCATCATGTCTCTAGTTTGTCATGTTACCTCTAGTGTGTCATCATGTCTTAGTTTGTCATGTTACCTCTAGTGTGTCATCATGTCTCTAGTTTGTCATGTTACCTCTAGTGTGTCATCATGTCTCTAGTTTGTCATGTTACCTCTAGTGTGTCATCATGTCTCTAGTTTGTCATGTTACCTCTAGTGTGTCATCATGTCTTTAGTTTGTCATGTTACCTCTAGTGTGTCATCATGTCTCTAGTTTGTCATGTTACCTCTAGTGTGTCATCATGTCTCTAGTTTATCATGTTACCTCTAGTGTGTCATCATGTCTCTAGTTTATCATGTTACCTCTAGTGTGTCATCATGTCTCTAGTTTGTCATGTTACCTCTAGTGTGTCATCATGTCTCTAGTTTGTCATGTTACCTCTAGTGTGTCATCATGTCTCTAGTTTGTCATGTTACCTCTAGTGTGTCATCATGTCTCTAGTTTGTCATGTTACCTCTAGTGTGTCATCATGTCTCTAGTTTGTCATGTTACCTCTAGTGTGTCATCATGTCTCTAGTTTGTCATGTTACCTCTAGTGTGTCATCATGTCTCTAGTTTGTCATGTTACCTCTAGTGTGTCATCATGTCTCTAGTTTGTCATGTTACCTCTAGTGTGTCATCATGTCTCTAGTTTATCATGTTACCTCTAGTGTGTCATCATGTCTCTAGTTTATCATGTTACCTCTAGTGTGTCATCATGTCTCTAGTTTGTCATGTTACCTCTAGTGTGTCATCATGTCTCTAGTTTGTCATGTTACCTCTAGTGTGTCATCATGTCTCTAGTTTGTCATGTTACCTCTAGTGTGTCATCATGTCTCTAGTTTGTCATGTTACCTCTAGTGTGTCATCATGTCTCCAGTTTGTCATGTTACCTCTAGTGTGTCATCATGTCTCCAGTTTGTCATGTTACCTCTAGTGTGTCATCATGTCTCCAGTTTGTCATGTTACCTCTAGTGTGTCATCATGTCTCTAGTTTGTCATGTTACCTCTAGTGTGTCATCATGTCTCTAGTTTGTCATGTTACCTCTAGTGTGTCATCATGTCTCTAGTTTGTCATGTTACCTCTAGTGTGTCATCATGTCTTTAGTTTGTCATGTTACCTCTAGTGTGTCATCATGTCTCTAGTTTGTCATGTTACCTCTAGTGTGTCATCATGTCTCTAGTTTGTCATGTTACCTCTAGTGTGTCATCATGTCTCTAGTTTGTCATGTTACCTCTAGTGTGTCATCATGTCTCTAGTTTGTCATGTTACCTCTAGTGTGTCATCATGTCTCTAGTTTGTCATGTTACCTCTAGTGTGTCATCATGTCTCTAGTTTGTCATGTTACCTCTAGTGTGTCATCATGTCTCTAGTTTGTCATGTTACCTCTAGTGTGTCATCATGTCTCTAGTTTGTCATGTTACCTCTAGTGTGTCATCATGTCTCTAGTTTGTCATGTTACCTCTAGTGTGTCATCATGTCTCTAGTTTGTCATGTTACCTCTAGTGTGTCATCATGTCTCTAGTTTGTCATGTTACCTCTAGTGTGTCATCATGTCTCAGTTTGTCATGTTACCTCTAGTGTGTCATCATGTCTTTAGTTTGTCATGTTACCTCTAGTGTGTCATCATGTCTTTAGTTTGTCATGTTACCTCTAGTGTGTCATCATGTCTTAGTTTGTCATGTTACCTCTAGTGTGTCATCATGTCTCTAGTTGTCATGTTACCTCTAGTGTGTCATCATGTCTTTAGTTTGTCATGTTACCTCTAGTGTGTCATCATGTCTCTTGTTTGTCATGTTACCTCTAGTGTGTCATCATGTCTCTAGTTTGTCATGTTACCTCTAGTGTGTCATCATGTCTTTAGTTTGTCATGTTACCTCTAGTGTGTCATCATGTCTCTAGTTTGTCATGTTACCTCTAGTGTGTCATCATGTCTTTAGTTTGTCATGTTACCTCTAGTGTGTCATCATGTCTCCAGTTTGTCATGTTACCTCTAGTGTGTCATCATGTCTCCAGTTTGTCATGTTACCTCTAGTGTGTCATCATGTCTCAGTTTGTCATGTTACCTCTAGTGTGTCATCATGTCTCCAGTTTGTCATGTTACCTCTAGTGTGTCATCATGTCATCAGTTTGTCATGTTACCTCTAGTGTGTCATCATGTCTCCAGTTTGTCATGTTACCTCTAGTGTGTCATCATGTCTCAGTTTGTCATGTTACCTCTAGTGTGTCATCATGTCTCTAGTTTGTCATGTTACCTCTAGTGTGTCATCATGTCTCCAGTTTGTCATGTTACCTCTAGTGTGTCATCATGTCTCTAGTTTGTCATGTTACCTCTAGTGTGTCATCATGTCTCCAGTTTGTCATGTTACCTCTAGTGTGTCATCATGTCTCCAGTTTGTCATGTTACCTCTAGTGTGTCATCATGTCTCCAGTTTGTCATGTTACCTCTAGTGTGTCATCATGTCTTTAGTTTGTCATGTTACCTCTAGTGTGTCATCATGTCTCCAGTTTGTCATGTTACCTCTAGTGTGTCATCATGTCTTTAGTTTATCATGTTACCTCTAGTGTGTCATCATGTCTCCAGTTTGTCATGTTACCTCTAGTGTGTCATCATGTCTTTAGTTTGTCATGTTACCTCTAGTGTGTCATCATGTCTTTAGTTTATCATGTTACCTCTAGTGTGTCATCATGTCTCTAGTTTGTCATGTTACCTCTAGTGTGTCATCATGTCTTTAGTTTATCATGTTACCTCTAGTGTGTCATCATGTCTCCAGTTTGTCATGTTACCTCTAGTGTGTCATCATGTCTCTAGTTTGTCATGTTACCTCTAGTGTGTCATCATGTCTTTAGTTTATCATGTTACCTCTAGTGTGTCATCATGTCTCCAGTTTGTCATGTTACCTCTAGTGTGTCATCATGTCTTTAGTTTATCATGTTACCTCTAGTGTGTCATCATGTCTCCAGTTTGTCATGTTACCTCTAGTGTGTCATCATGTCTTTAGTTTGTCATGTTACCTCTAGTGTGTCATCATGTCTTTAGTTTGTCATGTTACCTCTAGTGTGTCATCATGTCTCCAGTTTGTCATGTTACCTCTAGTGTGTCATCATGTCTTTAGTTTATCATGTTACCTCTAGTGTGTCATCATGTCTCTAGTTTGTCATGTTACCTCTAGTGTGTCATCATGTCTTTAGTTTGTCATGTTACCTCTAGTGTGTCATCATGTCTCCAGTTTGTCATGTTACCTCTAGTGTGTCATCATGTCTTTAGTTTGTCATGTTACCTCTAGTGTGTCATCATGTCTCTAGTTTGTCATGTTAACTCTAGTGTGTCATCATGTCTCTAGTTTATCATGTTATCTCTAGTGTGTCATCATGTCTCTAGTTTATCATGTTATCTCTAGTGTGTCATCATGTCTCTAGTTTGTCATGTTATCTCTAGTGTGTCATCATGTCTCTAGTTTGTCATGTTACCTCTAGTGTGTCATCATGTCTCTAGTTTGTCATGTTACCTCTAGTGTGTCATCATGTCTCTAGTTTGTCATGTTACCTCTAGTGTGTCATCATGTCTCTAGTTTGTCATGTTACCTCTAGTGTGTCATCATGTCTCTAGTTTGTCATGTTACCTCTAGTGTGTCATCATGTCTCTAGTTTGTCATGTTACCTCTAGTGTGTCATCATGTCTCTATTTGTCATGTTACCTCTAGTGTGTCATCATGTCTCTAGTTTATCATGTTACCTCTAGTGTGTCATCATGTCTCCAGTTTATCATGTTACCTCTAGTGTGTCATCATGTCTCTAGTTTATCATGTTATCTCTAGTGTGTCATCATGTCTCTAGTTTGTCATGTTACTTCTAGTGTGTCATCATGTCTCTTGTTTGTCATGTTACCTCTAGTGTGTCATCATGTCTCTAGTTTGTCATGTTACCTCTAGTGTGTCATCATGTCTCCAGTTTGTCATGTTACCTCTAGTGTGTCATCATGTCTCCAGTTTGTCATGTTACCTCTAGTGTGTCATCATGTCTCCAGTTTGTCATGTTACCTCTAGTGTGTCATCATGTCTCTAGTTTGTCATGTTACCTCTAGTGTGTCATCATGTCTCTAGTTTGTCATGTTACCTCTAGTGTGTCATCATGTCTCTAGTTTGTCATGTTACCTCTAGTGTGTCATCATGTCTCTAGTTTGTCATGTTACCTCTAGTGTGTCATCATGTCTTTAGTTTGTCATGTTACCTCTAGTGTGTCATCATGTCTTTAGTTTGTCATGTTACCTCTAGTGTGTCATCATGTCTTTAGTTTGTCATGTTACCTCTAGTGTGTCATCATGTCTTTAGTTTGTCATGTTACCTCTAGTGTGTCATCATGTCTCTAGTTTGTCATGTTACCTCTAGTGTGTCATCATGTCTTTAGTTTGTCATGTTACCTCTAGTGTGTCATCATGTCTCTAGTTTGTCATGTTACCTCTAGTGTGTCATCATGTCTTAGTTTGTCATGTTACCTCTAGTGTGTCATCATGTCTCTAGTTTGTCATGTTACCTCTAGTGTGTCATCATGTCTTTAGTTTGTCATGTTACCTCTAGTGTGTCATCATGTCTCTTGTTTGTCATGTTACCTCTAGTGTGTCATCATGTCTCTTGTTTGTCATGTTACCTCTAGTGTGTCATCATGTCTTTAGTTTGTCATGTTACCTCTAGTGTGTCATCATGTCTCTAGTTTGTCATGTTACCTCTAGTGTGTCATCATGTCTTTAGTTTGTCATGTTACCTCTAGTGTGTCATCATGTCTCCAGTTTGTCATGTTACCTCTAGTGTGTCATCATGTCTCTAGTTTGTCATGTTACCTCTAGTGTGTCATCATGTCTCAGTTTGTCATGTTACCTCTAGTGTGTCATCATGTCTCCAGTTTGTCATGTTACCTCTAGTGTGTCATCATGTCTCAGTTTGTCATGTTACCTCTAGTGTGTCATCATGTCTCCAGTTTGTCATGTTACCTCTAGTGTGTCATCATGTCTCAGTTTGTCATGTTACCTCTAGTGTGTCATCATGTCTCTAGTTTGTCATGTTACCTCTAGTGTGTCATCATGTCTCTAGTTTGTCATGTTACCTCTAGTGTGTCATCATGTCTCTAGTTTGTCATGTTACCTCTAGTGTGTCATCATGTCTCCAGTTTGTCATGTTACCTCTAGTGTGTCATCATGTCTCCAGTTTGTCATGTTACCTCTAGTGTGTCATCATGTCTCCAGTTTGTCATGTTACCTCTAGTGTGTCATCATGTCTTTAGTTTGTCATGTTACCTCTAGTGTGTCATCATGTCTCCAGTTTGTCATGTTACCTCTAGTGTGTCATCATGTCTTTAGTTTGTCATGTTACCTCTAGTGTGTCATCATGTCTCCAGTTTGTCATGTTACCTCTAGTGTGTCATCATGTCTCTAGTTTGTCATGTTACCTCTAGTGTGTCATCATGTCTTTAGTTTGTCATGTTACCTCTAGTGTGTCATCATGTCTCTAGTTTGTCATGTTACCTCTAGTGTGTCATCATGTCTTTAGTTTGTCATGTTACCTCTAGTGTGTCATCATGTCTCTAGTTTGTCATGTTACCTCTAGTGTGTCATCATGTCTCTAGTTTGTCATGTTACCTCTAGTGTGTCATCATGTCTTTAGTTTGTCATGTTACCTCTAGTGTGTCATCATGTCTCCAGTTTGTCATGTTACCTCTAGTGTGTCATCATGTCTCTAGTTTATCATGTTACCTCTAGTGTGTCATCATGTCTCCAGTTTGTCATGTTACCTCTAGTGTGTCATCATGTCTTTAGTTTGTCATGTTACCTCTAGTGTGTCATCATGTCTCTAGTTTGTCATGTTACCTCTAGTGTGTCATCATGTCTTTAGTTTGTCATGTTACCTCTAGTGTGTCATCATGTCTCTAGTTTGTCATGTTACCTCTAGTGTGTCATCATGTCTTTAGTTTGTCATGTTACCTCTAGTGTGTCATCATGTCTCTAGTTTGTCATGTTACCTCTAGTGTGTCATCATGTCTCTAGTTTGTCATGTTACCTCTAGTGTGTCATCATGTCTCTAGTTTGTCATGTTACCTCTAGTGTGTCATCATGTCTCTAGTTTGTCATGTTACCTCTAGTGTGTCATCATGTCTCTAGTTTGTCATGTTACCTCTAGTGTGTCATCATGTCTCTAGTTTGTCATGTTACCTCTAGTGTGTCATCATGTCTCTAGTTTGTCATGTTACCTCTAGTGTGTCATCATGTCTCTAGTTTGTCATGTTACCTCTAGTGTGTCATCATGTCTCTAGTTTGTCATGTTACCTCTAGTGTGTCATCATGTCTCTAGTTTGTCATGTTACCTCTAGTGTGTCATCATGTCTCTAGTTTGTCATGTTACCTCTAGTGTGTCATCATGTCTCTAGTTTGTCATGTTACCTCTAGTGTGTCATCATGTCTCCAGTTTGTCATGTTACCTCTAGTGTGTCATCATGTCTCTAGTTTGTCATGTTACCTCTAGTGTGTCATCATGTCTCTAGTTTGTCATGTTACCTCTAGTGTGTCATCATGTCTCTTGTTTGTCATGTTACCTCTAGTGTGTCATCATGTCTCTAGTTTGTCATGTTACCTCTAGTGTGTCATCATGTCTCCAGTTTGTCATGTTACCTCTAGTGTGTCATCATGTCTCCAGTTTGTCATGTTACCTCTAGTGTGTCATCATGTCTCCAGTTTGTCATGTTACCTCTAGTGTGTCATCATGTCTCTAGTTTGTCATGTTACCTCTAGTGTGTCATCATGTCTCTAGTTTGTCATGTTACCTCTAGTGTGTCATCATGTCTCTAGTTTGTCATGTTACCTCTAGTGTGTCATCATGTCTCTAGTTTGTCATGTTACCTCTAGTGTGTCATCATGTCTCTAGTTTGTCATGTTACCTCTAGTGTGTCATCATGTCTCTAGTTTGTCATGTTACCTCTAGTGTGTCATCATGTCTCTAGTTTGTCATGTTACCTCTAGTGTGTCATCATGTCTCTAGTTTGTCATGTTACCTCTAGTGTGTCATCATGTCTCTAGTTTGTCATGTTACCTCTAGTGTGTCATCATGTCTCTAGTTTGTCATGTTACCTCTAGTGTGTCATCATGTCTCTAGTTTGTCATGTTACCTCTAGTGTGTCATCATGTCTCTAGTTTGTCATGTTACCTCTAGTGTGTCATCATGTCTCTAGTTTGTCATGTTACCTCTAGTGTGTCATCATGTCTCTAGTTTGTCATGTTACCTCTAGTGTGTCATCATGTCTTTAGTTTGTCATGTTACCTCTAGTGTGTCATCATGTCTCTAGTTTGTCATGTTACCTCTAGTGTGTCATCATGTCTCTAGTTTGTCATGTTACCTCTAGTGTGTCATCATGTCTCTAGTTTGTCATGTTACCTCTAGTGTGTCATCATGTCTCCAGTTTGTCATGTTACCTCTAGTGTGTCATCATGTCTCTAGTTTGTCATGTTACCTCTAGTGTGTCATCATGTCTCTAGTTTGTCATGTTACCTCTAGTGTGTCATCATGTCTCTAGTTTGTCATGTTACCTCTAGTGTGTCATCATGTCTCTAGTTTGTCATGTTACCTCTAGTGTGTCATCATGTCTCTAGTTTGTCATGTTACCTCTAGTGTGTCATCATGTCTCCAGTTTGTCATGTTACCTCTAGTGTGTCATCATGTCTCTAGTTTGTCATGTTACCTCTAGTGTGTCATCATGTCTCTAGTTTGTCATGTTACCTCTAGTGTGTCATCATGTCTCTAGTTTGTCATGTTACCTCTAGTGTGTCATCAGTTTGTCATGTTACCTCTAGTGTGTTCATGTCTCCAGTTTGTCATGTTACCTCTAGTGTGTCATCATGTCTCCAGTTTGTCATGTTACCTCTAGTGTGTCATCATGTCTTTAGTTTGTCATGTTACCTCTAGTGTGTCATCATGTCTTTAGTTTATCATGTTACCTCTAGTGTGTCATCATGTCTCTAGTTTGTCATGTTACCTCTAGTGTGTCATCATGTCTTTAGTTTATCATGTTACCTCTAGTGTGTCATCATGTCTCCAGTTTGTCATGTTACCTCTAGTGTGTCATCATGTCTCTAGTTTGTCATGTTACCTCTAGTGTGTCATCATGTCTTTAGTTTGTCATGTTACCTCTAGTGTGTCATCATGTCTCCAGTTTGTCATGTTACCTCTAGTGTGTCATCATGTCTCTAGTTTATCATGTTACCTCTAGTGTGTCATCATGTCTCCAGTTTGTCATGTTACCTCTAGTGTGTCATCATGTCTTTAGTTTGTCATGTTACCTCTAGTGTGTCATCATGTCTCCAGTTTGTCATGTTACCTCTAGTGTGTCATCATGTCTTTAGTTTGTCATGTTACCTCTAGTGTGTCATCATGTCTCTAGTTTGTCATGTTACCTCTAGTGTGTCATCATGTCTTAGTTTGTCATGTTACCTCTAGTGTGTCATCATGTCTCTAGTTTGTCATGTTACCTCTAGTGTGTCATCATGTCTCTCGTTTGTCATGTTACCTCTAGTGTGTCATCATGTCTCTAGTTTATCATGTTACCTCTAGTGTGTCATCATGTCTCTAGTTTGTCATGTTACCTCTAGTGTGTCATCATGTCTCTAGTTTGTCATGTTACCTCTAGTGTGTCATCATGTCTCTAGTTTGTCATGTTACCTCTAGTGTGTCATCATGTCTCTAGTTTGTCATGTTACCTCTAGTGTGTCATCATGTCTCTAGTTTGTCATGTTACCTCTAGTGTGTCATCATGTCTCTAGTTTGTCATGTTACCTCTAGTGTGTCATCATGTCTCTAGTTTGTCATGTTACCTCTAGTGTGTCATCATGTCTCTAGTTTGTCATGTTACCTCTAGTGTGTCATCATGTCTCTAGTTTATCATGTTACCTCTAGTGTGTCATCATGTCTCCAGTTTATCATGTTACCTCTAGTGTGTCATCATGTCTCTAGTTTATCATGTTACCTCTAGTGTGTCATCATGTCTCTAGTTTGTCATGTTACCTCTAGTGTGTCATCATGTCTCTAGTTTGTCATGTTACCTCTAGTGTGTCATCATGTCTCTAGTTTGTCATGTTACCTCTAGTGTGTCATCATGTCTCCAGTTTGTCATGTTACCTCTAGTGTGTCATCATGTCTCCAGTTTGTCATGTTACCTCTAGTGTGTCATCATGTCTCCAGTTTGTCATGTTACCTCTAGTGTGTCATCATGTCTCTAGTTTGTCATGTTACCTCTAGTGTGTCATCATGTCTCTAGTTTGTCATGTTACCTCTAGTGTGTCATCATGTCTCTAGTTTGTCATGTTACCTCTAGTGTGTCATCATGTCTCTAGTTTGTCATGTTACCTCTAGTGTGTCATCATGTCTCTAGTTTGTCATGTTACCTCTAGTGTGTCATCATGTCTCTAGTTTGTCATGTTACCTCTAGTGTGTCATCATGTCTCTAGTTTGTCATGTTACCTCTAGTGTGTCATCATGTCTCTAGTTTGTCATGTTACCTCTAGTGTGTCATCATGTCTCTAGTTTGTCATGTTACCTCTAGTGTGTCATCATGTCTCTAGTTTGTCATGTTACCTCTAGTGTGTCATCATGTCTCTAGTTTGTCATGTTACCTCTAGTGTGTCATCATGTCTCTAGTTTGTCATGTTACCTCTAGTGTGTCATCATGTCTCTAGTTTGTCATGTTACCTCTAGTGTGTCATCATGTCTCTAGTTTGTCATGTTACCTCTAGTGTGTCATCATGTCTTTAGTTTGTCATGTTACCTCTAGTGTGTCATCATGTCTCTAGTTTGTCATGTTACCTCTAGTGTGTCATCATGTCTCTAGTTTGTCATGTTACCTCTAGTGTGTCATCATGTCTCCAGTTTGTCATGTTACCTCTAGTGTGTCATCATGTCTCCAGTTTGTCATGTTACCTCTAGTGTGTCATCATGTCTCTAGTTTGTCATGTTACCTCTAGTGTGTCATCATGTCTCTAGTTTGTCATGTTACCTCTAGTGTGTCATCATGTCTCTAGTTTGTCATGTTACCTCTAGTGTGTCATCATGTCTCTAGTTTGTCATGTTACCTCTAGTGTGTCATCATGTCTCTAGTTTGTCATGTTACCTCTAGTGTGTCATCATGTCTCCAGTTTGTCATGTTACCTCTAGTGTGTCATCATGTCTCTAGTTTGTCATGTTACCTCTAGTGTGTCATCATGTCTCTAGTTTGTCATGTTACCTCTAGTGTGTCATCATGTCTCTAGTTTGTCATGTTACCTCTAGTGTGTCATCAGTTTGTTTGTCATGTTACCTCTAGTGTGTTCATGTCTCCAGTTTGTCATGTTACCTCTAGTGTGTCATCATGTCTCCAGTTTGTCATGTTACCTCTAGTGTGTCATCATGTCTCCAGTTTGTCATGTTACCTCTAGTGTGTCATCATGTCTCCAGTTTGTCATGTTACCTCTAGTGTGTCATCATGTCTCTAGTTTGTCATGTTACCTCTAGTGTGTCATCATGTCTCTAGTTTGTCATGTTACCTCTAGTGTGTCATCATGTCTCTAGTTTGTCATGTTACCTCTAGTGTGTCATCATGTCTCTAGTTTGTCATGTTACCTCTAGTGTGTCATCATGTCTCCAGTTTGTCATGTTACCTCTAGTGTGTCATCATGTCTCTAGTTTGTCATGTTACCTCTAGTGTGTCATCATGTCTTTAGTTTATCATGTTACCTCTAGTGTGTCATCATGTCTCTAGTTTGTCATGTTACCTCTAGTGTGTCATCATGTCTCTTGTTTGTCATGTTACCTCTAGTGTGTCATCATGTCTCTAGTTTGTCATGTTACCTCTAGTGTGTCATCATGTCTCCAGTTTGTCATGTTACCTCTAGTGTGTCATCATGTCTCCAGTTTGTCATGTTACCTCTAGTGTGTCATCATGTCTCCAGTTTGTCATGTTACCTCTAGTGTGTCATCATGTCTCTAGTTTGTCATGTTACCTCTAGTGTGTCATCATGTCTCTAGTTTGTCATGTTACCTCTAGTGTGTCATCATGTCTCTAGTTTGTCATGTTACCTCTAGTGTGTCATCATGTCTCTAGTTTGTCATGTTACCTCTAGTGTGTCATCATGTCTCTAGTTTGTCATGTTACCTCTAGTGTGTCATCATGTCTCTAGTTTGTCATGTTACCTCTAGTGTGTCATCATGTCTCTAGTTTGTCATGTTACCTCTAGTGTGTCATCATGTCTCTAGTTTGTCATGTTACCTCTAGTGTGTCATCATGTCTCTAGTTTGTCATGTTACCTCTAGTGTGTCATCATGTCTCTAGTTTGTCATGTTACCTCTAGTGTGTCATCATGTCTCTAGTTTGTCATGTTACCTCTAGTGTGTCATCATGTCTCTAGTTTGTCATGTTACCTCTAGTGTGTCATCATGTCTCTAGTTTGTCATGTTACCTCTAGTGTGTCATCATGTCTCTAGTTTGTCATGTTACCTCTAGTGTGTCATCATGTCTTTAGTTTGTCATGTTACCTCTAGTGTGTCATCATGTCTCTAGTTTGTCATGTTACCTCTAGTGTGTCATCATGTCTCCAGTTTGTCATGTTACCTCTAGTGTGTCATCATGTCTCCAGTTTGTCATGTTACCTCTAGTGTGTCATCATGTCTCCAGTTTGTCATGTTACCTCTAGTGTGTCATCATGTCTCTAGTTTGTCATGTTACCTCTAGTGTGTCATCATGTCTCTAGTTTGTCATGTTACCTCTAGTGTGTCATCATGTCTCTAGTTTGTCATGTTACCTCTAGTGTGTCATCATGTCTCTAGTTTGTCATGTTACCTCTAGTGTGTCATCATGTCTCTAGTTTGTCATGTTACCTCTAGTGTGTCATCATGTCTCCAGTTTGTCATGTTACCTCTAGTGTGTCATCATGTCTCTAGTTTGTCATGTTACCTCTAGTGTGTCATCATGTCTCTAGTTTGTCATGTTACCTCTAGTGTGTCATCATGTCTCTAGTTTGTCATGTTACCTCTAGTGTGTCATCAGTTTGTCATGTTACCTCTAGTGTCATCATGTCTCCAGTTTGTCATGTTACCTCTAGTGTGTCATCATGTCTCTAGTTTGTCATGTTACCTCTAGTGTGTCATCATGTCTCTAGTTTGTCATGTTACCTCTAGTGTGTCATCATGTCTTTAGTTTGTCATGTTACCTCTAGTGTGTCATCATGTCTCTAGTTTGTCATGTTACCTCTAGTGTGTCATCATGTCTTTAGTTTGTCATGTTACCTCTAGTGTGTCATCATGTCTCCAGTTTGTCATGTTACCTCTAGTGTGTCATCATGTCTCTAGTTTGTCATGTTACCTCTAGTGTGTCATCATGTCTTTAGTTTGTCATGTTACCTCTAGTGTGTCATCATGTCTCTAGTTTGTCATGTTACCTCTAGTGTGTCATCATGTCTCTAGTTTGTCATGTTACCTCTAGTGTGTCATCATGTCTCCAGTTTGTCATGTTACCTCTAGTGTGTCATCATGTTTAGTTTGTCATGTTACCTCTAGTGTGTCATCATGTCTCTAGTTTGTCATGTTACCTCTAGTGTGTCATCATGTCTTTAGTTTGTCATGTTACCTCTAGTGTGTCATCATGTCTCTAGTTTGTCATGTTACCTCTAGTGTGTCATCATGTCTTTAGTTTGTCATGTTACCTCTAGTGTGTCATCATGTCTCTAGTTTGTCATGTTACCTCTAGTGTGTCATCATGTCTCTAGTTTGTCATGTTACCTCTAGTGTGTCATCATGTCTCTAGTTTGTCATGTTACCTCTAGTGTGTCATCATGTCTCTAGTTTGTCATGTTACCTCTAGTGTGTCATCATGTCTCTAGTTTGTCATGTTACCTCTAGTGTGTCATCATGTCTCTAGTTTGTCATGTTACCTCTAGTGTGTCATCATGTCTCTAGTTTGTCATGTTACCTCTAGTGTGTCATCATGTCTCTAGTTTGTCATGTTACCTCTAGTGTGTCATCATGTCTCTAGTTTGTCATGTTACCTCTAGTGTGTCATCATGTCTCTAGTTTGTCATGTTACCTCTAGTGTGTCATCATGTCTCTAGTTTGTCATGTTACCTCTAGTGTGTCATCATGTCTCTAGTTTGTCATGTTACCTCTAGTGTGTCATCATGTCTCCAGTTTGTCATGTTACCTCTAGTGTGTCATCATGTCTCTAGTTTATCATGTTACCTCTAGTGTGTCATCATGTCTCTAGTTTGTCATGTTACCTCTAGTGTGTCATCATGTCTCTAGTTTGTCATGTTACCTCTAGTGTGTCATCATGTCTCTAGTTTGTCATGTTACCTCTAGTGTGTCATCATGTCTCTAGTTTGTCATGTTACCTCTAGTGTGTCATCATGTCTCCAGTTTGTCATGTTACCTCTAGTGTGTCATCATGTCTCCAGTTTGTCATGTTACCTCTAGTGTGTCATCATGTCTCTAGTTTGTCATGTTACCTCTAGTGTGTCATCATGTCTCTAGTTTGTCATGTTACCTCTAGTGTGTCATCATGTCTCTAGTTTGTCATGTTACCTCTAGTGTGTCATCATGTCTCTAGTTTGTCATGTTACCTCTAGTGTGTCATCATGTCTCTAGTTTGTCATGTTACCTCTAGTGTGTCATCATGTCTCTAGTTTGTCATGTTACCTCTAGTGTGTCATCATGTCTCTAGTTTGTCATGTTACCTCTAGTGTGTCATCATGTCTCTAGTTTGTCATGTTACCTCTAGTGTGTCATCATGTCTCTAGTTTGTCATGTTACCTCTAGTGTGTCATCATGTCTCTAGTTTGTCATGTTACCTCTAGTGTGTCATCATGTCTCTAGTTTGTCATGTTACCTCTAGTGTGTCATCATGTCTCTAGTTTGTCATGTTACCTCTAGTGTGTCATCATGTCTCTAGTTTGTCATGTTACCTCTAGTGTGTCATCATGTCTCTAGTTTGTCATGTTACTTCTAGTGTGTCATCATGTCTTTAGTTTGTCATGTTACCTCTAGTGTGTCATCATGTCTCTAGTTTGTCATGTTACCTCTAGTGTGTCATCATGTCTCTAGTTTGTCATGTTACCTCTAGTGTGTCATCATGTCTCTAGTTTGTCATGTTACCTCTAGTGTGTCATCATGTCTCTAGTTTGTCATGTTACCTCTAGTGTGTCATCATGTCTCTAGTTTGTCATGTTACCTCTAGTGTGTCATGTCTCTAGTTTGTCATGTTACCTCTAGTGTGTCATCATGTCTCTAGTTTGTCATGTTACCTCTAGTGTGTCATCATGTCTCTAGTTTGTCATGTTACCTCTAGTGTGTCATCATGTCTCTAGTTTGTCATGTTACCTCTAGTGTGTCATCATGTCTCTAGTTTGTCATGTTACCTCTAGTGTGTCATCATGTCTCTAGTTTGTCATGTTACCTCTAGTGTGTCATCATGTCTCTAGTTTGTCATGTTACCTCTAGTGTGTCATCATGTCTCTAGTTTGTCATGTTACCTCTAGTGTGTCATCATGTCTCTAGTTTGTCATGTTACCTCTAGTGTGTCATCATGTCTCTAGTTTGTCATGTTACCTCTAGTGTGTCATCATGTCTCCAGTTTGTCATGTTACCTCTAGTGTGTCATCATGTCTCTAGTTTGTCATGTTACCTCTAGTGTGTCATCATGTCTCTAGTTTGTCATGTTACCTCTAGTGTGTCATCATGTCTCTAGTTTGTCATGTTACCTCTAGTGTGTCATCATGTCTCTAGTTTGTCATGTTACCTCTAGTGTGTCATCATGTCTCTAGTTTGTCATGTTACCTCTAGTGTGTCATCATGTCTCTAGTTTGTCATGTTACCTCTAGTGTGTCATCATGTCTCCAGTTTGTCATGTTACCTCTAGTGTGTCATCATGTCTCTAGTTTGTCATGTTACCTCTAGTGTGTCATCATGTCTTTAGTTTGTCATGTTACCTCTAGTGTGTCATCATGTCTCCAGTTTGTCATGTTACCTCTAGTGTGTCATCATGTCTTTAGTTTGTCATGTTACCTCTAGTGTGTCATCATGTCTCTAGTTTGTCATGTTACCTCTAGTGTGTCATCATGTCTCTAGTTTGTCATGTTACCTCTAGTGTGTCATCATGTCTCTAGTTTGTCATGTTACCTCTAGTGTGTCATCATGTCTCCAGTTTGTCATGTTACCTCTAGTGTGTCATCATGTCTCTAGTTTGTCATGTTACCTCTAGTGTGTCATCATGTCTCTAGTTTGTCATGTTACCTCTAGTGTGTCATCATGTCTCTAGTTTGTCATGTTACCTCTAGTGTGTCATCATGTCTCTAGTTTGTCATGTTACCTCTAGTGTGTCATCATGTCTCCAGTTTGTCATGTTACCTCTAGTGTGTCATCATGTCTTTAGTTTGTCATGTTACCTCTAGTGTGTCATCATGTCTCCAGTTTGTCATGTTACCTCTAGTGTGTCATCATGTCTCTAGTTTGTCATGTTACCTCTAGTGTGTCATCATGTCTCTAGTTTGTCATGTTACCTCTAGTGTGTCATCATGTCTCCAGTTTGTCATGTTACCTCTAGTGTGTCATCATGTCTCTAGTTTGTCATGTTACCTCTAGTGTGTCATCATGTCTCTAGTTTGTCATGTTACCTCTAGTGTGTCATCATGTCTCTAGTTTGTCATGTTACCTCTAGTGTGTCATCATGTCTCTAGTTTGTCATGTTACCTCTAGTGTGTCATCATGTCTCTAGTTTGTCATGTTACCTCTAGTGTGTCATCATGTCTCTAGTTTGTCATGTTACCTCTAGTGTGTCATCATGTCTCTAGTTTGTCATGTTACCTCTAGTGTGTCATCATGTCTCTAGTTTGTCATGTTACCTCTAGTGTGTCATCATGTCTCTAGTTTGTCATGTTACCTCTAGTGTGTCATCATGTCTCTAGTTTGTCATGTTACCTCTAGTGTGTCATCAGTTTGTCATGTTACCTCTAGTGTGTCATCATGTCTCTAGTTTGTCATGTTACCTCTAGTGTGTCATCATGTCTCCAGTTTGTCATGTTACCTCTAGTGTGTCATCATGTCTCTAGTTTGTCATGTTACCTCTAGTGTGTCATCATGTCTCTAGTTTGTCATGTTACCTCTAGTGTGTCATCATGTCTCTAGTTTGTCATGTTACCTCTAGTGTGTCATCATGTCTTTAGTTTGTCATGTTACCTCTAGTGTGTCATCATGTCTCTAGTTTGTCATGTTACCTCTAGTGTGTCATCATGTCTCTAGTTTGTCATGTTACCTCTAGTGTGTCATCATGTCTTAGTTTGTCATGTTACCTCTAGTGTGTCATCATGTCTCTAGTTTGTCATGTTACCTCTAGTGTGTCATCATGTCTCTAGTTTGTCATGTTACCTCTAGTGTGTCATCATGTCTCCAGTTTGTCATGTTACCTCTAGTGTGTCATCATGTCTCTAGTTTGTCATGTTACCTCTAGTGTGTCATCATGTCTCCAGTTTGTCATGTTACCTCTAGTGTGTCATCATGTCTTAGTTTGTCATGTTACCTCTAGTGTGTCATCATGTCTCTAGTTTGTCATGTTACCTCTAGTGTGTCATCATGTCTCTAGTTTGTCATGTTACCTCTAGTGTGTCATCATGTCTCTAGTTTGTCATGTTACCTCTAGTGTGTCATCATGTCTCTAGTTTATCATGTTATCTCTAGTGTGTCATCATGTCTCTAGTTTGTCATGTTACCTCTAGTGTGTCATCATGTCTCTAGTTTGTCATGTTACCTCTAGTGTGTCATCATGTCTCTAGTTTGTCATGTTACCTCTAGTGTGTCATCATGTCTCTAGTTTGTCATGTTACCTCTAGTGTGTCATCATGTCTCTAGTTTGTCATGTTACCTCTAGTGTGTCATCATGTCTCTAGTTTGTCATGTTACCTCTAGTGTGTCATCATGTCTCTAGTTTGTCATGTTACCTCTAGTGTGTCATCATGTCTCTAGTTTGTCATGTTACCTCTAGTGTGTCATCATGTCTCTAGTTTGTCATGTTACCTCTAGTGTGTCATCATGTCTCTAGTTTGTCATGTTACCTCTAGTGTGTCATCATGTCTCCAGTTTGTCATGTTACCTCTAGTGTGTCATCATGTCTCTAGTTTGTCATGTTACCTCTAGTGTGTCATCATGTCTCTAGTTTGTCATGTTACCTCTAGTGTGTCATCATGTCTCTAGTTTGTCATGTTACCTCTAGTGTGTCATCATGTCTCTAGTTTGTCATGTTACCTCTAGTGTGTCATCATGTCTCCAGTTTGTCATGTTACCTCTAGTGTGTCATCATGTCTCTAGTTTGTCATGTTACCTCTAGTGTGTCATCATGTCTCTAGTTTGTCATGTTACCTCTAGTGTGTCATCATGTCTCTAGTTTGTCATGTTACCTCTAGTGTGTCATCATGTCTCTAGTTTGTCATGTTACCTCTAGTGTGTCATCATGTCTCTAGTTTGTCATGTTACCTCTAGTGTGTCATCATGTCTCTAGTTTGTCATGTTACCTCTAGTGTGTCATCATGTCTCTAGTTTGTCATGTTACCTCTAGTGTGTCATCATGTCTCTAGTTTGTCATGTTACCTCTAGTGTGTCATCATGTCTCTAGTTTGTCATGTTACCTCTAGTGTGTCATCATGTCTCTAGTTTGTCATGTTACCTCTAGTGTGTCATCATGTCTCTAGTTTGTCATGTTACCTCTAGTGTGTCATCATGTCTCTAGTTTGTCATGTTACCTCTAGTGTGTCATCATGTCTCTAGTTTGTCATGTTACCTCTAGTGTGTCATCATGTCTCTAGTTTGTCATGTTACCTCTAGTGTGTCATCATGTCTCTAGTTTGTCATGTTACCTCTAGTGTGTCATCATGTCTCTAGTTTGTCATGTTACCTCTAGTGTGTCATCATGTCTCTAGTTTGTCATGTTACTTCTAGTGTGTCATCATGTCTCTAGTTTGTCATGTTACCTCTAGTGTGTCATCATGTCTCTAGTTTGTCATGTTACCTCTAGTGTGTCATCATGTCTCTAGTTTGTCATGTTACCTCTAGTGTGTCATCATGTCTCTAGTTTGTCATGTTACCTCTAGTGTGTCATCATGTCTCTAGTTTGTCATGTTACCTCTAGTGTGTCATCATGTCTCTAGTTTGTCATGTTACCTCTAGTGTGTCATCATGTCTCTAGTTTGTCATGTTACCTCTAGTGTGTCATCATGTCTCTAGTTTGTCATGTTACCTCTAGTGTGTCATCATGTCTCTAGTTTGTCATGTTACCTCTAGTGTGTCATCATGTCTCTAGTTTGTCATGTTACCTCTAGTGTGTCATCATGTCTCTAGTTTGTCATGTTACCTCTAGTGTGTCATCATGTCTCTAGTTTGTCATGTTACCTCTAGTGTGTCATCATGTCTCTAGTTTGTCATGTTACCTCTAGTGTGTCATCATGTCTCTAGTTTGTCATGTTACCTCTAGTGTGTCATCATGTCTCTAGTTTGTCATGTTACCTCTAGTGTGTCATCATGTCTCTAGTTTGTCATGTTACCTCTAGTGTGTCATCATGTCTCTAGTTTGTCATGTTACCTCTAGTGTGTCATCATGTCTCTAGTTTGTCATGTTACCTCTAGTGTGTCATCATGTCTCTAGTTTGTCATGTTACCTCTAGTGTGTCATCATGTCTCTAGTTTGTCATGTTACCTCTAGTGTGTCATCATGTCTCTAGTTTGTCATGTTACCTCTAGTGTGTCATCATGTCTCTAGTTTGTCATGTTACCTCTAGTGTGTCATCATGTCTCTAGTTTGTCATGTTACCTCTAGTGTGTCATCATGTCTCTAGTTTGTCATGTTACCTCTAGTGTGTCATCATGTCTCTAGTTTGTCATGTTACCTCTAGTGTGTCATCATGTCTCTAGTTTGTCATGTTACCTCTAGTGTGTCATCATGTCTCTAGTTTGTCATGTTACCTCTAGTGTGTCATCATGTCTCTAGTTTGTCATGTTACCTCTAGTGTGTCATCATGTCTCTAGTTTGTCATGTTACCTCTAGTGTGTCATCATGTCTCTAGTTTGTCATGTTACCTCTAGTGTGTCATCATGTCTCTAGTTTGTCATGTTACCTCTAGTGTGTCATCATGTCTCTAGTTTGTCATGTTACCTCTAGTGTGTCATCATGTCTCTAGTTTGTCATGTTACCTCTAGTGTGTCATCATGTCTCTAGTTTGTCATGTTACCTCTAGTGTGTCATCATGTCTCTAGTTTGTCATGTTACCTCTAGTGTGTCATCATGTCTCTAGTTTGTCATGTTACTCTAGTGTGTCATCATGTCTTTAGTTTGTCATGTTACCTCTAGTGTGTCATCATGTCTCTAGTTTGTCATGTTACCTCTAGTGTGTCATCATGTCTCCAGTTTGTCATGTTACCTCTAGTGTGTCATCATGTCTCTAGTTTGTCATGTTACCTCTAGTGTGTCATCATGTCTCTAGTTTGTCATGTTACCTCTAGTGTGTCATCATGTCTCTAGTTTGTCATGTTACCTCTAGTGTGTCATCATGTCTCTAGTTTGTCATGTTACCTCTAGTGTGTCATCATGTCTCTAGTTTGTCATGTTACCTCTAGTGTGTCATCATGTCTCTAGTTTGTCATGTTACCTCTAGTGTGTCATCATGTCTCTAGTTTGTCATGTTACCTCTAGTGTGTCATCATGTCTCTAGTTTGTCATGTTACCTCTAGTGTGTCATCATGTCTCCAGTTTGTCATGTTACCTCTAGTGTGTCATCATGTCTCTAGTTTGTCATGTTACCTCTAGTGTGTCATCATGTCTCTAGTTTGTCATGTTACCTCTAGTGTGTCATCATGTCTCCAGTTTGTCATGTTACCTCTAGTGTGTCATCATGTCTCTAGTTTGTCATGTTACCTCTAGTGTGTCATCATGTCTTTAGTTTGTCATGTTACCTCTAGTGTGTCATCATGTCTCTAGTTTGTCATGTTACCTCTAGTGTGTCATCATGTCTCTAGTTTGTCATGTTACCTCTAGTGTGTCATCATGTCTCTAGTTTGTCATGTTACCTCTAGTGTGTCATCATGTCTCTAGTTTGTCATGTTACCTCTAGTGTGTCATCATGTCTCTAGTTTGTCATGTTACCTCTAGTGTGTCATCATGTCTCTAGTTTGTCATGTTACCTCTAGTGTGTCATCATGTCTCTAGTTTGTCATGTTACCTCTAGTGTGTCATCATGTCTCTAGTTTGTCATGTTACCTCTAGTGTGTCATCATGTCTCTAGTTTGTCATGTTACCTCTAGTGTGTCATCATGTCTCTAGTTTGTCATGTTACCTCTAGTGTGTCATCATGTCTCTAGTTTGTCATGTTACCTCTAGTGTGTCATCATGTCTCTAGTTTGTCATGTTACCTCTAGTGTGTCATCATGTCTCTAGTTTGTCATGTTACCTCTAGTGTGTCATCATGTCTTTAGTTTGTCATGTTACCTCTAGTGTGTCATCATGTCTCTAGTTTGTCATGTTACCTCTAGTGTGTCATCATGTCTCTAGTTTGTCATGTTACCTCTAGTGTGTCATCATGTCTCTAGTTTGTCATGTTACCTCTAGTGTGTCATCATGTCTCTAGTTTGTCATGTTACCTCTAGTGTGTCATCATGTCTCTAGTTTGTCATGTTACCTCTAGTGTGTCATCATGTCTCTAGTTTGTCATGTTACCTCTAGTGTGTCATCATGTCTCTAGTTTGTCATGTTACCTCTAGTGTGTCATCATGTCTCTAGTTTGTCATGTTACCTCTAGTGTGTCATCATGTCTTTAGTTTGTCATGTTACCTCTAGTGTGTCATCATGTCTCTAGTTTGTCATGTTACCTCTAGTGTGTCATCATGTCTCTAGTTTGTCATGTTACCTCTAGTGTGTCATCATGTCTCTAGTTTGTCATGTTACCTCTAGTGTGTCATCATGTCTCTAGTTTGTCATGTTACCTCTAGTGTGTCATCATGTCTCTAGTTTGTCATGTTACCTCTAGTGTGTCATCATGTCTCTAGTTTGTCATGTTACCTCTAGTGTGTCATCATGTCTCTAGTTTGTCATGTTACCTCTAGTGTGTCATCATGTCTCTAGTTTGTCATGTTACCTCTAGTGTGTCATCATGTCTCTAGTTTGTCATGTTACCTCTAGTGTGTCATCATGTCTCTAGTTTGTCATGTTACCTCTAGTGTGTCATCATGTCTCTAGTTTGTCATGTTACCTCTAGTGTGTCATCATGTCTCTAGTTTGTCATGTTACCTCTAGTGTGTCATCATGTCTTTAGTTTGTCATGTTACCTCTAGTGTGTCATCATGTCTTTAGTTTGTCATGTTACCTCTAGTGTGTCATCATGTCTCTAGTTTGTCATGTTACCTCTAGTGTGTCATCATGTCTCTAGTTTGTCATGTTACCTCTAGTGTGTCATCATGTCTCCAGTTTGTCATGTTACCTCTAGTGTGTCATCATGTCTTTAGTTTGTCATGTTACTTCTAGTGTGTCATCATGTCTTTAGTTTGTCATGTTACCTCTAGTGTGTCATCATGTCTCTAGTTTGTCATGTTACCTCTAGTGTGTCATCATGTCTCTAGTTTGTCATGTTACTTCTAGTGTGTCATCATGTCTCTAGTTTGTCATGTTACCTCTAGTGTGTCATCATGTCTCCAGTATGTCATGTTACCTCTAGTGTGTCATCATGTCTCTAGTTTGTCATGTTACCTCTAGTGTGTCATCATGTCTCCAGTTTGTCATGTTACCTCTAGTGTGTCATCATGTCTCCAGTTTGTCATGTTACCTCTAGTGTGTCATCATGTCTTTAGTTTGTCATGTTACCTCTAGTGTGTCATCATGTCTCTAGTTTGTCATGTTACCTCTAGTGTGTCATCATGTCTCTAGTTTATCATGTTACCTCTAGTGTGTCATCATGTCTCTAGTTTGTCATGTTATCTCTAGTGTGTCATCATGTCTCTAGTTTGTCATGTTACCTCTAGTGTGTCATCATGTCTCTAGTTTGTCATGTTACCTCTAGTGTGTCATCATGTCTCTAGTTTGTCATGTTACCTCTAGTGTGTCATCATGTCTCTAGTTTGTCATGTTACCTCTAGTGTGTCATCATGTCTCTAGTTTGTCATGTTACCTCTAGTGTGTCATCATGTCTCTAGTTTGTCATGTTACCTCTAGTGTGTCATCATGTCTCTAGTTTGTCATGTTATCTCTAGTGTGTCATCATGTCTCCAGTTTGTCATGTTACCTCTAGTGTGTCATCATGTCTCTAGTTTATCATGTTATCTCTAGTGTGTCATCATGTCTCTAGTTTGTCATGTTACTTCTAGTGTGTCATCATGTCTTTAGTTTGTCATGTTACTTCTAGTGTGTCATCATGTCTCCAGTTTGTCATGTTACTCTAGTGTGTCATCATGTCTTTAGTTTGTCATGTTACCTCTAGTGTGTCATCATGTCTTTAGTTTGTCATGTTACTTCTAGTGTGTCATCATGTCTCTAGTTTGTCATGTTACCTCTAGTATATCATCATGTCTCTAGTTTGTCATGTTACTTCTAGTGTGTCATCAGTTTGTCATGTTACCTCAAGTGTCTTCATGTCACCAGTTTGTCATGTTACCTCTAGTGTGTCATGTCTCCAGTTTGTCATGTTACCTCTAGTGTGTCATCATGTCTCCAGTTTGTCATGTTACCTCTAGTGTGTCATCATGTCTCCAGTTTGTCATGTTACCTCTAGTGTGTCATCATGTCTCCAGTTTGTCATGTTACCTCTAGTGTGTCATCATGTCTCCAGTTTGTCATGTTACCTCTAGTGTGTCATCATGTCTCCAGTTTGTCATGTTACCTCTAGTGTGTCATCATGTCTCCAGTTTGTCATGTTACCTCTAGTGTGTCATCATGTCTCTAGTTTGTCATGGTTACCTCTAGTGTGTCATCATGTCTTTAGTTTATCATGTTACCTCTAGTGTGTCATCATGTCTCCAGTTTGTCATGTTACCTCTAGTGTGTCATCATGTCTTTAGTTTATCATGTTACCTCTAGTGTGTCATCATGTCTCCAGTTTGTTATGTTACCTCTAGTGTGTCATCATGTCTTTAGTTTGTCATGTTACTTCTAGTGTGTCATCATGTCTTTAGTTTATCATGTTACCTCTAGTGTGTCATCATGTCTCCAGTTTGTCATGTTACTTCTAGTGTGTCATCATGTCTCTAGTTTGTCATGTTACTTCTGTGTGTCATCATGTCTTTAGTTTATCATGTTACCTCTAGTGTGTCATCATGTCTCTAGTTTGTCATGTTACCTCTAGTGTGTCATCATGTCTTTAGTTTGTCATGTTACCTCTAGTGTGTCATCATGTCTCCAGTTTGTCATGTTACCTCTAGTGTGTCATCATGTCTTTAGTTTGTCATGTTACCTCTAGTGTGTCATCATGTCTCTAGTTTGTCATGTTACCTCTAGTGTGTCATCATGTCTCTAGTTTATCATGTTATCTCTAGTGTGTCATCATGTCTCTAGTTTGTCATGTTATCTCTAGTGTGTCATCATGTCTCTAGTTTGTCATGTTACCTCTAGTGTGTCATCATGTCTCTAGTTTGTCATGTTACCTCTAGTGTGTCATCATGTCTCTAGTTTGTCATGTTACCTCTAGCATGTCATCATGTCTCTAGTTTGTCATGTTACCTCTAGTGTGTCATCATGTCTTCTAGTTTGTCATGTTACCTCTAGTGTGTCATCATGTCTCTAATTTGTCATGTTACCTCTAGTGTGTCATCATGTCTCTAGTTTATCATGTTATCTCTAGTGTGTCATCATGTCTCCAGTTTATCATGTTATCTCTAGTGTGTCATCATGTCTCTAGTTTATCATGTTATCTCTAGTGTGTCATCATGTCTCTAGTTTGTCATGTTACTTCTAGGTGTCATCATGTCTTTAGTTTATCATGTTACTTCTAGTGTGTCATCATGTCTCCAGTTTGTCATGTTACCTCTAGTGTGTCATCATGTCTTTAGTTTATCATGTTACTCTAGTGTGTCATCATGTCTTTAGTTTGTCATGTTACCTCTAGTGTGTCATCATGTCTTTAGTTTGTCATGTTACCTCTAGTGTGTCATCATGTCTCTAGTTTGTCATGTTACCTCAAGTGTGTCATCATGTCTCTAGTTTGTCATGTTACTTCTAGTGTGTCATCATGTCTCCAGTTTGTCATGTTACTCTAGTGTGTCATCATGTCTTTAGTTTGTCATGTTACTTCTAGTGTGTCATCATGTCTTTAGTTTGTCATGTTACTTCTAGTGTGTCATCATGTCTCCAGTTTGTCATGTTACTTCTAGTGTGTCATCATGTCTTTAGTTTGTCATGTTACTTCTAGTGTGTCATCATGTCTCTAGTTTGTCATGTTACTTCTAGTGTGTCATCATGTCTTAGTTTGTCATGTTACCTCTAGTGTGTCATCATGTCTTTAGTTTGTCATGTTACTTCTAGTGTGTCATCATGTCTTTAGTTTGTCATGTTACTTCTAGTGTGTCATCATGTCTTTAGTTTGTCATGTTACCTCTAGTGTGTCATCATGTCTCTAGTTTGTCATGTTACCTCTAGTGTGTCATCATGTCTCTAGTTTGTCATGTTACCTCTAGTGTGTCATCATGTCTCCAGTTTGTCATGTTACCTCTAGTGTGTCATCATGTCTTTAGTTTGTCATGTTACTTCTAGTGTGTCATCATGTCTTTAGTTTGTCATGTTACTTCTAGTGTGTCATCATGTCTCTAGTTTGTCATGTTACCTCTAGTGTGTCATCATGTCTCTAGTTTGTCATGTTACCTCTAGTGTGTCATCATGTAACTAGTTTGTCATGTTACCTCTAGTGTGTCATCATGTCACCAGTTTGTCATGTTACCTCTAGTGTGTCATCATGTCTCTAGTTTGTCATGTTACCTCTAGTATGTCATCACGTCACCAGTTTGTCATGTTACCTCTAGTGTGTCATCATGTCTCCAGTTTGTCATGTTACCTCTAATGTGTCATCATGTCTTTAGTTTGTCATGTTAACTCTAGTGTGTCATCATGTCTCTAGTTTGTCATGTTACCTCTAGTGTGTCATCATGTCTCTCGTTTATCATGTTATCTCTAGTGTGTCATCATGTCTCTAGTTTGTCGTGTTATCTCTAGTGTGTCATCATGTCTCTAGTTTGTCATGTTACCTCTAGTGTGTCATCATGTCTCTAGTTTGTCATGTTACCTCTAGTGTGTCATCATGTCTCTAGTTTGTCATGTTACCTCTAGCATGTCATCATGTCTCTAGTTTGTCATGTTACCTCTAGTGTGTCATCATGTCTCTAGTTTGTCATGTTACCTCTAGTGTGTCATCATGTCTCTAATTTGTCATGTTACCTCTAGTGTGTCATCATGTCTCTAGTTTATCATGTTATCTCTAGTGTGTCATCATGTCTCCAGTTTATCATGTTATCTCTAGTGTGTCATCATGTCACTAGTTTATCATGTTATCTCTAGTGTGTCATCATGTCTCTAGTTTATCATGTTACTTCTAGTGTGTCATCATGTCTTTAGTTTATCATGTTACTTCTAGTGTGTCATCATGTCTCCAGTTTGTCATGTTACTTCTAGTGTGTCATCATGTCTTTAGTTTATCATGTTACTTCTAGTGTGTCATCATGTCTTTAGTTTGTCATGTTACTTCTAGTGTGTCATCATGTCTTTAGTTTGTCATGTTACCTCTAGTGTGTCATCATGTCTCTAGTTTGTCATGTTACCTCTAGTGTGTCATCATGTCTCTAGTTTGTCATGTTACTTCTAGTGTGTCATCATGTCTCCAGTTTGTCACGTTACTTCTAGTGTGTCATCATGTCTTTAGTTTGTCATGTTACTTCTAGTGTGTCATCATGTCTTAGTTTGTCATGTTACTTCTAGTGTGTCATCATGTCTCCAGTTTGTCATGTTACTTCTAGTGTGTCATCATGTCTTTAGTTTGTCATGTTACTTCTAGTGTGTCATCATGTCTCTAGTTTGTCATGTTACTTCTAGTGTGTCATCATGTCTTTAGTTTGTCATGTTACTTCTAGTGTGTCATCATGTCTTTAGTTTGTCATGTTACTTCTATTGTGTCATCATGTCTTTAGTTTGTCATGTTACTTCTAGTGTGTCATCATGTCTTTAGTTTGTCATGTTACTTCTAGTGTGTCATCATGTCTCTAGTTTGTCATGTTACCTCTAGTGTGTCATCATGTCTCCAGTTTGTCATGTTACTCTAGTGTGTCATCATGTCTTTAGTTTGTCATGTTACTTCTAGTGTGTCATCATGTCTTTAGTTTGTCATGTTACTTCTAGTGTGTCATCATGTCTCTAGTTTGTCATGTTACCTCTAGTGTGTCATCATGTCTCTAGTTTGTCATGTTACTTCTAGTGTGTCATCATGTAACTAGTTTGTCATGTTACCTCTAGTGTGTCATCACGTCACCAGTTTATGTTACCTCTAGTGTGTCATCACGTCACCAGTTTGTCATGTTACATCTAGTGTCATCATGTCACCAGTTTGTCATGTTACCTCTAGTGTGTCATCATGTCTTTAGTTTGTCATGTTACTTCTAGTGTGTCATCATGTCTTTAGTTTGTCATGTTACTTCTAGTGTGTCATCATGTCTTTAGTTTGTCATGTTACTTCTAGTGTGTCATCATGTCTCTAGTTTGTCATGTTACTTCTAGTGTGTCATCATGTCTTTAGTTTGTCATGTTACTTCTAGTGTGTCATCATGTCTTTAGTTTGTCATGTTACTTCTAGTGTGTCATCATGTCTTTAGTTTGTCATGTTACTTCTAGTGTGTCATCATGTCTTTAGTTTGTCATGTTACTTCTAGTGTGTCATCATGTCTCTAGTTTGTCATGTTACCTCTAGTGTGTCATCATGTCTCCAGTTTGTCATGTTACTTCTAGTGTGTCATCATGTCTTTAGTTTGTCATGTTACTTATAGTGTGTCATCATGTCTTTAGTTTGTCATGTTAATTCTAGTGTGTCATCATGTCTCTAGTTTGTCATGTTACCTCTAGTGTGTCATCATGTCTCTAGTTTGTCATGTTACTTCTAGTGTGTCATCATGTAACTAGTTTGTCATGTTACTTCTAGTGTGTCATCATGTAACTAGTTTGTCATGTTACTTCTAGTGTGTCATCATGTAACTAGTTTGTCATGTTACCTCTAGTGTGTCATCACGTCACCAGTTTGTTATGTTACCTCTAGTGTGTCATCACGTCACCAGTTTGTCATGTTACATCTAGTGTCATCATGTCTCCAGTTTGTCATGTTACCTCTAGTGTGTCATCATGTCTCCAGTTTGTCATGTTACCTCTAGTGTGTCATCATGTCTCCAGTTTGTCATGTTACCTCTAGTGTGTCATCATGTCTCCAGTTTGTCATGTTACCTCTAGTATGTCATCATGTCTCCAGTTTGTCATGTTACCTCTAGTGTGTCATCATGTCTCCAGTTTGTCATGTTACCTCTAGTGTGTCATCATGTCTCCAGTTTGTCATGTTACCTCTAGTGTGTCATCATGTCTTTAGTTTGTCATGTTACTTCAAGTGTGTCATCATGTCTTTAGTTTGTCATGTTACTTCTAGTGTGTCATCATGTCTTTAGTTTGTCATGTTACTTCTAGTGTGTCATCATGTCTCTAGTTTGTCATGTTACCTCTAGTGTGTCATCATGTCTTTAGTTTGTCATGTTACCTCTAGTGTGTCATCATGTCTCTAGTTTGTCATGTTACCTCTAGTGTGTCATCATGTCTTTAGTTTGTCATGTTACCTCTAGTGTGTCATCATGTCTCTAGTTTGTCATGTTACCTCTAGTGTGTCATCATGTCTTTAGTTTGTCATGTTACTTCTAGTGTGTCATCATGTCTCTAGTTTGTCATGTTACTTCTAGTGTGTCATCATGTCTTTAGTTTGTCATGTTACTTCTAGTGTGTCATCATGTCTCCAGTTTGTCATGTTACCTCTAGTGTGTCATCATGTCTCCAGTTTGTCATGTTACTTCTAGTGTGTCATCATGTCTCCAGTTTGTCATGTTACTTCTAGTGTGTCATCATGTCTCCAGTTTGTCATGTTACCTCTAGAGTGTCATCATGTCTCCAGTTTGTCATGTTACCTCTAGTGTGTCATCATGTCTCTAGTTTGTCATGTTACTTCTAGTGTGTCATCATGTCTCTACTTTGTCATGTTACCTCTAGTGTGTCATCATGTCTCTGTTTGTCATGTTGCCTCTAGTGTGTCATCATGTCTTTAGGTTGTCATGTTACCTCTAGTGTGTCATCATGTCTCCAGTTTGTCATGTTACTTCTAGTGTGTCATCATGTCTCTAGTTTGTCATGTTACCTCTAGTGTGTCATCATGTCTCCAGTTTGTCATGTTACTTCTAGTGTGTCATCATGTCTCTAGTTTGTCATGTTACCTCTAGTGTGTCATCATGTCTCCAGTTTGTCATGTTACCTCTAGTGTGTCATCATGTCTCCAGTTTGTCATGTTACCTCTAGTGTGTCATCATGTCTCTAGTTTGTCATGTTACCTCTAGTGTGTCATCATGTCTCTAGTTTGTCATGTTACTATAGTGTGTCATCATGTCTCCAGTTTGTCATGTTACCTCTAGTGTGTCATCATGTCTCCAGTTGTCATGTTACCTCTAGTGTGTCATCATATCTCCAGTTTGTCATGTTACCTCTAGTGTGTCATCATGTCTCTAGTTTGTCATGTTACCTCTAGTGTGTCATCATGTCATCAGTTTGTCATGTTACCTCTAGTGTGTCATCATGTCTCTAGTTTGTCATGTTATCTCTAGTGTGTCATCATGTCATCAGTTTGTCATGTTACCTCTAGCGTGTCATCATGTCTCCAGTTTGTCATGTTACCTCTAGTGTGTCATCATGTCTTTAGTTTGTCATGTTACCTCTAGTATGTCATCATGTCTCTATTTTGTCATGTTACCTCTAGCATGTCATCATGTCTCCAGTTTGTCATGTTACTTCTAGTGTGTCATCATGTCTTTAGTTTGTCATGTTACTTCTAGTGTGTCATCATGTCTCCAGTTTGTCATGTAACCTGTAGTGTGTTATCATGTCACCAGTTTATCATGTTACCTCTACTGTGTCATCATGTCTCTAGTTTGTCATGTTACCTCTAGTCTGTCATCATGTCTCTAGTTTGTCATGTTACCTCTAGTGTGTCATCATGTCTCTTGTTTGTCATGTTACCTCTAGTATGTCATCATGTCTCTAGTTTGTCCTGTTACCTCTAATGTGTCATCATGTCTCTAGTTTGTCATGTTACCTCTAGTGTGTCATCATGTCTCTAGTTTGTCATGTTACCTCTAGTGTGTCATCATGTCTCTAGTTTGTCATGTTACCTCTAGTGTGTCATCATGTCTCTAGTTTGTCATGTTACCTCTAATGTGTCATCATGTCTCTAGTTTGTCATGTTACCTCTAGTGTGTCATCATGTCTCTAGTTTGTCATGTTACCTCTAGTGTGTCATCATGTCTCTAGTTTGTCATGTTACCTCTAATATGTCATCATGTCTCTAGTTTGTCATGTTACCTCTAGTGTGTCATGATGTCTCTAGTTTGTCATGTTACCTCTAGTATGTCATCATGTCTCTAGTTTGTCATGTTACCTCTAATGTGTCATCATGTCTCTAGTTTGTCATGTTACCTCTAGTGTGTCATCATGTCCCTAGTTTGTCATGTTACCTCTAGTGTGTCATCATGTCTCTAGTTTGTCATGTTACCTCTAGCGTGTCATCATGTCCCTAGTTTGTCATGTTACCTCTAGTGTGTCATCATGTCTCTAGTTTGTCATGTACCTCTAGTGTGTCATCATGTCCCTAGTTTGTCATTTAGCCTCTAGTGTGTTATCATGTATCTAGTTTGTCATGTTACCTCTAGTGTGTCATCATGTCTCTAGTTTGTCATGTTACCTCTAGTGTGTTATCATGTCTCTAGTTTGTCATGTTACCTCTAGTGTGTCATCATGTCTCTAGTTTGTCATGTTACCTCTAGTGTGTTATCATATCTCTAGTTTGTCATGTAGCCTCTAGCGTGTCATCATGTCCCTAGTTTGTCATGTAGCCACTAGTGTTTTATCATATCTCTAGTTTGTCATGTAGCCTCTAGTGTGTCATCATATCTGTAGTTTGTAATGTTACCTCTAGTGTGTCATCATGTCTCTAGTTTGTCATGTAGCCTCTAGTGTGTTATCATATCTCTAGTTTGTCATGTAGCCTCTAGTGTGTTATCATGTCTTTAGTTTGTCATGTTACCTCTAGTGTGTCATCATGTCTCTAGTTTGTCATGTAGCCTCTAGTGTGTTATCATGTCTTTAGTTTGTCATGTTACCTCTAGCGTGTCATCATGTCTCTAGTTTGTCATGTTACCTCTAGTGTGTCATCATGTCTCTAGTTTGTCATGTAGCCTCTAGTGTGTTATCATATCTCTACTTTGTCATGTTACCTCTAGTGTGTCATCATGTCCCTAGTTTGTCATGTTATCTAATTTCCTTGTTTGGTTTGAATTCGTTCCACACTATACCCAATTATTTTCCTGAGAAATTTATGTTCAAATGTGTTCAACTTTGTTTCTATATCTCTTGTTGTTTTCCAGCTCTCTCATGCATACATAAGGTTGTTAGCACGTTTGATTAGAGGAGTCTTTGATAATATTTTTGATTTTTTTTTATGGTAAGCTATATTGCTTCAGAATTTGCCACAAAGAATCTCCATGAATGCTGTCGAATGCTTTTTTTTAAATCGATGAAGTTAAGTACAAAAGGTTTTTGCTTTTCAATGTGTTCCTCCAATATAAGTCATAGAGTGAAAATGTGGTCAAGGCAGCTTCTCCTTTTTCTAAACCCAGCCTGTTCTTCACGCATTACTGTATCTATTGAATCCTTTATTCTATTTAGGATGATTTTGCAGAATAACTTTGAGGCAACTGACAAAAGTGTCACGCCTCTCCAGTTGTTACAATCTCTAAGATTGCCCTTTTTCAGAATCTTAGCAATGATTCCTTTTTCCACTTATGAGGCACCTTCTCTGTTTTCCAAATGATGTTGAACATTTTCTGGAGATGTATTAAATTATGGCTATCAATTGCCTTGAGGATCTCAGCAATTAACTTATCCTCTCTAGCAGCCTTGTTATTGGTCATAAGCTTTAAGGTGGTTTCTATTTCGCTCAAGGTGAAGTCATCTAAATTTATGTCTAATTCTGCTGCTGGTGTTTCAGCTTCAAAATCTATTAAATTGTGGGGTAGTGGACGGTTAAGAATTTCTTTGAAGTGTTCCGTCCAACATGCTCTTATGTCTGCGCTTGTTATTAGCATTGAACCAGATTTGTCTAGAATTGGTGCTCCGCTGGATGTATAGGTATTTGTCAGCAACTTTTGTAATACATTATAATATTTCTTTAATTTACCTGTATTGTGTTAACATGTCTCTGTTTTACCTGTAATTTGTTGACTAACCTGTAATGTGTTGGCATACCTCTAATTTACCTTCATGTTTGTAATGGATTCATCACTAATCTCTAATCCTCTGACAGGCGATCTACAAAATGGTGGGCACAGTCATGAAGATGCCAGAGGATGAATCCACACCAGAGAAACGGACAGACAAGATCTTTCGCCAGATGGACAAGAACCTGGATGGAAAGTTATCTATAGATGAGTTCATCGAGGGAGCCAAGAGCGACCCATCCATTGTAAGGTTGCTGCAGTGTGACCCACAAGCAGCTGCGCAGAGTTGAAGACAACCCCACCATGCATCTACAACGATGACAAACGTGACTCTTGAGAACAGCTTCAAGTATATGAAGGTCGTCATGTGACAAGTTGATGAAGGTCGTCATGTGACAAGTTGATGAAGGTCGTCATATGACAGAATGACAAAGTGACTGTATATTTGCGTTGACAGTGCATGAAACACCGGTGTATGTACATTGTGTGTGTGCAAGTATGTGTGTGTATGTGTTTGACCGTGACATACATTCATGAATAGCTAGATGTGAAGGCCGTGTCATCAGTAGGAAATATAGCAATGTGCTTTCATTGATTTTGTTGACAATAAATATTAATATCGCACAACGGCTGACTAGCCAGTGTGTGTCTGTTCCATAATGACTGTCCAATTACAAGATGGTTGTGCATTTGACACGACTGCAGGAAGGAATAATCACAGTGGCTGGTGGCCTTCACACCAATGACAAGTTGGTCGGAGCCATTTTTCCAGGAAAATAAGATTGTGTTGGAGTGATTTGTCTGCATTGAATTTAACTTTCTTCTCATGATTTGTGTATGAAAGTTAACTTTTTTCTGAAGCTTTGTGTATGAAAGTTAACATTTACTTGCTATTATGTATGAAATGTAACATTTGTTTGATACCTTCTCTGTGTGAAAGTTAATATTAACTTGCTACATTCTGTGTTAAAGTTAACATTTGGTTGACTACGCTGAATGTGAAAGTTAATATCTACAAGGTACATTTAATGTGAAAGTTAACATTTGCTGGCTATGCTGGGAGTAAAAGTTGTCATTTATTTGTTACTGTGAAAGTAAAAGTTGTCATTTATTTGTTACTGTGAAAGTAAAAGTTGTCATTTGCTTATTATCATGTATGTGAAAGTTAACGTTTACCCTTTGCTGTGAATGTAAAAGTTAACATTGACATATATGGCAGCTTTCTACCCACACTTGCAGAAAATCAATACCAACAGTGTGTGCTATGTGTGTGTGTGTGTGAGCCAGAGAGTGTATGTAAAAAACCTCAATATATATGTACGTTTGTTGTATGTGTTTGAATATACAATCACTAGTGGTTGTGTTCGATCTACATTATTTTTTTTTATGTGATTTGAGTCTAGGTTGTGCAAAACAAGAGCATGATTGAGATTCCCACCCACTGGACTAAACATGTAGGCATGTGTAGGCCGTTGATCTGGGTCGTATGTAATCACAGTATCAAGCTGGTGAAATGACCTTCCAATGGGCAACGCATCAGCAATTGTTGTTCTGATTTGTTGACGAGCAGACATTTCATCTGTGTGGATGATCTCTTGACAATCAGTGAGTCCATCAATTGATCCAACAAGTGAATTATATCATGGATCTGTGTGACAAGTAGCTGGTCAAATCATGGATCTGTGTGACAAGTAGCTGGTCAAATCATGGATCTGTGTGACAAGTAGCTGGTCAAATCATGGGTCTGTGTGACAAGTAGCTGGTCAAATCATAGATCTGTGTGACAAGTAGCTGGTCTAATCATGGATCTGTGTGACAAGTAGTGGTCTAATCATGGATCTGTGTGACAAGTAGCTGGTCAAGTCATGGATATGTGTGACAAGTAGCTGGTCAAATCATGAATCTGTGTGACAAGTAGCTGATCAAATCATGGATCTGTGTGACAAGTAGATGGTCAAATCATGAATCTGTGTGACAAGTAGCTGATCAAATCATAGATCTGTGTGACAAGTAGCTGGTCAAGTCATGGATATGTGTGACAAGTAGCTGGTCAAGTCATGGATATGTGTGACAAGTAGCTGGTCAAATCATGGATGTGTGTGACAAGTAGCTGGTCAAATCATGGATGTGTGTAATAAGCAGGTAGTCATGGATGTGTGTGACAGTCACTCACAGACAGGAAGTTCGTGACCTCCTGATCACATGACTTGGTTGTCATTGGTGCTCATACAAATGTTCCTTATTTTGTGGGTGGATTTGTGGGCGGGTTTGTGGGTGGGTTTGTGGGCGGGTGTGATCAATTAGAGATTTATGAAGAGGAGGAAGGGGGTGTTTAAATGACAAACTTATAAACAGCAATTAATGTGAGCATGTAGCATGAGTCATGATGTCATCATGAGGATATGTCAATTAATGTGAGCATGTAGCATGAGTCATGATGTCATCATGAGGATATGTCAATTAATGTGAGCATGTAGCATGAGTCATGATGTCATCATGAGGATATGTTTGTTGTGCTGGGAGTGAGGGCAGCATTGGGTTGGTTATCTGTTAGATGCTACAGTATTTCATGGCTGAGTCTACAACAGCTGCTATTGTAGTTCCTGCATGTGTGCTAGTTGTCCAGCTGCTAGAGTAGTTCCTGCATGCGTGCTAGTTTTCCAGCTACTAGAGTAGTTCCTGCATGTTTGCAAGTTGTCCAGCTGGTAGAGAGATTCCTGCATGTTTGCTAGTTGTCCAGCTGGTAGAGAGGTTCCTGCATGTTTGCTACTTGTCCAGCTGGTAGAGTAGTTCCTGCATGTGTGCTTGTTGTCTAGCTGGTAGAGTAGTTCCTGCATGAGTGCTTGTTGTCTAGCTGGTAGAGTAGTTCCTGCATGTCTGCTAGTTGTCCAGCTGCTAGAGTAGTTCCTGCATGTGTGCTAGTTGTCCAGCTGCTAAAGTAATTCCTGCATGTGTGCTAGTTGTCCAGCTGCTAGAGTAGTTCCTGCATGTGTGCTAGTTGTCCAGCTGCTAAAGTAATTCCTGCATGTGTGCTAGTTGTCCAGCTGGTAGAGAGGTTCCTGCATGTTTGCTACTTGTCCAGCTGGTAGAGTAGTTCCTGCATGTGTGCTAGTTGTCTAGCTGGTAGAGTAGTTCCTGCATGTGTGCTAGTTGTCTAGCTGGTAGAGTAGTTCCTGCATGTGTGCTAGTTGTCTAGCTGGTAGAGTAGTTCCTGCATGTGTGCTAGTTGTCCAGCTGGTAGAGTAGTTCCTGCATGTGTGCTAGTTGTCTAGCTGGTAGAGTAGTTCCTGCATGTGTGCTAGTTGTCTAGCTGGTAGAGTAGTTCCTGCATGTGTGCTAGTTGTCTAGCTGGTAGAGTAGTTCCTGCATGTGTGCTAGTTGTCCAGCTGGTAGAGTAGTTCCTGCATGTGTGCTAGTTGTCCAGCTGCTAGAGTAGTTCCTGCATGCGTGCTAGTTTTCCAGCTACTAGAGTAGTTCCTGCATGTTTGCAAGTCCAGCTGGTAGAGTAGTTCCTGCATGTGTGCTAGTTGTCTAGCTGGTAGAGTAGTTCCTGCATGTGTGCTAGTTGTCTAGCTGGTAGAGTAGTTCCTGCATGTGTGCTAGTTGTCCAGCTGGTACAATAGTTCCTGCATGTGTGCTAGTTGTCCAGCTGGTAGAGTAGTTCCTGCATGTGTGCTAGTTGTCTAGCTGGTAGAGTAGTTCCTGCATGTGTGCTAGTTGTCTAGCTGGTAGAGTAGTTCCTGCATGTGTGCTAGTTGTCTAGCTGGTAGAGTAGTTCCTGCATGTGTGCTAGTTGTCTTGCTGCTAGAGAGATTCCTGCATGTCTGCTAGTTGTCCAGGACTAGACCCCTGACTTTTAAATGCAAAGATGCTGGGTTTGATCCTAGACCTGCACAACTTCCAGCTGCATAGTGAGAACAAACAGTTGGGCCTTCAACAACACATTCTGACATGCTGCCTTACAATTATGACATTTACTTTGAGCTTTCTCTGAGGTTGCAGTGAGTTTTCCTAATTTTCTGATTTTCAACTTTGAGCTTTCATGACTCTGAGGTTGCAGTGAGTTTTCCTAATTTTCTGACTTTCAACTTTGAGCTTTCACGACTCTGAGGTTGCAGTGAGTTTTCCTAATTTTCTGACTTTTAACTTTGAGCTTTCACGACTCTGAGGTTGCAGTGAGTTTTCCTAATTTTCTGACTTTCAACTTTGAGCTTTCATGACTCTGAGGTTGCAGTGAGTTTTCCTAATTTTCTGACTTTCAACTTTGAGCTTTCATGACTGAGGTTGCAGTGAGTTTTCCTAATTTTCTGACTTTCAACTTTGAGCTTTCATGACTGAGGTTGCAGTGAGTTTTCCTAATTTTCTGACTTTCAACTTTGAGCTTTCGCGGCTCTGAGGTTGCAGTGAGTTTTCCTAATTTTCTGACTTTCAACTTTGTGCTGTCACGACTCTGAGGTTGCAGTGAGTTTTCCTAATTTTCTGATTTTCAATTTTGAGCTTTCATGACTCTGAGGTTGCAGTGAGTTTTCCTAATTTTCTGACTTTCAATTTTGAGCTTTCATGACTCTGAGGTTGCAGTGAGTTTTCCTAATTTTCTGACTTTCAACTTTGAGCTGTCATGACTCTGAGGTTGCAGTGAGTTTTCCTAATTTTCTGACTTTCAACTTTGAGCTTTCATGACTCTGAGGTTGCAGTGAGTTTTCCTAATTTCATGACTTTCAACTTTGTGCTGTCACGACTCTGAGGTTGCAGTGAGTTTTCCTAATTTTCTTATTTTCAACTTTGAGCTTTCATGACTCTGAGGTTGCAGTGAGTTTTCCTAATTTTCTTATTTTCAACTTTGAGCTTTCACGACTCTGAGGTTGCAGTGAGTTTTCCTAATTTTCTGACTTTCAACTTTGAGCATTCATACCATTCACATTTAGTCAAAAACTTGTACACCAGATTGAAACAATCCATTCACCTCAATCTTTTTAAATATTTGTGCTTTGATCACAGCTGACTTCATGAGAGAGTCTGGAATCCTACTCTGATTGAGTCTTGATCGCAGAGAGAGAGTGATCACAGTTTAGCTGTGTGCTATGTATTTATTTGCTTATCAGTGTCTTGATATTACCATAAAGATGCCCCTTTAGGTAGAGAGTTCCCATTTTCAAAAGTTTCAAAGAAGCAATTACTACCCAGCACAACAGTGCATGTTTGTATAGCTGTATCTGGGCTGAACAGCATTGCTTGTCAAGCAGCAAGATCCATAATATAACATAACAAAATAACATAACAATAACATAAAACTAGCAGAGTTATTTTGGCAAAGTTTTATAGAAAAGCTTTAGACTTTGTTTGCAAAGAAGGAAGTCAGAAAGTTGTTAATGACACATGTTTTGTTAGCTTATGTAAGTCATTTTTAAAATTATTATTTTTTGTTCCTTAAAAGGCAGAAGTTGACATTGAAGTTAAATGTTGACAAGCTGGATGGTTTTATCTTTGAGAGTGCTTCCCTTCATTTGGCTACATCCATCGTTGATGGGGTGTGTCCATCTTACTCCTGACTTTGCTGCTCTTTTAAGCTGTGTTCTAGACATGGCAATCTAGGACCTCTACAGCTGTCAGTATGTGGAGCAGCTGTGTTCTAGACATGGCAATCTAGGACCTGAGCAGCTGTGTTCTAGACATGGCAATCTAGGACCTCTACAGCTGTCAGTATGTGGAGCAGCTGTGTTCTAGACATGGCAATCTAGGACCTCTACAGCTGTCAGTATGTGGAGCAGCTGTGTTCTAGACATGGCAATCTAGGACCTCTACAGCTGTCAGTATGTGGAGCAGCTGTGTTCTAGACATGGCAATCTAGGACCTGAGCAGCTGTGTTCTAGACATGGCAATCTAGGACCTCTACAGCTGTCAGTATGTGGAGCAGCTGTGTTCTATCTATTGTCTATTGACCTTTCGAGCCGTAACCGGCCCATAGGGCGTAGACCAAGATACACCTTCTCCTATATGAATTTTTGTTCTAGCAGTTTTCTTTTAAAGATATTTTATCAAATCTCGCCATCTGTCTCTGTTCTGTGCAAGCAGTTCTATCTCATTGAGGGAGCCGATTCCTGCTGCTCTTGCCTCTCTCATCAATGTTCTTCTCAGTGTCTCCCTGGGTCTTCCTCTTTTTCTTTTACCTGTTGTTTCCCATATGAGGGCTTGCTTTGCTATTCGATTATTATCTCTTCTCATCACATGTCCAACGTATGACCATCGTCTTTTCTTTATTACTGAAGATATTAGTGGTTGATTGGCGATTTCTCTAATTTCCTCGTTTGTTTTGAATTCGTTCCATTCTATACCAAGTATTTTCCTTAGACATTTATTTTCGAATGCGTTCAACTTTGTTTCTATATCTCTTGTTGTTTTCCAGCTTTCACAGCTGTGTTCTAGACATGGAAATTTAGGACCTCTACAGCTGTCAGTATGTGGAGCAGCTGTGTTCTAGACGTGACAATCTAGGACCTCTACAGCTGTCAGTATGTGGAGCAGCTGTGTTCTAGACATGGCAATCTAGGACCTCTACAGCTGTCAGTATGTGGAGCAGCTGTGTTCTAGACATGGTAATCTAGGACCTCTGCAGCTGTCAGTATGTGGAGCAGCTGTGTTCTAGACATGGCAATCTAGCACCTCTACAGCTGTCAGTATGTGGAGCAGCTGTGTTCTAGTCATGACAATCTACTCTCTACTGCTGTCAGTATGTGGAGTAGCTGTGTTCTAGACATGACAATCTAGGACCTTTACAGCTGTCAGTATATGGAGCAGCTGTGTTCTAGACATGACAATCTAAAACCTCTACAGCTGTCAATATATGGAGCAGCTGTGTTCTAGACATGACAATCTAGGACCTCTACAGCTGTCAGTCTGTTACCATATCCAGCTAATATCAGATTTCTCAGCCTCGACAACAAAAAATCTGTAGCCAAGAATTCTATTTTGTGCACAGATTGTCTCAATTTTCCTGAATTAAATAAAAGAAAAGATTTTATGTTTTAACATTCCTCTGATGGAGGGACGTGATGTGCATCTTCAGCTTGGTGCTCATTGACTTGTCCAGAGTTTCTAATTGTTGGACATGTCCTGACCATTTCATCTCTTTCCTGATAAAACTAAGCACTGGTGCTTCCAAACTCTTTTCTTTCCTGATATAACTAAGCACTGGTGCTTCCAAACTCTTTTCTTTCCTGATATAACTAAGCACTGGTGCTTCCAAACTCTTTTCTTTCCTGATATAACTAAGCACTGGTGCTTCCAAACTCTTTTCCGTATTTGGTTGTCTTTCTTCTTGTCACATCAACATTCTTCTTAGACATCTCAAATCATTTGTGATGTTTCTTCTTTGGCCGCTAATGTTCAAGTTTATCATTTGTTTTACTGTGGTGCTCTCTTTTTATTTCATGTTATATCTTGGTTCTGTAATGTTTTATTTTCTTCTCTTGCATTGCAGCCAAGTTCACTGAGTCTGCTTTCTGGTCAAAATCTGTATTTTCCTGTTTGGAGATTTCTTAAGTATGGCAAGTCTGCCTGTTGCTTTCATTATGTTGTTGTTGATTGAGTTCTGTGTTTTCTTGTTTCTTGCTACAACCATGACTTCAGAATTATGAATCACAACTTCACAAATGTATGAATTGTTACTCAAGAATAATAATACAGGTTCAGTCAGAATGATTAGTCGAGAATGAAAATGTTTAGTTGAGAATGAGAATGTTTATGTTTGCTGAAGCCTTTTGTGGTGTAGCCAGGACAGGCAGTCACAGACAGAGGAAGTCCAGGCAGTGGAAGTCACAGACAGTGGAAGTCACAGACAGTCACAGACAGAGGAAGTCCAGGCAGTGGAAGTCACATCCAGAGGAAGTCCAAGCAGTGAAGTCACAGACAGTCACAGACAGTCACAGACAGAGGAAGTCCAGGCAGTCACAGACAGAGGAAGTCCAGGCAGTCACAGACAGAGGAAGTCCAGGCAGTGGAAATCACAGACAGAGGAAGTCCAGGCAATGGAAATCACAGACAGAGGAAGTCCAGGCAGTGGAAATCACAGACAGAGGAAGTCCAGGCAGTCACAGACAGAGGAAGTCCAGGCAGTGGAAATCACAGACAGAAGAAGTCCAGGCAGTGGAAATCACAGACAGGAAGTCCAGGCAGTCACAGACAGAGGAAGTCCAGGCAGTGGAAATCACAGACAGGAAGTCCAGGCAGTCACAGACAGAGGAAGTCCAGGCAGTGGAAATCACAGACAGAAGAAGTCCAGGCAGTGGAAATCACAGACAGAGGAAGTCCAGGCAGTGGAAATCACAGACAGAGGAAGTCCAGGCAGTGGAAGTCACAGACAGAGGAAGTCCAGGCAGTCACAGACAGAGGAAGTTCAGGCAGTCACAGACAGAGGAAGTCCAGGCAGTGGAAATCACAGACAGAGGAAGTCCAGGCAGTGGAAATCACAGACAGAAGAAGTCCAGGCAGTGGAAATCACAGACAGAAGAAGTCGAGGCAGTAGTAATCACAGACAGTGGAAGTCACACAAACTCATTCCCCTAGAGAGAGCTTCCATTTGCTCAATGTTTGGAGGCCAAGGGCTTGAGTAGAGGTAGATCACATGTCAGATTGCCTTGCCTAAGCACGCTGGATCATGCATCAGATTGCCTTGCCTAAGCATGCTGGATCACATGTCAGATTGCCTTGCCTAGGCATGCTGGATCACATGTCAGATTGCCTTGCCTAGACATGCTGGATCACATGTCAGATTGCAATGCCTAGGCATGCTGGATCACATGTCAGATTGCCTTGCCTAGGCATGCTGGATCACGCATCATATTGCAATGCCTAGGCATGCTGGATCACGTGTCATATTGTAATGCCTAAGCACGCTGGATCACATGTCAGATTGCCTTGCCTAAGCATGCTGGATCACATGTCAGATTGCAATGCCTAAGCATGCTGGATCACATGTCAGATTGCCTTGCCTAAGCATGCTGGATCACATGTCAGATTGCAATTCATAGGCATGCTGGATCACATATCAGATTGCCTTGCCTAAGCATGCTGGATCACATGTCAGATTGCAATGCCTAGGCATGCTGGATCACACATCAGATTGCCTTGCCTAAGCATGCTGGATCACATGTCAGATTGCCTTGCCTAGGCATGCTGGATCACATTTCAGATTGCCTTGCCTAGGCATGCTGGATCACATTTCAGATTGCCTTGCCTAGGCATGCTGGATCACATTTCAGATTGCCTTGCCTAGGCATGCTGGATCACATTTCAGATTGCCTTGCCTAGGCATGCTGGATCACATGTCAGATTGCCTTGCCTAGGCATGCTGGATCACATGTCAGATTGCCTTGCCTAGGCATGCTGGATCACATGTCAGATTGTCTTGCCTAGGCATGCTGGATCAAGTGTCAGTTTGTGTCCAACATTTCAAGCGTACCAGTTTGTGTCCAACATTTCAAGCGTACCAGTTTGTGTCCAACATTTCAAGCGTACCAGTTTGTGTCCAACATTTCAAGCGTACCAGTTTGTGTCCAACATTTCAAGGTACCAGTTTGTGTCCAACATTTCAAGTGTACCAGTTTGTGTCCAACATTTCAAGGTAACAGTTTGTTTCCAACATTTCAAGGTACCAGTTTGTTTCCAACATTTCAAGGTACCAGTTTGTTTCCAACATTTCAAGGTACCAGTTTGTTTCCAACATTTCAAGGTACCAGTTTGTGTCCAACATTTCAAGGTACCAGTTTGTGTCCAACATTTCAAGGTACCAGTTTGTTTCCAACATATCAAGGTACCAGTTTGTGTCCAACATTTCAAGCGTACCAGTTTGTGTCCAACATTTCAAGCGTACCAGTTTGTTTCCAACATTTCAAGCGTACCAGTTTGTGTCCAACATTTCAAGCGTACCAGTTTGTGTCCAACATTTCAAGGTACCAGTTTGTTTCCAACATTTCAAGGTACCAGTTTGTGTCCAACATTTCAAGGTACCAGTTTGTGTCCAACATTTCAAGTGTACCAGTTTGTGTCCAACATTTCAAGGTAACAGTTTGTTTCCAACATTTCAAGGTACCAGTTTGTTTCCAACATTTCAAGGTACCAGTTTGTTTCCAACATTTCAAGGTACCAGTTTGTTTCCAACATTTCAAGGTACCAGTTTGTGTCCAACATTTCAAGGTACCAGTTTGTGTCCAACATTTCAAGGTACCAGTTTGTTTCCAACATATCAAGGTACCAGTTTGTGTCCAACATTTCAAGCATACCAGTTTGTGTCCAACATTTCAAGCGTACCAGTTTGTTTCCAACATTTCAAGGTACCAGTTTGTGTCCAACATTTCAAGCGTACCAGTTTGTGTCCAACATTTCAAGCGTACCAGTTTGTGTCCAACATTTCAAGGTACCAGTTTGTGTTCAACATTTCAAGGTACCAGTTTGTGTCCAACATTTCAAGCGTACCAGTTTGTGTCCAACATTTCAAGCGTACCAGTTTGTGTCCAACATTTCAAGGTACCAGTTTGTGTTCACCATTTCAAGCGTACCAGTTTGTGTCCAACATTTCAAGGTACCAGTTTGTGTCCAAAATTTCAAGTGTACCAGTTTGTGTCCAACATTTCAAGGTACCAGTTTGTGTCCAACATTTCAAGCGTACCAGTTTGTGTCCAACATTTCAAGGTACCAGTTTGTGTCCAACATTTCAAGGTACCAGTTTGTCCAACATTTCAAGGTACCAGTTTGTGTCCAACATTTCAAGCGTACCAGTTTGTGTCCACAATTTCAAGCGTACCAGTTTGTGTCCAACATTTCAAGGTACCAGTTTGTGTCCAACATTTCAAGCATACCAGTTTGTGTCCAACATTTCAAGCATACCAGTTTGTGTCCAACATTTCAAGGTACCAGTTTGTGTCCAACATTTCAGAAACAAATGTTTTTAAGGTCAAGAACATGCAGAAGAACATCCTGCTTTTGGTAATAATTCTAGATATATTTATTTGATTGTTATCTCTCATGAACGTTTTCTTGGGAAGGCTGTTCTTCAAATTGTGCTCCACCATGACATGGTGTACAGAACTCTTTCTAGAACAATCTCTGATAAATTGGATTGCTAACGAAACCATATCTTATCTGATAGACACTGAATCGTTGTTTCATTCAGTGGGGATATGGGATTTATATTAACCAATACTCCCCTGCTAAAAATAGAATAGGTCTGGTTAGTACTTCCTGTTGATAATCATGATAATCACATGGTCAGTACTTGCTGTTGATAATCATGATAATCACATGGTCAGTACTTGCTGTTGATAATCATGATAATCACATGGTCAGTACTTGCTGTTGATAATCATGATAATCACATGGTCAGTACTTCCTGTTGATAATCATGATAATCACATGGTCAGTACTTGCTGTTGATAATCATGATAATCACATGGTCAGTACTTGCTGTTGATAATCATGATAATCACATGGTCAATACTTGCTGTTGATAATCATGATAATCACATGGTCAGTACTTGCTGTTGATAATCATGATAATCACATGGTCAGTACTTGCTGTTGATAATCATGATAATCACATGGTCAGTATTTTCTGTTGATAATCATGATAATCACATGGTCAGTACTTTCTGTTGATAATCATGATAATCACATGGTCAGTACTTTCTGTTGATAATCATGATAATCACATGGTCAGTACTTGCTGTTGATAATCATGATAATCACATGGTCAGTACTTGCTGTTGATAATCATGATAATCACATGGTCAGTACTTGCTGTTGATAATCATGATAATCACATGGTCAGTACTTGCTGTTGATAATCATGATAATCACATGGTCAGTACTTGCTGTTGATAATCATGATAATCACATGGTCAGTACTTGCTGTTGATAATCATGATAATCACATGGTCAGTACTTCCTGTTGATAATCATGATAATCACATGGTCAGTACTTGCTGTTGATAATCATGATAATCACATGGTCAGTATTTTCTGTTGATAATCATGATAATCACATGGTCAGTACTTTCTGTTGATAATCATGATAATCACATGGTCAGTACTTTCTGTTGATAATCATGATAATCAAATGGTCAGTACTTTCTGTTGATAATCATGATAATCAAATGGTCAGTACTTTCCATTTGCATTTTCTGTTCAGTTTATCATATTTGTTTCTAAAGTAATTGACAAAAGTATACACCAAAACTATTTTTATTAATACAGATGCATCAACTAAACCATAATTTGAAGAATTTGTTTATGTTTTTGTGTAAAATTTCAAGAAAAATGGATAGTAACAATGGACTAGTTACACTTTAAATATTTTGAGTTGAAAATTGTCAAATTATTTTGTAATAAAATATTGGTTCCTTCAAATAATGAAATATCAGCAATTGCCTGATATCTTTGTTGGCACCTGATAGGTGAACCATGTTTTCCTTTATTGTGGTAGAAAGTGCTCAAATGGAGCAAGTTGTGATGATGTTTGGTCTTCATCCATGGGGTGGGCGTACAACAAAGTTGATGTTTGGTGGGAGTTTAGACTCAAAGTGTTTCGAAGAGAGAGTCAACAGGCATTCACAGGTAGAGAGAGTCATAAGCATTCACAGGTAGAGAGAGAGTCAACAGGCAGGCACAGGTAGAGAGAGTCATAAGCATTCACAGGTAGAGAGAGAGTCAACAGGCAGGCACAGGTAGAGAGAGTCATAAGCATTCACAGGTAGAGAGAGAGTCAACAGGCATTCACAGGTAGAGAGAGTCATAAGCGTTCACAGGTAGAGAGAGAGTCAACAGGCATTCACAGGTAGAGAGAGTCATAAGCATTCACAGGTAGAGAGAGAGTCAACAGGCATTCACAGGTAGAGAGAGTCATAAGCATTCACAGGTAGAGAGAGAGTCAACAGGCAGGCACAGGTAGAGAGAGTCAATAGACACTCACAGGTAGAGTCAACAGGATTGTACTCACAGGCAGAGAGAGTCAACAGGTAGAGAGAGTCAACAGGCAAGGCACTCACAGGTAGAGAGAGTCAACAGGCAGGCACTAAGAAGAAAGAGGCAACAGGCAGGCACAAGTAGTGAGAGCCATCAGGCTCTCACAGATAAAGAGAGTCAACAGGTGGGCACAGGTAGAGAGAGTCAACAGACAAGCACCATGTAGAGAGAGTCAATAGGCACTCACAGGTAGAGTTAACAGGATTGTACTCGCAGGTAGAGAGAGTCAACAGGCACTCACAGCTAGAGATAGTCAACAGGCACTCACAGGTAGAGAGAGTCAACAGACAGGCACCATGTAGAGAGAGTCAACAGGCACTCACAGCTAGAAATAGTAAACAGGCACTCACAGGTAGAGAGAGTCAAAAGGCAGGCACAGGTAGAGAGAGTCAAAAGGCAGGCACAGGTAGAGAGAGAGTCAACAGGCAGGCACCATGTAGAAAGCGTCAACAGGCAGGGATAAGCAGACAACATGCAGGGATAAGCAGAGTCAACAGGTACTCACAGGTAGAGTGAGTCAACAGGCACTCACAGGTAGAGTGAGTCAACAGGCACTCACAGGTAGAGTGAGTCAACAGGCACTCACAGGTAGAGAGAGTTAATAGTCACTCACAGGTAGAGAGAGTCAATAGACACTCACAGGTAGAGAGAGTCAAGACACTCACAGGTAGAGAGAGTCAATAGACACTCACAGGTAGAGAGAGTCAATAGACACTCACAGGTAGAGAGAGTCAATAGACACTCACAGGTAGAGAGAGTCAATAGTCACTCACAGGTAGAGAGAGTCAATAGACACTCACAGGTAGAGAGAGTTAATAGACACTCACAGGTAGAGAGAGTCAATAGACACTCACAGGTAGAGAAAGTCAATAGATACTCTCAGGTAGAGAAAGTCAATAGACACTCACAGGTAGAGAGAGTCAATAGTCACTCACAGGTAGAGAGAGTCAATAGACACTCACAGGTAGAGAGAGAGTTAATAGACACTCTCAGGTAGAGAGAGTCAATAGACACTCACATGTAGAGAGAGTCAATAGTCACTCACAGGTAGAGAGAGTCAATAGTCACTCACAGGTAGAGAGAGTTAATAGTCACTCACAGGTAGAGAGAGTCAATAGTCACTCACAGGTAGAGAGAGTCAATAGACACTCACAGGTAGAGAGAGTCAATAGTCACTCACAGGTAGAGAGAGTCAATAGACACTCACAGGTAGAGAGAGTTAATAGACACTCTCAGGTAGAGAGAGTTAATAGTCACTCACAGGTAGAGAGAGTCAATAGACACTCACAGGTAGAGAGAGTCAATAGACACTCTCAGGTAGAGAGAGTTAATAGTCACTCACAGGTAGAGAGAGAGTTAATAGACACTCACAGGTAGAGAGAGTTAATAGACACTCACAGGTAGAGAGAGTTAATAGACACTCACAGGTAGAGAGAGTTAATAGACACTCACAGGTAGAGAGAGTCAATAGACACTCTCAGGTAGAGAGAGTTAATAGTCACTAACAGGTAGAGAGAGAGTTAATAGACACTCTCAGGTAGAGAGAGTTAATAGACACTCACAGGTAGAGAGAGTTAATAGTCACTCACAGGTAGAGAGAGAGTTAATAGACACTCACAGGTAGAGAGAGAGTTAATAGACACTCTCAGGTAGAGAGAGTCAATAGACACTCACAGGTAGAGAGAGTCAATAGACACTCACAGGTAGAGAGAGTTAATAGACACTCACAGGTAGAGAGAGTCAATAGACACTCACAGGTAGAGAGAGAGTTAATAGACACTCACAGGTAGAGAGAGTCAATAGACACTCACAGGTAGAGAGAGTCAATAGACACTCACAGGTAGAGAGAGTCAATAGACACTCTCAGGTAGAGAGAGTCAATAGACACTCACAGGTAGAGAGAGTCAATAGACACTCACAGGTAGAGAGAGAGTTAATAGACACTCACAGGTAGAGAGAGTTAATAGACAATCACATGTAGAGAGAGTTAATAGACACTCACAGGTAGAGAGAGTTAATAGACACTCACAGGTAGAGAGAGTTAATAGACACTCACAGGTAGAGAGAGAGTTAATAGACACTCACAGGTAGAGAGAGTTAATAGACAATCACATGTAGAGAGAGTTAATAGACACTCACAGGTAGAGAGAGTTAATAGACACTCACAGGTAGAGAGAGAGTTAATAGACACTCACAGGTAGAGAGAGAGTTAATAGACACTCACAGGTAGAGAGAGAGTTAATAGACACTCACAGGTAGAGAGAGTTAATAGACACAACAGAGGGCTACAGCTGACAATAGTAGACTCAGGAAACATATGTACAACAGAGGGCTACAGCTGACCATAGTAGACTCAGGAAACATATGTACAACAGAGGGCTACAGCTGACCATAGTAGACTCAGGAAACATATGTACAACAGAGGGCTACAACTGACCATAGTAGACTCAGGAAACATATGTACAACAGAGGGCTACAACTGACCATAGTAGACTCAGGAAACATATGTACAACAGAGGGCAACAACTGACCATAGTAGACTCAGGAAACATATGTACAACAAACGGCAACAACTGGACATAGTAGACTCAGGAAACATATGTACAACAGAGGGCAACAACTGGCTATAGTAGACTCAGGAAACATATGTACAACAGAGAGCTACAACTGGACATAGTAGACTCAGGAAACATATGTACAACAGAGGGCAACAACTGACCATAGTAGACTCAGGAAACATATGTACAACAGAGAGCTACAACTGACTATAGTAGACTCAGGAAACATATGTACAACAGAGGGCAACAACTGGACATAGTAGACTCAGGAAACATATGTACAACAGAGGGCAACAACTGGACATAGTAGACTCAGGAAACATATGTACAATAGAGGGCAACAACTGACCATAGTAGACTCAGGTAACATATGTACAACAGAGGGCAACAACTGGACATAGTAGACTCAGGAAATATATGTACAACAGAGAGCTACAACTGACTATAGTAGACTCAGGAAACATATGTACAACAGAGAGCTACAACTGACTATAGTAGACTGAGGAAACATATGTACAACAGAGGGCAACAACTGGACATAGTAGACTCAGGAAACATATGTACAACAGAGAGCTACAACTGACTATAGTAGACTCAGGAAACATATGTACAACAGAGGGCAACAACTGGACATAGTAGACTCAGGAAACATATGTACAATAGAGGGCAACAACTGACCATAGTAGACTCAGGTAACATATGTACAACAGAGGGCAACAACTGGACATAGTAGACTCAGGAAACATATGTACAACAGAGAGCTACAACTGACTATAGTAGACTCAGGAAACATGTACAACAGAGAGCTACAACTGACTATAGTAGACTGAGGAAACATATGTACAACAGAGGGCAACAACTGGACATAGTAGACTCAGGAAACATATGTACAACAGAGAGCTACAACTGACTATAGTAGACTCAGGAAACATATGTACAACAGAGGGCAACAACTGGACATAGTAGACTCAGACAGTAGGGGCTACAACTGACTATAGTAGACTCAGACAGTAGGGGCTACAACTGACTATAGTAGACTCGACAACAGGGCTACAACTGACTATAGTAGACTCCGACAACAGGGCTACAACTGACTATAGTAGACTCGACAACAGGGCTACAACTGACTATAGTAGACTCGACAACAGGGCTACAACTGACTATGGTAGACTAAGACAATAGGGGCTACAATTGACTATAGTAGACTCAGACAATAGCGGCTACAACTGACTATAGTAGACTCGACAACAGGGCTACAACTGACTATGGTAGACTCAGACAATAGGGGCTACAACTGACTATAGTAGACTCAGACAACAGGGCTACAACTGACTATAATAGACTCAGACAATAGGGGCTACAACTGACTATAGTAGACTCGACAATAGGGATACAACTGACCACAGTAGACTCAGACAATAGGGCTACAACTGATCTATGTCTTGGGAACGATCTCCCAAAAACATGAACCAGAGTTGTCACTTGTTGTGGTCAACACTTCGACAGAGTTGTCACTTGTTATAGGCAACACCTGGACAGAATTGTCACTTGTTATGGTCACCACATTGACAGAGTTGTCACTTGTTATTGTCATCACCTTGACAGAGTTGTCACTTGTTATGGTCAACACCTCGACAGAGTTGTCACTTGTTATGGTCAACACCTCGACAGAGTTGTCACTTGTTATGGTCAACACCTCGACAGAGTTGTCACTTGTTATGGTCAACACCACGACAGAGTTGTCACTTGTTATGGTCATCACCTCGACAGAGTTGTCACTTGTTATGGTCACCACCTCGACAGAGTTGTCACTTGTTATGGTCACCACCTTGACAGAGTTGTCACTTGTTATGGTCGTCACCTAGACAGAGTTGTCACTTGTTATGGTCAACACCTCGACTGAGTTGTCACTTGTTATGGTCAACACCTCGACAGAGTTGTCACTTGTTGTGGTAAACACTTCGACAAGGGGACTCTCTCACAGATGACAGTTCTGACAGAAGTTTTGGACATTATAAAGCTCTATTACAACAACCGTGTGAGTGGTTCATCAATTAGTGTGTGGGTGGTCCTTCCATTAATGTGTGAGTGGTTATCCATTAGTGTGTGGGTGGCCCTTCCATTAGTGTGTGAGTGGTTGATCCATTAGTGTGTGAGTGGCCCTTCCATTAGTGTGTGAGTGGTTCATCCATTAGTGTGTGAGGAGACTGGCCCTTCCATTAGTGTGTGAGTGGTTCATCCATTAGTGTGTGAGTGGCCCTTCCATTAGTGTGTGAGTGGTTCATCCATTCATGTGTGAGTGGTTCATCCATTAATGTGTGAGTGGCCATTTCATTAGTATGTGAGTGGTTCATCCACTCATGTGTGAGTGGTTCATCCATTAGTGTGTGGGTGGTTCATCCATTAGTGTGTGGTTCATCCATTAGTGTGTGGGTGGTTCATCAATTAGTGTGTGGGTGGTCCTTCCATTAGTGTGTGGGTGGTTCATCCATTAGTGTGTGGGTGGTTCTTCAATTAGTGTGTGGGTGGTTCTTCAATTAGTGTGTGGGTGGTCCTTCCATTAGTGTGTGGGTGGTCCATCCATTAGTGTGTGGGTGGTTCATCCATTAGTGTGTGAGTGGTTCATCCATTAGTGTGTGAGTGGTTCATCCATTAGTGTGTGAGTGGTTCATCCAGTAGTGTGTGAGTGGTTCATCCAGTAGTGTGTGAGTGGTTCATCCATTAGTGTGTGAGTGGTTCATCCATTAGTGTGTGAGTGGTTCATCCAGTAGTGTGTGAGTGGTTCATCCAGTAGTGTGTGAGTGGTTCATCCAGTAGTGTGTGAGTGGTTCATCCAGTAGTGTGTGAGTGGTTCATCCATTAGTGTGTGAGTGGTTCATCCAGTAGTGTGTGAGTGGTTCATCCATTAGTGTGTGAGTGGTTCATCCATTAGTGTGTGAGTGGTTCATCCAGTTGTGTGTGAGTGGTTCATCCATTAGTGTGTGAGTGGTTCATCCAGTAGTGTGTGAGTGGTTCATCCATTAGTGTGTGAGTGGTTCATCCAGTAGTGTGTGAGTGGTTCATCCATTAGTGTGTGAGTGGTTCATCCATTAGTGTGTGAGTGGTTCATCCAGTAGTGTGTGAGTGGTTCATCCAGTAGTGTGTGAGTGGTTCATCCATTAGTGTGTGAGTGGTTCATCCATTAGTGTGTGAGTGGTTCATCCAGTAGTGTGTGAGTGGTTCATCCAGTAGTGTGTGAGTGATTCATCCATTAGTGTGTGAGTGGTTCATCCAGTAGTGTGTGAGTGGTTCATCCAGTAGTGTGTGAGTGGTTCATCCAGTAGTGTGTGAGTGGTTCATCCAGTAGTGTGTGAGTGGTTCATCCATTAGTGTGTGAGTGGTTCATCCATTAGTGTGTGAGTGGTTCATCTAGTAGTGTGTGAGTGGTTCATCCATTAGTGTGTGAGTGGTTCATCCATTAGTGTGTGAGTGGTTCATCCATTAGTGTGTGAGTGGTTCATCCATTAGTGTGTGAGTGGTTCATCCATTAGTGTGTGAGTGGTTCATCCATTAGTGTGTGAGTGGTTCATCCAGTAGTGTGTGAGTGGTTCATCCATTAGTGTGTGAGTGGTTCATCCAGTAGTGTGTGAGTGGTTCATCCATTAGTGTATGAGTGGTTCATCCATTAGTGTGTGAGTGGTTCATCCAGTAGTGTGTGAGTGGTTCATCCAGTAGTGTGTGAGTGGTTCATCCAGTAGTGTGTGAGTGGTTCATCCAGTAGTGTGTGAGTGGTTCATCCATTAGTGTGTGAGTGGTTCATCCATTAGTGTGTGAGTGGTTCATCCAGTAGTGTGTGAGTGGTTCATCCAGTAGTGTGTGAGTGGTTCATCCAGTAGTGTGTGAGTGGTTCATCCAGTAGTGTGTGAGTGGTTCATCCATTAGTGTGTGAGTGGTTCATCCATTAGTGTGTGAGTGGTTCATCCAGTAGTGTGTGAGTGGTTCATCCATTAGTGTGTGAGTGGTTCATCCATTAGTGTGTGAGTGGTTCATCCAGTAGTGTGTGAGTGGTTCATCCAGTAGTGTGCGAGTGGTTCATCCATTAGTGTGTGAGTGGTTCATCCATTAGTGTGTGAGTGGTTCATCCATTAGTGTGTGAGTGGTTCATCCATTAGTGTGTGAGTGGTTCATCCATTAGTGTGCGAGTGGTTCATCCATTAGTGTGCGAGTGGTTCATCCAGTAGTGTGTGAGTGGTTCATCCATTAGTGTGTGAGTGGTTCATCCATTAGTGTGTGAGTGGTTCATCCAGTAGTGTGTGAGTGGTTCATCCAGTAGTGTGTGGGTGGTCCTTCCATTAGTGTGTGGGTGGTCCTTCCATTAGTGTGTGAGTGGTTCATCCATTAGTGTGTGGGTGGTCCTTCCATTAGTGTGTGGGTGGTTCATCCATTAGTGTGTGGGTGGTTCTTCAATTAGTGTGTGGGTGGTTCTTCAATTAGTGTGTGGGTGGTCCTTCCATTAGTGTGTGGGTGGTCCATCCATTAGTGTGTGTGTGGTTCATCCAGTAGTGTGTGAGTGCTTCATCCATTAGTGTGTGGGTGGTCCTTCCATTAGAGTGTGAGTGGTTCATCCATTAGTGTGTGGGTGGTCCTTCCATTAGTGTGTGGGTGGTTCATCCATTAGTGTGTGGGTGGTTCTTCAATTAGTGTGTGGGTGGTTCTTCAATTAGTGTGTGGGTGGTCCTTCCATTAGTGTGTGGGTGGTCCATCCATTAGTGTGTGGGTGGTTCATCCATTAGTGTGTGAGTGGTCCATCCATTAGTGTGTGGGTGGTTCATCCATTAGTGTGTGAGTGGTTCATCCAGTAGTGTGTGAGTGGTTCATCCATTAGTGTGTGAGTGGTTCATCCAGTAGTGTGCGAGTGGTTCATCCAGTAGTGTGCGAGTGGTTCATCCATTAGTGTGTGAGTGGTTCATCCATTAGTGTGTGAGTGGTTCATCCATTAGTGTGTGAGTGGTTCATCCATTAGTGTGTGAGTGGTTCATCCATTAGTCTGTGAGTGGTTCATCCATTAGTGTGTGAGTGGTTCATCCATTAGTGTGTGAGTGGTTCATCCATTAGTGTGTGAGTGGTTCATCCATTAGTGTGTGAGTGGTTCATCCATTAGTGTGAGTGGTTCATCCATTAGTGTGTGAGTGGTTCATCCAGTAGTGTGTGAGTGGTTCATCCATTAGTGTGTGAGTGGTTCATCCATTAGTGTGTGAGTGGTTCATCCATTAGTGTGAGTGGTTCATCCAGTAGTGTGTGAGTGGTTCATCCAGTAGTGTGTGAGTGGTTCATCCATTAGTGTGCGAGTGGTTCATCCATTAGTGTGTGAGTGGTTCATCCATTAGTGTGTGAGTGGTTCATCCATTAGTGTGTGAGTGGTTCATCCATTAGTGTGTGAGTGGTTCATCCATTAGTGTGTGAGTGGTTCATCCATTAGTGTGTGAGTGGTTCATCCATTAGTGTGTGAGTGGTTCATCCATTAGTGTGTGAGTGGTTCATCCATTAGTGTGTGAGTGGTTCATCCAGTAGTGTGTGAGTGGTTCATCCATTAGTGTGTGAGTGGTTCATCCATTATTTTGTGAGTGGTTCATCCATTAGTGTGTGAGTGGTTTATCCAGTAGTGTGTGAGTGGTTCATCCAGTAGTGTGTGAGTGGTTCATCCAGTAGTGTGCGAGTGGTTCATCCATTAGTGTGTGAGTGGTTCATCCATTAGTGTGTGAGTGGTTCATCCATTAGTGTGTGAGTGGTTCATCCATTAGTGTGTGAGTGGTTCATCCATTAGTGTGTGAGTGGTTCATCCATTAGTGTGCGAGTGGTTCATCCATTAGTGTGCGAGTGGTTCATCCAGTAGTGTGTGAGTGGTTCATCCATTAGTGTGTGAGTGGTTCATCCATTAGTGTGTGAGTGGTTCATCCATTAGTGTGTGAGTGGTTCATCCATTAGTGTGTGAGTGGTTCATCCATTAGTGTGCGAGTGGTTCATCCATTAGTGTGTGAGTGGTTCATCCAGTAGTGTGTGAGTGGTTCATCCATTAGTGTGTGAGTGGTTCATCCAGTAGTGTGTGAGTGGTTCATCCATTAGTGTGTGAGTGGTTCATCCAGTAGTGTGTGAGTGGTTCATCCATTAGTGTGTGAGTGGTTCATCCATTAGCGTGTGAGTGGTTCATCCATTAGTGTGTGAGTGGTTCATCCAGTAGTGTGTGAGTGGTTCATCCATTAGTGTGTGAGTGGTTCATCCATTAGTGTGTGAGTGGTTCATCCAGTAGTGTGTGAGTGGTTCATCCATTAGTGTGTGAGTGGTTCATCCAGTAGTGTGTGAGTAGTTCATCCATTAGTGTGTGAGTGGTTCATCCAGTAGTGTGTGAGTGGTTCATCCATTAGTGTGTGAGTGGTTCATCCATTAGTGTGTGAGTGGTTCATCCATTAGTGTGTGAGTGGTTCATCCATTAGTGTGTGAGTGGTTCATCCATTAGTGTGTGAGTGGTTCATCCAGTAGTGTGTGAGTGGTTCATCCATTAGTGTGTGAGTGGTTCATCCATTAGTGTGTGAGTGGTTCATCCAGTAGTGTGTGAGTGGTTCATCCATTAGTGTGTGAGTGGTTCATCCATTAGTGTGTGAGTGGTTCATCCATTAGTGTGTGAGTGGTTCATCCATTAGTGTGTGAGTGGTTCATCCAGTAGTGTGTGAGTGGTTCATCCATTAGTGTGTGAGTGGTTCATCCATTAGTGTGTGAGTGGTTCATCCATTAGTGTGTGAGTGGTTCATCCATTAGTGTGTGAGTGGTTCATCCATTAGTCTGTGAGTGGTTCATCCATTAGTGTGTGAGTGGTTCATCCAGTAGTGTGTGAGTGGTTCATCCAGTAGTGTGTGAGTGGTTCATCCAGTAGTGTGTGAGTGGTTCATCCAGTAGTGTGTGAGTGGTTCATCCATTAGTGTGTGAGTGGTTCATCCAGTAGTGTGTGAGTGGTTCATCCATTAGTGTGTGAGTGGTTCATCCATTAGTGTGTGAGTGGTTCATCCAGTAGTGTGTGAGTGGTTCATCCATTAGTGTGTGAGTGGTTCATCCATTAGTGTGTGAGTGGTTCATCCATTAGTGTGTGAGTGGTTCATCCATTAGTGTGTGAGTGGTTCATCCATTAGTGTGTGAGTGGTTCATCCATTAGTGTGTGAGTGGTTCATCCAGTAGTGTGTGAGTGGTTCATCCAGTAGTGTGTGAGTGGTTCATCCAGTAGTGTGTGAGTGGTTCATCCAGTAGTGTGTGAGTGGTTCATCCATTAGTGTGTGAGTGGTTCATCCATTAGTGTGTGAGTGGTTCATCCAGTAGTGTGTGAGTGGTTCATCCATTAGTGTGTGAGTGATTCATCCAGTAGTGTGCGAGTGGTTCATCCAGTAGTGTGTGAGTGGTTGATCCAGTAGTGTGTGAGTGGCCGTTCCATTAGTGTCATGAGTGGTTCATCCATTAGTGTGTGAGTGGTTCATCCATTAGTGTGTGAGTGGTTCATCCAGTAGTGTGTGAGTGGTTCATCCATTAGTGTGTGAGTGATTCATCCAGTAGTGTGTGAGTGGTTCATCCATTAGTGTGTGAGTGATTCATCCATTAGTGTGTGAGTGGTTCATCCATTAGTGTGTGAGTGGCCCTTCCATTAGTGTCATGAGTGGTTCATCCATTAGTGTGTGAGTGGTTCATCCATTAGTGTGTGAGTGGCCCTTCCATTAGTGTCATGAGTGGTTCATCCATTAGTGTGTGAGTGGTTCATCCATTAGTGTGTGAGTGGTTCATCCATTAGTGTGTGAGTGGTTCATCCATTAGTGTGTGAGTGGTTCATCCAGTAGTGTGTGAGTGGTTCATCCATTAGTGTGTGAGTGGTTCATCCAGTAGTGTGTGAGTGGTTCATCCATTAGTGTGCGAGTGGTTCATCCATTAGTGTGTGAGTGGCCCTTCCATTAGTGTCATGAGTGGTTCATCCATTAGTGTGTGAGTGGTTCATCCAGTAGTGTGTGAGTGGTTCATCCATTAGTGTGTGAGTGGTTCATCCAGTAGTGTGTGAGTGGTTCATCCATTAGTGTGTGAGTGGTTCATCCAGTAGTGTGTGAGTGGTTCATCCATAATATGTGTGAGTGGTTTATCTATTAGTGTGTGAGTGGTTCATTCATAATATGTGTGAGTGGTTTATCTATTAGTGTGTGAGTGGTTCATTCATAATATGTGTGAGTGGTTTATCTATTAGTGTGTGAGTGGTTCATTCATAATATGTGTGAGTGGTTTATCTATTAGTGTGTGAGTGGTTCATCCATTAGTGTGCGAGTGGTTCATCCATTAGTGTGTGAGTGGTTCATCCATTAGTGTGTGAGTGGTTCATCCATTAGTGTGTGAGTGGTTCATCCATTAGTGTGTGAGTGGTTCATCCATTAGTGTGCGAGTGGTTCATCCATTGGTGTGTGAGTGGTTCATCCATTAGTGTGCGAGTGGTTCATCCATTAGTGTGCGAGTGGTTCATCCATTAGTGTGTGAGTGGTTCATCCATTAGTGTGTGAGTGGTTCATCCATTAGTGTGTGAGTGGTTCATCCATTAGTGTGTGAGTGGTTCATCCATTAGTGTGTGAGTGGTTCATCCATTAGTGTGCGAGTGGTTCATCCAGTAGTGTGTGAGTGGTTCATCCATAATATGTGTGAGTGGTTTATCTATTAGTATGTGAGTGGTTCATTCCTTAGTGTGTGTGTGTGGTTCATCCATTAGTTTTGTGAGTGGTTCATCCATTAGTGTGTGTGGTTCATCCAATAATGTGTGAGTGGTTCATCCATTAGTGTGTGAGTGGTTCATCCATTAGTGTGTGAGTGGTTCATCTGTTAGTGTGTGAGTGGTTCATCCATTAGTTTGTGAGTGGTTCATCCATTAGTGTGTGTGGTTCATCCAATAATGTGTGAGTGGTTCATCCATTAGTGTGTGTGGTTCATCCATTAGTGTGTGGGTGGTTCATCCATTAGTTTTGTGAGTGGTTCATCCATTAGTGTGTGTGGTTCATCCAATAATGTGTGAGTGGTTCATCCATTAGTGTGTGAGTGGTTCATCCATTAGTGTGTGAGTGGTTCATCTGTTTGTGTGTGGTTCATCCATTAGTTTGTGAGTGGTTCATCCATTAGTGTGTGTGGTTCATCCAATAATGTGTGAGTGGTTCATCCATTAGTGTGTGGGTGGTTCATCCATTAGTGTGTGTGGTTCATCCAATAATGTGTGAGTGGTTCATCCATTAGTGTGTGGGTGGTTCATCCATTAGTGTGTGTTTGTGTCCCATCATCTAGTGTGTACCAGTATATGATCTTCAAATGTTGTAACAAGATGACATCATCATCTAGTGTGTACCAGTATATGATCTTCAAATGTTGTAATGAGATGACATCATCATCTAGTGTGTACCAGTATATGATCTTCAAATGTTGTAACGAGATGACATCATCATCTAGTGTGTACCAGTATATGATCTTCAAATGTTGTAATGAGATGACATCATCATCTAGTGTGTACCAGTATATGATCTTCAAATGTTGTAACGAGATGACATCATCATCTAGTGTGTACCAGTATATGATCTTCAAATGTTGTAACGAGATGACATCATCATCTAGTGTGTACCAGTATATGATCTTCAAATGTTGTAACGAGATGACATCATCATCTAGTGTGTACCAGTATATGATCTTCAAATGTTGTAACGAGATGACATCATCATCTAGTGTGTACCAGTATACGATCTTCAAATGTTGTAACGAGATGACATCATCATCTAGTGTGTACCAGTATATGATCTTCAAATGTTGTAACGAGATGATATCATCAACTTGTATAATTAATCTGCGTACGAATATTTTGTGTCTCAGAATTACAAGTGCTAATGTAGCCACTCTCATGTAACGCAGCGTGGGAGTGTTCCTCCTGGGCTGTTCAGAGAAGGACGAACAAGACAAGTGATATGCCACAAACAAGACAAGTGATATGCCACAAACAAGATAAGTGATATGCCACAAACAAGACAAGTGATATGCCACAAACAAGACAAGTGATATGCCACAAACAAGACAAGTGATATGCCACAAACAAGACAAGTGATATGCCACAAACAAGACAAGTGATATGCCACAAACAAGACAAGTGATATGCCACAAACAAGACGAGTGATATGCCACAAACAAGACAAGTGATATGCCACAAACAAGACAAGTGATATAAGTGATATGTCACAAACAAGACAAGTGATATGCCACAAACAAGATGAGTGATATACCACAAACAAGTCAAGTGATATGTCACAAACAAGACAAGTGATATGCCACAAACAAGACAAGTGATATGCCACAAACAAGACAAGTGATATGCCACAAACATGACAAGTGATATGTCACAAACAAAACAAGTGATATGCCACAAACAAGACAAGTGATATGCCACAAACATGACAAATGATATGTCACAAACAAGACAAGTGATATGCCAACTAGTGAATCATGAACCTGCTTTCTTTGATGATGTCCATGACATCAGCTGTTGACATTCCCCATCCTTAGATGTCTTGTCATTTCAGACTGTCACAATCCATGTCAACTGTTGTGCAACTTCAGCTCATTTCATTCACTCTCTGAGAGAAACGCTCTCGGATGTCCGGCCATCTCATTCCTTCTGCTCCAACCTGTTATGGTGATGAGTGCTATCCAGGTGTCATTTTGAGTGAAAGACTAGGAATGTGGTTGTTTGGAAGTGTGTCATTTATTATTATTTGAGATGTACATTAATGGTTGTTATCTTTATCCATTGTGGTTCTATTGTTATGATCATAAGTGTATTGAATCTAGGCCATCTCATGAGCTTTCTATGCTAGGACTGGCCTGGACAGACAGACAATAAACTGTGTCCTGGTAGCCAAACTCGAGTCTGTTTGTGTATCAGCTTTGCTATGGCTGATGTGATAACTCATACAACACTGAGTCTGTCTGATGTGATAACTCATACAACACTGAGTCTGTCTGATGTGATAACTCATACAACACTGAGTCTGTCTGATGTGATAACTCATGCAACACTGAGTCTGTCTGATGTGATAACTCATACAACACTGAGTCTGTCTGATGTGATAACTCATACAACACTGAGTCTGTCTGATGTGATAACTCATACAACACTGAGTCTGTCTGATGTGATAACTCATACAACACTGAGTCTGTCTGATGTGATAACTCATACAACACTGAGTCTGTCTGATGTGATAACTCATACAACACTGAGTCTGTCTGATGTGATAACTCATACAACACTGAGTCTGGCTGATGTGATAACTCATACAACACTGAGTCTGTCTGATGTGATAACTCATACAACACTGAGTCTGTCTGATGTGATAACTCATACAACGAGTCTGGCTGATGTGATAACTCATACAACACTGAGTCTGGCTGATGTGATAACTCATACAACACTGAGTCTGTCTGATGTGATAACTCATACAACACTGAGTCTGTCTGATGTGATAACTCATACAACACTGAGTCTGTCTGATGTGATAACTAATACAACGCTGAGTCTGTCTGATGTGATAACTCATACAACACTGAGTCTGTCTGATGTGATAACTCATACAACGCTGAGTCTGTCTGATGTGTTAACTCATACAACGCTGAGTCTGTCTGATGTGATAACTCATACAAGGCTGAGTCTGTCTGATGTGTTAACTCATACAACGCTGAATCTGTCTGATGTGATAACTCATACAACGCTGAGTCTGTCTGATGTGAGAACTCATACAACGCTGAGTCTGTCTGATGTGATAACTCATACAACATGTTCTGATACCCGTTACATTAAGTCTGTCTGATGTGATACCCCTGTTACATTAAGTCTGTCTGATGTGATATCCCTGTTACATTAAGTATGTTTGATGTGATACCCCTGTTACATTAAGTCTGTCTGATGTGATATCCCTGTTACATTAAGTCTGTCTGATGTGATACCTCTGTTACATTAAGTATGTCTGATGTGATACCCGAACAACATTATGTCTGTCTGATTTCATACCTGCCTACAACACAGACTGTGATAACTGAGGCTGCGGTGAGACTGTCTGAACTGCAAACAGTGGAAATACAACACAACACCTGTTTTCATTGTTGTGTTAGACTAAAGACAGACACTAGTTCTATTTGACTGAAGACAGACACACATTGTGTTAGACTAAAGACAGACACAAGTTCTATTTGACTCACAGACAAAGTTATGGTTATGGGAGGCCCCGGTATCACTGCAAACGAATTAAAATCCATAATTGCTCAACCGCCCGTGCCAGTGGAATCATCCGAATTTCTATTTCATCTCCCAAACCAAGACCTGAGAAGGAGCAATGTGGTCCACACCTACCTCCCTGGAAGAGAAACTATATGGGGCAATCAAATCGCATAAACAGACAGCTGACTTCATAAGAGAGTTTGGAATCCTATGATCGCAGAGAGAGAGAGAGAGAGAGAGAGAGGAGAGAGAGAGAGAGAGAGAATCCCAAACAAGTAGCTGTAATGCTCATTATAGCAGTCTCAGTGTATGATAGGCAGCAGGAACTATTGAAGGCTATGTCTGAAAAGTCTTCCTAGTTGCAGTTTCCTCATATTCAAAGTCCGGCTTGTTGCAGGAGCTACTGAGTTAAGTGCCCTGTGCACACTGTGAGCTGTGCGTTTCATCTGGTTTGATTGTGTTTCGATATTCAGACAGACACACGTTCTTTTTGACTAAAGACAGACAAAAGTTTATTAGACAAGACAGACAAAGTTGTTTTAGACTAAAGGCAGACACAAGTTGTGTTAGAGTAAAGACAGATAAAGGTTGTATTAAACTGAAGGCAGACACAAGTTGTTTTAGAGTAAAGACAGATAAAGGTTGTATTAAACTGAAGGCAGACACAAGTTGTTTTAGAGTAAAGACTGATAAAGGTTGTATTAAACTGAAGGCAGACACAAGTTGTTTTAGAGTAAAGACAGATAAAGGTTGTATTAAACTGAAGGCAGACACAAGTTGTTTTAGAGTAAAGACTGATAAAGGTTGTATTAAACTGAAGGCAGACACAAGTTGTTTTAGAGTAAAGACTGATAAAGGTTGTATTAAACTGAAGGCAGACACAAGTTGTTTTAGAGTAAAGACAGATAAAGGTTGTATTAAACTGAAGGCAGACACAAGTTGTTTTAGAGTAAAGACTGATAAAGGTTGTATTAAACTGAAGGCAGACACAAGTTGTTTTAGAGTAAAGACTGATAAAGGTTGTATTAAACTGAAGGCAGACACAAGTTGTTTTAGAGTAAAGACAGATAAAGGTTGTATTAAACTGAAGGCAGACACAAGTTGTTTTAGAGTAAAGACTGATAAAGGTTGTATTAAACTGAAGGCAGACACAAGTTGTTTTAGAGTAAAGACTGATAAAGGTTGTATTAAACTGAAGGCAGACACAAGTTGTTTTAGAGTAAAGACTGATAAAGGTTGTATTAAACTGAAGGCAGACACAAGTTGTTTTAGAGTAAAGACTGATAAAGGTTGTATTAAACTGAAGGCAGACACAAGTTGTTTTAGAGTAAAGACAGATAAAGGTTGTATTAAACTGAAGGCAGACACAAGTTGTTTTAGAGTAAAGACAGATAAAGGTTGTATTAAACTGAAGGCAGACACAAGTTGTTTTAGAGTAAAGACTGATAAAGGTTGTATTAAACTGAAGGCAGACAAAAGTTGTTTTAGAGTAAAGACTGATAAAGGTTGTATTAAACTGAAGGCAGACAAAAGTTGTTTTAGACTGAAGACAGACACTTAAGAACTCACTTTCTTACATCCGTTGTCAAAAACCTCATACTGTGATATGAAGATATGATAAAAATGTCTGGTAAAGATGGTGAGGTGTGTCCCCGTAGCGGACAGTTTCATGCACTAAAGCGTTTTAGCCTGGCCTTGACATGTACAGCTGACGGCGTGGAGCAGGGACCAGAACAGCAGTGATGGGAAGAACAACTGGACATGCAAGAACAAGGTATGAAGGTCGATCCACAACGCCTAGGTATTGGTGGGGCTGTGGCCTGGTCTTGACCTGGCTGGCTAGAATGATGAACCGAAGCCGACTATAGATTTCCTGACGTCACAGCAGTTGGTACTTTAGCTTTGATGCTCGTTAAACCTAAGATTGCTTTATGTAGTTGAACGTGTATAAATAATAATGTCTCTGGTGCCGTGCATCTTCCTACTTCATATAGGCCTTTCGTCTTTCTTTAACACATTCCAATAACATCTGTTGATACACTCTTGAGGTGTTGCTCGAACAACATATTTATTGACCTACTTAGCTATTATCACATTCCTACAGTCACAAGTTATCATAATCATCAAGTACCGGGCCTGCTAGCATAGGTGATCATGTCTCTCCACAACTTTCGATCTCGACAGTTATTTATCATTTCTGTTGTTGACCTTCTGCTAAGCCATTCTCTTAAGCTGTCTGGTATCTTTTCTCTTTGCTTCCCTCTATCTCTTCGTCCCTCAATTTTCCCAGTTGTTACAATATATTCCAGCTGTTCACTTCTCATTACATGGCCAAAAAATGATGATTGTTTCTTCCTAATATTGGAAATTAGCTATCTTTTTGCTTTGGCCTCACAAGTTATATTCTCACATAATAAAGTACAGATATTATAATCAAACTATCGGGTGGTCTGGATAACCACCGGACTCACATAATCCTGGAATTAGTAAATGACAGAACACATTTCTAGATGTCTAAACACTAGTCCTGTTGTGGACTGACTGCATCTGCTATTTACTTCCCATTATTTATCAAAGCCTTAAGAGTTGTTCTCTGCTAATTATTGCTTGTTATCGTTAATCTGTGCTTATCTCTACTATTGTCTACTAAACTCTAAGGTGTGTGTCCTCTGCTCGTTTTTGCTCGCTGCTCTTTCAAGTGAGGTATGAGAGTGAGTATTTTTGTATCCTGGGCACTCCTTTTTACCCGCCTACGTGTCTATCCGCCCACGTGTCTGTTAATAAATAGTTCTTTACATCCACGTCTTAATGTCGACCATGTATCTGTCCACCCACACAGTCTGGCAATTTTTTTAAAATGTTACGCCCACGCAATCTGAAGACCTTGACTATAATTTTATTTTTTAATTACATCCATCATGCACACACATGGGTGTCCGTTATTAAGTTCAATATCGTTTTCCACGTTTACACTTAGACCTGTCGGCTGAGAGGGAATTCCCGGAAAATCTCCAAATAGCGTGACGTTTTCAGCTTTGTAAGCAGGGGCGGTTGTGGGTAGAGTGACATCAGCCGTCTATATCTCCTACAGTCGAACACGTCATGCTAGTTGGTGGACTTTCCAGTTTTATTTTCTGTTCGCGGGCCTTAGTAAATCTATAATTGGCTGTGGAAGAAGGCAGCATGAAGAGAAGCAGAAATGTTGCTGTCAGGCTGTGTTCGCATGACAAAGTTCAAGTTCTTGGGCATGTACCTCGCGATCTTCAGCAGGCACTATCCACAGGAGAGGAGTAGGGCATGATACTTAGGAGAGGAGTAGGGCATGATACTTAGGAGAGGAGTAGGGCATGATACTTAGGAGAGGAGTAGGGCATGATACTTAGGAGAGGAGTAGGGCATGATACTTAGGAGAGGAGTAGGGCATGATACTTAGGAGAGGAGTAGGGCATGATACTTAGGAGAGGAGTAGGGCATGATACTTAGGAGAGGAGTAGGGCATGATACTTAGGAGAGGAGTAGGGCATGATACTTAGAATCGGCCAGAAAAGGCAGACTTAGGAGACGATGAAACAGCAGCACCATGTCCTGGACATCGGACGAACATTTCAGCTTGAGAGTCAACAATGGCGACAGTACATCATCTTTGTTTGCGAGATGATCATTCCCTGCAAAGCTTTCTGTTGGGTCTCTAGCTTTCTATGTCCGTGCTATCGCGGCTGTGCTGGAGGGAGTGGGGCTGTGCTGGAGGAGTGGAATTATGCTAGAGGGAGTGGGGCTGTCCTGGAGGAGTGGCATTGTGCTGGAGGGAGTGGGTTTGTGCTGGAGGGAGTGGGGCTGTGCTGGAGGAGTGGAATTATGCTAGAGGGAGTGGGGCTGTGCTGGAGGAGTGGAATTATGCTAGAGGGAGTGGGGCTGTCCTGGAGGAGTGGCATTGTGCTGGAGGAGTGGCATTGTGCTGGAAGAGTGGAATTGTGCTGGTGGGAGTGGGGCTGTGCTGGAGGGAGTGGCATTGTGCTGGGGGAAGTGGCATTGTAATGGAGGGAGTGGGGCTGTACTGGAGGGAGTGGCATTGTGCTGAAAGAGTAGGGATGTGCTGGAGGAGTGGCATTGTGCTGGAGGAGTGACATTGTGCTGGAGGGAGTGTGGCTGTGCTGGAGGAGTGGCATTGTGCTGGAGGGAGTGGGGCTGTGCTGGAGGAGTGGCATTGTGCTGAAGGGAGTGGCGTGCTGGAGGAGTGACATTGTGCTGGAGGGAGTGGGGCTGTGCTGGAGGAGTGACATTGTGCTGGAGGGAGTGTGGCTGTGCTGGAGGAGTGGCATTGTGCTGGAGGGAGTGGGGCTGTGCTGGAGGAGTGGCATTGTGCTGAAGGGAGTGGCGTGCTGGAGGAGTGACATTGTGCTGGAGGGAGTGGGGCTGTGCTGGAAGAGTGGCATTGTGCTGGAGGGAGTGGGGCTGTGCTGGAGGAGTGGCATTGTGCTGGAGGAGTGGAATTGTACTGGAGGAGTGACATTGTGCTGGAGAGAGTGGGGCTATGCTGGAGGAGTGGCACTGTGCTGGTGGGAGTGGGGCTGTGTTGGAAGAGGGGCATTGTGCTGGAAGAGTGACATTTTGCTGAAGGGAGTGGGGCTGTCCTGGAGGAGTGGCATTGTGCTGGAGGAGTGGCATTGTGCTGGAGGGAGTGGGGCTGTGCTGGAGAAGTGTGGTTGTGCTGGAGGAGTGGGGCTGTGCTGGAGGGAGGGGGGCTGTGCTGGAGGAGTGGGGCTGTGCTGGAGGGAGTGAGGCTGTACTGGACGAGTGGAGCTGTACTGGAGCTGTTGACGATGTGTACTGGAGGAGTGGGACTGTACTGGAGGAGTGGTGTGTCCACATTGTAGGCCCTCGTGATGTACATGCAATAAATCTGCTTTTCACAAATGGCTGTTATAGCAACACTTCTATATACCTAACAACCTATCTACCTAACAACATATCTACCTAACAACATATCTACCTATCAACCTATCTACCTAACAACCTATCTACCTAACAACCTATCTACCTAACAACATATCTACCTAACAACATATCTACCTAACAACATATCTACCTAACAACATATCTACCTATCAACCTATCTACCTAACAACATATCTACCTAACAACATATCTACCTATCAACCTATCTACCTAACAACCTATCTACCTAACAACCTATCTACCTAACAACATATCTACCTAACAACATATCTACCTATCAACCTATCTACCTAACAACCTATCTACCTAACAACATATCTACCTATCAACCTATCTACCTAACAACCTATCTACCTAACAACATATCTACCTAACAACATATCTACCTATCAACCTATCAACCTATCTACCTAACAACCTTACTACCTAACAACATATCTACCTATCAACCTATCAACCTATCTACCTAACAACCTTACTACCTAACAACATATCTACCTAACTACCTATCTACCTAACAACATATCTACCTAACAACATATCTACCTAACTGTTATAGAGTTGGCTAAGGAAGCAGGTAAATTAGTCGTTACCGCTTCTCAAGAGACAGATAGCAGTATCATATAGTGGCGACCAGCAGATTTTAACTATGGTAATTTTCCAGGAATAACAGTTAGTCAGAGTGAGAGAGTAAGTTGTAGAGAGTGGGTAGTGGACACCCACCGAAGGAGAGAGGTAGAATGATTGGACGACAGGATGAGAGTTAGATGTCCATGCGGGTTTTACCACTCGCCCAGTTGTTGTGAGAGTGACCAGCACATATCACGCATAGACCTCGTGATGTTGTTGTAAAATCTCCACGATTGTCCATGCAAGTTAGTTGTTATTGTAAGTGACCATCACACGATACCCGCACTGAACTCATGGTGTTACTCTGTCAGGTAAATAGCTACCAGGAGAGGTCATTGTCATGAGGAAACCATTATTTCACCAGGAAGGCGAAAACAAGATGTTTTTGTCAACCTGGGGAAAGTTCAGGTGTGAGTCACAGATAGTGAGCAAGCGACAAACTCAATTGACCAGATCACGACGCGAGCGGTCAATTTGCGATGATCTTATTGGTCACTATCTTGCAGGTAGAAGAGAGTTGTTGAGTACTTAAAGTCCTGCACAACAAGATTAAACAAGTTTAGCCACAGATTAGTTAAGTTCAGTCAAAAAAAAGTTTAGCCAGAGATTTAGAAGAGTTCAGTCAGAAAGTTAGTCAGTCGGAAGGTTAGAAGTAGAAACATTTAGACAAGAAGCAGTTAAGCAGTTTAGAAACAGTTAGAGTCAGAACAGTGAGAAAGTTAAGAGTAGAAGTCTTGAGTTAGCCAAGTCAGTTAAGAATCATCAAGTTATAATTATAGGTGTGAAGTAGCTTTGAAAGACAGTGAAAGATTAATTCAAGTTGTGTGTGTTCATAAATTCTCACAAGTGTAAGTAGACCATGCTGAATAAATTGTATGACATGGATGCAGGAATATTCTCATATCCATACGGCGACTTGCCTCGGAAATATTCCTAAATTAATGAACATTAATTTAATAATTGCATCCAAGACTATAGATCACGTGTACCAGGCGAATAAATCAATAAACTTGATTATCATTGTTTGTAACAAGAAATAATCTGTCATGATCTTACATGTTACATCAATGTTGTGATGTGCTGTGACCATTAAAGAAAGATAAAGATATAATATAGCAAAGAACATTACAAGCTTGTAACATAACAACCTATCTACCTAACAACATATCTACCTAACAACCTATCTACCTAACAACATATTATCTACCTAACAACCTATCTACCTAACAACATATTATCTACCTAACAACCTATTATCTTCCTAACAAGATATCTAACTAACAACATATCTACCTAATTACCTATCTACCTAACAACCTATCTACCTAACAACCTATCTACCTAACAACCTATCTACCTAACAACCTATCTACATAACAACCTATCTACCTAACAACCAATTATCTACCTAACAACCTATCTACATAACAACCTATCTACCTAAAAACCTATCTACATAACAACCTATCTACCTAACAACCTATTATCTACCTAACAACCTATCTACCTAACAAACTTATTATCTACCTAAATATCTATCATCTACCCAACAAACTATCTACCTAACAGCCCATCTACCTAACAACCTATCATCTACCTAAATATCTATCATCTACCCAACAAACTATCTACCTAACAGCCCATCTACCTATCAACCCATCTACCTAACAACCTATCTACCTAACAACCTATCATCTACCTAACAACCTATTTACCTAACAACCAATCTACCTAACAACCTATCATCTACCTAAATATCTATCATCTACCCAACAAACTATCTACCTAACAGCCCATCTACCTAACAACCCATCTACCTAACAAACTATCTACCTAACAACCTATCTACCTAACAACCTATCATCTACCTAACAACCTATCTACCTAACAACATATCTACCTATCAACCTATCTACCTAACAACCTATCTACCTAACAACATATCTACCTAACAACATATCTACCTATCAACCTATCAACCTATCTACCTAACAACCTTACTACCTAACAACATATCTACCTAACTACCTATCTACCTAACAACATATCTACCTAACAACATATCTACCTAACTGTTATAGAGTTGGCTAAGGAAGCAGGTAAATTAGTCGTTACCGCTTCTCAAGAGACAGATAGCAGTATCATATAGTGGCGACCAGCAGATTTTAACTATGGTAATTTTCCAGGAATAACAGTTAGTCAGAGTGAGAGAGTAAGTTGTAGAGAGTGGGTAGTGGACACCCACCGAAGGAGAGAGGTAGAATGATTGGACGACAGGATGAGAGTTAGATGTCCATGCGGGTTTTACCACTCGCCCAGTTGTTGTGAGAGTGACCAGCACATATCACGCATAGACCTCGTGATGTTGTTGTAAAATCTCCACGATTGTCCATGCAAGTTAGTTGTTATTGTAAGTGACCATCACACGATACCCGCACTGAACTCATGGTGTTACTCTGTCAGGTAAATAGCTACCAGGAGAGGTCATTGTCATGAGGAAACCATTATTTCACCAGGAAGGCGAAAACAAGATGTTTTTGTCAACCTGGGGAAAGTTCAGGTGTGAGTCACAGATAGTGAGCAAGCGACAAACTCAATTGACCAGATCACGACGCGAGCGGTCAATTTGCGATGATCTTATTGGTCACTATCTTGCAGGTAGAAGAGAGTTGTTGAGTACTTAAAGTCCTGCACAACAAGATTAAACAAGTTTAGCCACAGATTAGTTAAGTTCAGTCAAAAAAAAGTTTAGCCAGAGATTTAGAAGAGTTCAGTCAGAAAGTTAGTCAGTCGGAAGGTTAGAAGTAGAAACATTTAGACAAGAAGCAGTTAAGCAGTTTAGAAACAGTTAGAGTCAGAACAGTGAGAAAGTTAAGAGTAGAAGTCTTGAGTTAGCCAAGTCAGTTAAGAATCATCAAGTTATAATTATAGGTGTGAAGTAGCTTTGAAAGTCAGTGAAAGATTAATTCAAGTTGTGTGTGTTCATAAATTCTCACAAGTGTAAGTAGACCATGCTGAATAAATTGTATGACATGGATGCAGGAATATTCTCATATCCATACGGCGACTTGCCTCGGAAATATTCCTAAATTAATGAACATTAATTTAATAATTGCATCCAAGACTATAGATCACGTGTACCAGGCGAATAAATCAATAAACTTGATTATCATTGTTTGTAACAAGAAATAATCTGTCATGATCTTACATGTTACATCAATGTTGTGATGTGCTGTGACCATTAAAGAAAGATAAAGATATAATATAGCAAAGAACATTACAAGCTTGTAACATAACAACCTATCTACCTAACAACATATCTACCTAACAACCTATCTACCTAACAACATATTATCTACCTAACAACCTATCTACCTAACAACATATTATCTACCTAACAACCTATTATCTTCCTAACAAGATATCTAACTAACAACATATCTACCTAATTACCTATCTACCTAACAACCTATCTACCTAACAACCTATCTACCTAACAACCTATCTACATAACAACCTATCTACCTAACAACCAATTATCTACCTAACAACCTATCTACATAACAACCTATCTACCTAAACACCTATCTACATAACAACCTATCTACCTAACAAACTTATTATCTACCTAAATATCTATCATCTACCCAACAAACTATCTACCTAACAGCCCATCTACCTAACAACCTATCATCTACCTAAATATCTATCATCTACCCAACAAACTATCTACCTAACAGCCCATCTACCTATCAACACATCTACCTAACAACCTATCTACCTAACAACCTATCATCTACCTAACAACCTATTTACCTAACAACCAATCTACCTAACAACCTATCATCTACCTAAATATCTATCATCTACCCAACAAACTATCTACCTAACAGCCCATCTACCTAACAACCCATCTACCTAACAAACTATCTACCTAACAACCTATCTACCTAACAACCTATCATCTACCTAACAACCTATCTACCTAACAACATATCTACCTATCAACCTATCTACCTAACAACCTATCATCTACCTAACAACATATCTACCTAACAACATATCTACCTATCAACCTATCAACCTATCTACCTAACAACCTTACTACCTAACAACATATCTACCTAACAACCTATCTACCTAACAACATATCTACCTAACAACATATCTACCTAACTGTTATAGAGTTGGCTAAGGAAGCAGGTAAATTAGTCGTTACCGCTTCTCAAGAGACAGATAGCAGTATCATATAGTGGCGACCAGCAGATTTTAACTATGGTAATTTTCCAGGAATAACAGTTAGTCAGAGTGAGAGAGTAAGTTGTAGAGAGTGGGTAGTGGACACCCACCGAAGGAGAGAGGTAGAATGATTGGACGACAGGATGAGAGTTAGATGTCCATGCGGGTTTTACCACTCGCCCAGTTGTTGTGAGAGTGACCAGCACATATCACGCATAGACCTCGTGATGTTGTTGTAAAATCTCCACGATTGTCCATGCAAGTTAGTTGTTATTGTAAGTGACCATCACACGATACCCGCACTGAACTCATGGTGTTACTCTGTCAGGTAAATAGCTACCAGGAGAGGTCATTGTCATGAGGAAACCATTATTTCACCAGGAAGGCGAAAACAAGATGTTTTTGTCACCTGGGGAAAGTTCAGGTGTGAGTCACAGATAGTGAGCAAGCGACAAACTCAATTGACCAGATCACGACGCGAGCGGTCAATTTGCGATGATCTTATTGGTCACTATCTTGCAGGTAGAAGAGAGTTGTTGAGTACTTAAAGTCCTGCACAACAAGATTAAACAAGTTTAGCCACAGATTAGTTAAGTTCAGTCAAAAAAAAGTTTAGCCAGAGATTTAGAAGAGTTCAGTCAGAAAGTTAGTCAGTCGGAAGGTTAGAAGTAGAAACATTTAGACAAGAAGCAGTTAAGCAGTTTAGAAACAGTTAGAGTCAGAACAGTGAGAAAGTTAAGAGTAGAAGTCTTGAGTTAGCCAAGTCAGTTAAGAATCATCAAGTTATAATTATAGGTGTGAAGTAGCTTTGAAAGTCAGTGAAAGATTAATTCAAGTTGTGTGTGTTCATAAATTCTCACAAGTGTAAGTAGACCATGCTGAATAAATTGTATGACATGGATGCAGGAATATTCTCATATCCATACGGCGACTTGCCTCGGAAATATTCCTAAATTAATGAACATTAATTTAATAATTGCATCCAAGACTATAGATCACGTGTACCAGGCGAATAAATCAATAAACTTGATTATCATTGTTTGTAACAAGAAATAATCTGTCATGATCTTACATGTTACATCAATGTTGTGATGTGCTGTGACCATTAAAGAAAGATAAAGATATAATATAGCAAAGAACATTACAAGCTTGTAACATAACAACCTATCTACCTAACAACATATCTACCTAACAACCTATCTACCTAACAACATATTATCTACCTAACAACCTATCTACCTAACAACATATTACCTACCTAACAACCTATTATCTTCCTAACAAGATATCTAACTAACAACATATCTACCTAATTACCTATCTACCTAACAACCTATCTACCTAACAACCTATCTACCTAACAACCTATCTACCTAACAACCTATCTACATAACAACCTATCTACCTAACAACCAATTATCTACCTAACAACCTATCTACATAACAACCTATCTACCTAAAAACCTATCTACATAACAACCTATCTACCTAACAACCTATTATCTACCTAACAACCTATTATCTACCTAAATATCTATCATCTACCCAACAAACTATCTACCTAACAGCCCATCTACCTAACAACCTATCATCTACCTAAATATCTATCATCTACCCAACAAACTATCTACCTAACAGCCCATCTACCTATCAACCCATCTACCTAACAACCTATCTACCTAACAACCTATCATCTACCTAACAACCTATTTACCTAACAACCAATCTACCTAACAACCTATCATCTACCTAAATATCTATCATCTACCCAACAAACTATCTACCTAACAGCCCATCTACCTAACAACCCATCTACCTAACAAACTATCTACCTAACAACCTATCTACCTAACAACCTATCATCTACCTAACAACCTATCTACCTAACAACCTATCTACCTAACAACCTATCATCTACCTAACAACCTATCATCTACCTAACAACCTATCTACCTAACAACATCATCTACCTAACAACCTATCTACCTAACAACCTATCTACCTAACAACCATCATCTACCTAACAACCTATCTACCTAACAACCTATCATCTACCTAACAACCATCTACCTAACAACATATCATCTACCTAACAACCTATCTACCTAACAACCATCCACCTAACAACCTATCATCTACCTAACAACCAATCTACCTAACAACCTATCATCTACCTAACAACTATCATCTACCTAACAACCTATCATCTACCTAACAACCAATTATCTACCTAACAACCAATCTACCTAACAACCTATCATCTACCTAACAACCTATCTACCTAACAACCTATCTACCTAACAACCTATCATCTACCTAACAACCTATCTACCTAACAACCTATCATCTACCTAACAACCTATCTACCTAACAACCTATCTACCTAACAACCTATCATCTACCTAACAACCTATCTCTACCTAACAACCTAATCTACCTAACAACCTATCATCTACCTAACAACCTATCATCTACCTAACAACCAATCTACCTAACAACCTATCATCTACCTAACAACCTATCATCTACCTAACAACCTATCATCTACCTAACAACCTATCTACCTAACAACCTATCATCTACCTAACAACCTATCATCTACCTAACAACCAATCTACCTAACAACCTATCATCTACCTAACAACCTATCTACCTAACAACCAATCTACCTAACAACCTATCATCTACCTAACAACCTATCTACCTAACAACCAATCTACCTAACAACCTATCATCACCTAACAACCTATCATCTACCTAACAACCTATCATCTACCTAACAACCAATCTACCTAACAACCTATCATCTACCTAACAACCAATCTACCTAACAACCTATCATCTACCTAACAACCTATCTAACCTAACAACCTATCATCTACCTAACAACCAATCTACCTAACAACCTATCATCTACCTAACAACCAATCTACCTAACAACCTATCATCTACCTAACAACCTATCATCTACCTAACAACCTATCATCACCTAACAACCTATCATCTACCTAACAACCAATCTACCTAACAACCTATCATCTACCTAACAACCTATCTACCTAACAACCTATCATCTACCTAACAACCTATCTACCTAACAACCTATCTACCTAACAACCTATCATCTACCTAACAACCTATCTACCTAACAACCTATCATCTACCTAACAACCTATCATCTACCTAACAACCTATCTACCTAACAACCTATCATCTACCTAACAACCTATCATCTACCTAACAACCTATCTACCTAACAACCAATCTACCTAACAACCTATCATCTACCTAACAACCAATCTACCTAACAACCTATCATCTACCTAACAACCTATCTACCTAACAACCATCTACCTAACAACCTATCATCTACCTAACAACCTATCATCTACCTAACAACCTATCATCTACCTAACAACCTATCATCAACCTAACAACCTATCTACCTAACAACCTATCATCTACCTAACAACCTATCATCTACCTAACAACCTATCATCTACCTAACAACCTATCATCTACCTAACAACCTATCATCTACCTAACAACCTATCATAAAACTAACAACCTATCATCTACCTAACAACCTATCTACCCAACAACCTATCATCTACCTAACAACCTATCCACCTAACAACCTATCATCTACCTAACAACCTATCTACCTAACAACCAATCTACCTAACAACCTATCATCTACCTAACAACCTATCTACCTAACAACCTATCATCTACCTAACAACCTATCATCTACCTAACAACTATCATCAACCTAACAACCTATCAACCTAACAACCTATCATCTACCTAACAACCTATCATCTACCTAACAACTTATCATCTACCTAACAACCTATCATCTACCTAACAACCTATCATAAAACTAACAACCTATTATCTACCTAACAACCTATCTACCCAACAACCTATTATCTACCTAACAACCTATCTACCCAACAACCTATTATCTACCTAACAACCTATCTACCTAACAACCTATCTACCTAACAACCTATCATCTACCTAACAACCTATCTACCTAACAACCTATCATCTACCTAACTACCTATTATCTACCTAACAACTTATTATCTATCTAACAACCTATCAACCTAACAACCTATTATCTATCTAACAACCTATCATCTACCTAACAACTTATTATCTACCTAACAACCTATCAACCTAACAACCTATCATCTATCTAACAACCTATCATCCTAACAACCTATTATCCTAACAACCTATCATCTACCTAACAACTTATTATCTACCTAACAACCTATCACCTAACAACCTATTATCTATCTAACAACCTATCATCTACTAACAACTTATTATCTACCTAACAACAACCTATTATCTACCTAACAACCTATCATCTACCTAACAACTATTATCTATCTAACAACCTATCAACCTAACAACCTATTATCTATCTAACAACCTATCATCTACCTAACAACTTATTATCTATCTAACAACCTATCAACCTAACAACCTATTATCTACCTAACAACTTATTAACCTAACAACCTATCATCCTAACAACCTATTATCTACCTAACAACCTATCATCTACCTAACAACCTATCAACCTAACAACTTATTATCTACCTAACAACTTATCATCTACCTAACAACTTATTATCTACCTAACAACCTATTATCTACCTAACAACTTATCATCTACCTAACAACTATATTATCTACCTAACAACCTATTATCTATCTAACAACTTATCATCTACCTAACAACTTATTATCTACCTAACAACCTATCATCTACCTAACAACTTATTATCTACCTAACAACTTATTATCTACCTAACAACCTATCAACCTAACAACCTATTATCTATCTAACAACCTATCATCTAACTAACAACCTATCAACCTAACAACTTATTATCTACCTAACAACTTATCATCTACCTAACAACTTATTATCTACCTAACAACTTATTATCTACCTAACAACTTATTATCTACCTAACAACCTATTATCTACCTAACAACTTATTATCTACCTAACAACCTATCATCTACCTAACAACCTATTATCTACCTAACAACTTATCTACCTAACAACTTATTATCTACCTAACAATTATTATCTACCTAACAACCTATCAACCTAACAACCTATCTAACTAACAACCTATCATCTAACTAACAACCTATCAACCTAACAACTTATTATCTACCTAACAACCTATCTACCTAACAACCTATTATCTACCTAACAACCTATCATCTACCTAACAACTTATTATCTACCTAACAACCTATCATCTACCTAACAACTTATTATCTACCTAACAACCTATCATCTACCTAACAACTTATCATCTACCTAACAACCTATTATCAACCTAACAACCTATCTACCTAACAACCTATTATCAACCTAACAACCTATCATCTACCTAACAACTTATTATCAACCTAACAACCTATCTACCTAACAACCTATCATCTACCTAACAACCTATCATCAACCTAACAACCTATCATCTACCTAACAACTTATTATCAACCTAACAACCTATTATCTACCTACAACCTATCATCTACCTAACAACCTATCATCTACCTAACAACCTATTATCTACCTAACAACCTATCATCTACCTAACAACCTATCATCTACCTAATAACCTATCATCTACCTAACAACCTATCATCTACCTAACAACCTATTATCTACCTAACAACCTATCATCTACCTAACAACCTATCATCTACCTAACAACCTATTATCTACCTAACAACCTATCATCTACCTAACAACCTATCATCTACCTAACAACCTATTATCTACCTAACAACCTATCATCTACCTAACAACCTATCATCTACCTAACAACCTATCATCTACCTAACAACCTATTATCTACCTAACAACTTATTATCAACCTAACAACCTATCTACCTAACAACCTATTATCAACCTAACAACCTATTATCAACCTATCTACCTAACAACCTATTATGAACCTAACAACCTATTATCAACATATCTACCTAACAACCTATTATCAACCTAACAACCTATTATCAACCTAACAACTTATCTACCTAACAACCTATTATCAACCTAACAACTTATCTACCTAACACATCTACCTGCACAACTGACATGACACACAACAACCTACCTGCATAACTGAGATGACACACAACAAATTACCTGCACAACTGAGATGACACACAACAAATTACCTGCACAACTGAGATGGCACACAACAAACTACCTATACAACTGGCATGACTCACAACAACCTACCTGCACAACTGACATGACACACAACAAACTACCTGCACAACTGACATGACACACAACAAACTACCTATACAACTGACATGACACACAACAAACTACCTGCACAACTGACATGACACACAACAAACTACCTGCTTAACTGACATGACACACAACAAACTACCTATACAACTGACATGACACACAACAAACTACCTATTCAACTGGCATGACACACAACAACCTACCTGCACAACTGAGATGACACACAACAAACTACCTATACAACTGATATGACACACAACAAACTACCTGCACAACTGACATGACACACAACAAACTACCTATACAACTGACATGGCACACAACAACCTACCTGCACAACTGGCATGGCACACAACAAACTACTTATACAACTGGCATAACACTCAACAACCTACCTATACAACTGACATGACACACAACAAACTACCTATACAACTGACTTGACACACAACAACCTACCTATACAACTGACATGACACACAACAAACTACCTAAACAACTGACATGACACACAACAAACTACCTATACAACTGGCATGACAGACAACAAACTACCTACACAACTGACATGACACACAACAAACTACCTATACAACTGGCATGACACACAACAAACTACCTGCACAACTGACATGGCACACAACAAACTACCTATACAACTGGCATGGCACACAACAACCTACCTATACAACTGGCATGGCACACATTAACCTACCTATACAACTGGCATGACACACAACAACCTATCTATACAACTGGCAAGGCACACATTAACCTACCTATACAACTGACATGACACACATTAACCTACCTATACAATTGACATGACACACATTAACCTACCTATACAATTGACATGGCACACAACAAACTACCTATACAACTGGCATGGCACACAACAACCTACCTATACAACTGGCATGGCACACATTAACCTACCTATACAACTGGCATGACACACAACAACCTATCCATACAACTGGCAAGGCACACATTAACCTACCTATACAATTGACATGACACACATTAACCTACCTATACAATTGACATGACACACATTAACCTACCTATACAACTGGCATGACACACATTAACCTACCTATACAATTGACATGACACACATTAACCTACCTATACAATTGACATGACACACATTAACCTACCTATACAATTGACATGACACACATTAACCTACCTATACAACTGGCATGACATACAACAAACTACCTGCACAACTGACATGACACACAACAAACTACCTATACAACTGACATGACATACAACAAACTACCTGCACAACTGACATGGCACACAACAAACTACCTATACAACTGGCATGACACACAACAAACTACCTGCACAACTGACATGGCACACAACAAACTACCTATACAACTGGCATGGCACACAACAACCTACCTATACAACTGGCATGACACACATTAACCTACCTATACAATTGACATGACACACATTAACCTACCTATACAATTGACATGACACACAACGACCAAACGGGCAAACAAATTAATGAACGCTGCATTGACGTCTACAGTGGAGTGTGTGTGTGTCTATTGTTTGTATGTGTGGGTGAATGTGTTGGTGTGTGTATGTTGTGTTGGTGTGTGTGGTTGTGCGAGTATTTTGTGAGTGTTGTTTATGGATGTGTATGGTTACTTGTGTGCGTTTGTGTGTTTGTGTAGTGTGTAGTGTAGTGTGTGTAGATGGTGTGTGTGTGTTGTGTGGTAGTATTGTGTTTGTGGTGTGTGTTGTATTTGTGTGATGTGTGTTGTGTGTACTGTATGTGAGTTATGTATGTTTTTTGTGTATGTGTTTGTGGGTGTGTTGTTTTTTGTTGGTGTGTGTGTTATGTGTGTTTTGTATGTCTTGCCTGTGGGTGTGATGTGTGTTATGTCTGTATTGTATTTTTATTGTGTTTGTGTGTTTTTGTGTGACTTTTTTTCTGTGTTGTGCATATGTTGTGTGTCGTGTCTTTCTGTGTTGTGGATATGTCGTTGTATATATTTGTTATGTGTGCTGTGTTGTGTTTTTTATGTGATCTGTGTGTGTCTGTGTGTTGTGTGTGTCTGTATGTAATGTTGTGCATTGTCTGTGTTTTGTATTGTGTGTGTGTGTGTTGTTTGTGTTGTGTTGAGTATAATGTTGTGTGTATATGTTTGTTGTATATGTTTCTTGTGTGTGTCTGTTTATTGTGTGTTTGTCTTCATGTTGTGTGTTATCTTAGTGTTTGTATGTGTGTTATTTATGTGTGTCTGTTGTGTTGTGTCTGTGTTGTGTGTATTCACTGCGCATTGTGTGTGTGTGTGTGTGTATTGTGTGTTGTCCTTGAGTGTTGTTTGTATTATGTGTGTGTGTATTGTGTGTTGTCCCTGTGTGTTGTTTGTATTATGTGTGTCGCGTCTGTGTGCTGTATTTGTGTTGTGTGTGTTGTTTGCGTGTTGTATCTGCCTGTTGTTTGTGTGTTGTATCTGCCTGTTGTGTGTGTTGTTGTCTGTGTGTTGTATCTGCCTGTTGTGTGTGTTGTATCTGACTGTTGTGTGTGTTGTTGTCTGTGTTTTGTATCTGCCTGTAGTCTGTGTGTTGTATCTGCCTGTTGTGTGTGTTTTATCTGCCTGTTGCGTGTGTTGTTGTCTGTGTGTTGTATCTGCCTGTTATATGTGTTGTCTGAGTGTTGTATCTGCCTGTTGTCTGTGTGTGTTGTATCTGCATGTTGTATCTGCCTGTTGATTGTGTGTGTTGTATCTGCGTGTTGTCTGCCTGTTGTCTGTGTGTGTTGTCTGCCTAGAGAAGTTAAGTGTTTGTTGACCTCGGTTGCCGTGTACCAGGGGCACATAACTCTGTTTGCTAACGTTTCCACACAATTGCTACCTACCTTGCTACAGAGTTAACTCCCTTCCTGTCATCTCTGCTTCGGTATTCAGTTCATGAAGTTGAAACCTCCGACAACTGTCCCACAGACATTTCACTTTTGTTTTTTTTTTTAATCAGTTTTCTGTCCCTCCCTAACTCTCTCTCCTTCCTTCTCTCTCACTCCTCCCTTTTCCTCATTGTCTCTCTCCCTCCATCTCTCTGTCTCCCTCCTTCTCCCTATGTCCCCATCCCTCACTCTATCTCTCTTTCACTCTCTGTTTCCATCCCCCCTCTCTCTGTCTCCCCACCTTTAACTGTCTCCCTCCTTCACTCACTGTCTCCAATTTCTCTATGTAGGGATTGTGTAGTCTTGAACATTGTTGTGTAATGTTGGACATTGTTGTGTAATGTTGGACATTATTGTGTAATGTTAGACATTGTTGTGTAATGTTGGACATTGTTGTGTAATGTTGGACATTGTTGTGTAATGTTGGACATTGTTGTGTAATGTTGGACATTATTGTGTAATGTTGGACATTGTTGTGTAATGTTGGACATTGTTGTGTAATGTTAGACCTTGTTGTGTAATGTTGGACATTGTTGTGTAATGTTGGACATTGTTGTGTAATGTTGGACATTGTTGTGTAATTTTGGACATTGTTGTGTAATGTTGGACATTGTTGTGTAATGTTGGACATTGTTGTGTAATGTTGGACATTGTTGTGTAATGTTAGACCTTGTTGTGTAATGTTGGACATTATTGTGTAATGTTGGACATTGTTGTACAATGTTGAACATTGATGTGTAATGTTAGACCTTGTTGTGTAATGTTGGACATTGTTGTGTAATGTTGGACATTGTTGTGTAATGTTGGACATTATTGTGTAATGTTGGACATTGTTGTGTAATGTTGGACATTGTTGTGTAATGTTGGGCATTGTTGTGTAATGTTGGACATTGTTGTGTAATGTTGGACATTGTTGTGTAATGTTGGACATTGTTGTTTAATGTTGGACATTGTTGTGTAATGTTGGACATTATTGTGTAATCTTGAACATTGTTGTACAATGTTGAACATTGTTGAACATTGTTGTGTAATGTTAGACCTTGTTGTGTAATGTTGGACATTGTTGTGTAATGTTGGACATTGTTGTGTAATGTTGGACATTGTTGTGTAATGTTGGGCATTGTTGTGTAATGTTGGGCATTGTTGTTTAATGTTGGACATTGTTGTTTAATGTTGGACATTGTTCTATAATGTTGGACATTGTTGTGTAATGTTGGACATTGTTGTTTAATGTTGGACATTGTTGTGTAATGTTGGACATTATTGTGTAATCTTGAACATTGTTGTACAATGTTGAACATTGTTGTGTAATGTTAGACCTTGTTGTGTAATGTTGGACATTGTTGTGTAGTGTTGGACATTGTTGTATAATGTTGGACATTGTTGTACAATGTTGGACATTGTTGTGTAATGTTAGACCTTGTTGTGTAATGTTGAACATTGTTGTGTAATGTTAGACATTGTTGTGTAATGTTAGACCTTGTTGTGTAATGTTGGACATTGTTGTGTAATGTTAGACCTTGTTGTACAATGTTGGACATTGTTGTGTAATGTTAGACATTGTTGTGTAATGTTAGACCTTGTTGTGTAATTTTGGACATTGTTGTGTAATGTTAGACCTTGTTGTGTAATGTTGGACATTGTTGTGTAATGTTGGACATTGTTGTACAATGTTGGACATTGTTGTGTAATGTTAGACATTGTTGTGTAATGTTAGACCTTGTTGTGTAATGTTGGACATTGTTGTGTAATGTTGGACATTGTTGTGTAATGTTGGACATTGTTGTTTAATGTTGGACATTGTTGTGTAATGTTGGACATTATTGTGTAATCTTGAACATTGTTGTACAATGTTGAACATTGTTGTGTAATGTTAGACCTTGTTGTGCAATGTTGGACATTGTTGTGTAATGTTGGACATTGTTGTGTAGTGTTGGACATTGTTGTATAATGTTGGACATTGTTGTACAATGTTGGACATTGTTGTGTAATGTTAGACCTTGTTGTGTAATGTTGAACATTGTTGTGTAATGTTAGACATTGTTGTGTAATGTTAGACCTTGTTGTGTAATGTTGGACATTGTTGTGTAATGTTAGACCTTGTTGTACAATGTTGGACATTGTTGTGTAATGTTAGACATTATTGTGTAATGTTAGACCTTGTGTAATTTTGGACATTGTTGTGTAATGTTAGACCTTGTTGTGTAATGTTGGACATTGTTGTGTAATGTTGGACATTGTTGTACAATGTTGGACATTGTTGTGTAATGTTGGACATTGTTGTGTAATGTTGGACATTGTTGTATAATGTTGGACATTGTTGTGTAATGTTGGACATTGTTGTTTAATGTTGGACATTGTTGTGTAATGTTGGACATTGTTGTGAAATCTTGGACATTGTTGTTTAATGTTGGACATTATTGTATAATGTTGAACATTGTTGTATAGTCTTGAACATTGTTGTACAATGTTGAACATTGTTGTGTAATGTTGGACATTGTTGTGTAATTTTGGACATTGTTGTGTAATGTTGGACATTGTTGTGTAGTCTTGAACATTGTTGTATAATGTTGGACATTGTTGTGTAGTCTTGAACATTGTTGTATAATGTTGGACATTGTTGTGTAATGTTGGACATTGTTGTGTAATGTTAGACATTGTTGTGTAATGTTGGACATTGTTGTGTAATGTTAGACCTTGTTGTGTAATGTTGGACATTGTTGTGTAATGTTAGACATTGTTGTGTAATGTTGGACATTGTTGTGTAGTCTTGAACATTGTTGTGCAATCTTGGACATTGTTGTATAATGTTGGACATTGTTGTGTAGTCTTGAACATTGTTGTGTAGTGTTGGACATTGTTGTATAATGTTGGACATTGTTGTGTAGTCTTGAACATTGTTGTGTAATGTTGGACATTGTTGTATAATGTTGAACATTGCTGTGTAGTGTTGAACATTGTTGTATAATGTTGAACATTGCTGTGTAGTGTTGAACATTGTTGTATAATGTTGAACATTGTTGTGCAATGTTGGACATTGTTGTGTAATGTTGGACATTGTTGTGTAATGTTAGACATTGTTGTGTAATGTTGAACATTTTTGTGTAGTCTTGAACATTGTTGTGTAATGTTAGACATTGTTGTGTAGTCTTGAACATTGTTGTGTAATGTTAGACATTGTTGTGTAATGTTAGACATTGTTGTGTAATGTTAGACATTGTTGTGTAATGTTGGACATTGTTGTGTAATGTTAGACATTGTTGTGTAATGTTGAACATCTTTGTGTAGTCTTGATCATTGTTGTATAATGTTAGACATTGTTGTGTAATGTTGGACATTGTTGTTTAATGTTGGACATTGTTATGTAATGTTGGACATTGTTGTTTAATTTGGACATTGTTATGTAATGTTGGACACTGCTGTATAATGTTGGACATTGTTGTATAATGTTGGCCATTGTTGTGTAATGTTGGACATTTTTGTGTAATGTTGGACATTGTTTTGTAATGTTGATCATCGTTGTATAATGTTGGACATTGTTGTATAATGTTGGACGTTGTTATGTAATGTTGGACATTGTTGTTTAATTTTGGACATTGTTATGTAATGTTGGAGACTGCTGTATAATGTTGGCCATTGTTGTATAATGTTGAACATCGTTGTATAATGTTGGACATTGTTGTATAATGTTGGACGTTGTTGTGTAATGTTGGGTATTGTTGTATAATGTTGGACATTGTTGTGTAATGTTGAACATCGTTGTATAATGTTTAACATTGTTGTGTAATGTTGAACATTTTTGTGTAGTCTTGAACATTGTTGTGTAATGTTGGACATTGTTGTGTAATGTTGGACATTATTGTGTAATGTTGGACATTGTTGTGTAATGTTGGGCATTGTTGTGTAATGTTGGAAATGTTGTGTAATGTTGGACATTGTTGTTTAATGTTGGACATTGTTGTGTAATGTTGAACATCGTTATATAATGTTTAACATTGTTGTGTAATGTTGGACATTGCTGTTTAATGTTGGACATTGTTGTGTAATGTTGGACATTGTTGTATAATGTTGGACGTTGTTGTGTAATGTTGGGTATTGTTGTATAATGTTGGACATTGTTGTATAATGTTGAACATTGTTGTGTAATGTTGAACATTGTTGTGTAATGTTGAACATTGTTGTGTAATGTTGGAGCTTGTTGTGTAATGTTGGACGTTGTTGTGTAATGTTGGGTATTGTTGTATAATGTTGGACATTGTTGTATAATGTTGAACATCGTTGTATAATGTTGAGCATTGTTTGTAATGTTGAACATTTTTGTTTAATGTTTAACATTGTTGTGTAATGTTGGACATTGTTGATTAATGTTGGACATTGTTGTGTAATGTTGGACATTGTTGTTTAATGTTGGACATTGTTGTGTAATGTTGGACATTGTTGTTTAATGTTTAACATTGTTGTGTAATGTTGAACATTGTTGTGTAATGTTGGACATTGTTGTGTAATGTTGGACATTGTTGTGTAATGTTGGACATTGTTGTGTAATGTTGGACATTGTTGTGTAATGTTGGACATTGTTGTGTAATGTTAGACCTTGTTGTGTAATGTTGGACATTATTGTGTAATGTTGGACATTGTTGTACAATGTTGAACATTGCTGTGTAATGTTAGACCTTGTTGTGTAATGTTGGACATTGTTGTGTAATGTTGGACATTGTTGTGTAATGTTGGACATTGTTGTGTAATGTTGGACATTATTGTGTAATGTTGGACATTGTGTGTAATGTTGGACATTGTTGTGTAATGTTGGGCATTGTGTAATGTTGGACATTGTTGTGTAATGTTGGACATTGTTGTGTAATGTTGGACATTGTTGTTTAATGTTGGACATTGTTGTGTAATGTTGGACATTATTGTGTAATCTTGAACATTGTTGTACAATGTTGAACATTGTTGAACATTGTTGTGTAATGTTAGACCTTGTTGTGTAATGTTGGACATTGTTGTGTAATGTTGGACATTGTTGTGTAATGTTGGACATTGTTGTGTAATGTTGGGCATTGTTGTGTAATGTTGGGCATTGTTGTTTAATGTTGGACATTGTTGTTTTTAATGTTGGACATTGTTCTATAATGTTGGACATTGTTGTGTAATGTTGGACATTGTTGTTTAATGTTGGACATTGTTGTTTAATGTTGGACATTGTTGTGTAATGTTGGACATTGTTGTGAAATCTTGGACATTGTTGTTTAATGTTGGACATTGTTGTATAATGTTGAACATTGTTGTATAGTCTTGAACATTGTTGTACAATGTTGAACATTGTTGTGTAATGTTGGACATTGTTGTGTAATTTTGGACATTGTTGTGTAATGTTGGACATTGTTGTGTAGTCTTGAACATTGTTGTATAATGTTGGACATTGTTGTGCAGTCTTGAACATTGTTGTATAATGTTGGACATTGTTGTGTAATGTTGGACATTGTTGTGTAATGTTGGACATTGTTGTGTAATGTTAGACATTGTTGTGTAATGTTGGACATTGTTGTGTAATGTTAGACCTTGTTGTGTAATGTTGGACATTGTTGTGTAATGTTAGACATTGTTGTGTAATGTTGGACATTGTTGTGTAGTCTTGAACATTGTTGTGCAATCTTGGACATTGTTGTATAATGTTGGACATTGTTGTGTAGTCTTGAACATTGTTGTGTAGTGTTGGACATTGTTGTATAATGTTGGACATTGTTGTGTAGTCTTGAACATTGTTGTGTAATGTTGGACATTGTTGTATAATGTTGAACATTGCTGTGTAGTGTTGAACATTGTTGTATAATGTTGAACATTGCTGTGTAGTGTTGAACATTGTTGTATAATGTTGAACATTGTTGTGCAATGTTGGACATTGTTGTGTAATGTTGGACATTGTTGTGTAATGTTAGACATTGTTGTGTAATGTTGAACATTTTTGTGTAGTCTTGAACATTGTTGTGTAATGTTAGACATTGTTGTGTAGTCTTGAACATTGTTGTGTAATGTTAGACATTGTTGTGTAATGTTAGACATTGTTGTGTAATGTTAGACATTGTTGTGTAATGTTGGACATTGTTGTGTAATGTTAGACATTGTTGTGTAATGTTGAACATCTTTGTGTAGTCTTGATCATTGTTGTATAATGTTAGACATTGTTGTGTAATGTTGGACATTGTTGTTTAATGTTGGACATTGTTATGTAATGTTGGACATTGTTGTTTAATTTTGGACATTGTTATGTAATGTTGGACACTGCTGTATAATGTTGGACATTGTTGTATAATGTTGGCCATTGTTGTGTAATGTTGGACATTTTTGTGTAATGTTGGACATTGTTTTGTAATGTTGAACATCGTTGTATAATGTTGGACATTGTTGTATAATGTTGGACGTTGTTATGTAATGTTGGACATTGTTGTTTAATTTTGGACATTGTTATGTAATGTTGGAGACTGCTGTATAATGTTGGCCATTGTTGTATAATGTTGAACATCGTTGTATAATGTTGGACATTGTTGTATAATGTTGGACGTTGTTGTGTAATGTTGGGTATTGTTGTATAATGTTGGACATTGTTGTGTAATGTTGAACATCGTTGTATAATGTTTAACATTGTTGTGTAATGTTGAACATTTTTGTGTAGTCTTGAACATTGTTGTGTAATGTTGGACATTGTTGTGTAATGTTGGACATTATTGTGTAATGTTGGACATTGTTGTGTAATGTTGGGCATTGTTGTGTAATGTTGGAATTGTTGTGTAATGTTGGACATTGTTGTTTAATGTTGGACATTGTTGTGTAATGTTGAACATCGTTATATAATGTTTAACATTGTTGTGTAATGTTGGACATTGCTGTTTAATGTTGGACATTGTTGTGTAATGTTGGACATTGTTGTATAATGTTGGACGTTGTTGTGTAATGTTGGGTATTGTTGTATAATGTTGGACATTGTTGTATAATGTTGAACATTGTTGTGTAATGTTGAACATTGTTGTGTAATGTTGAACATTGTTGTGTAATGTTGGACATTGTTGTGTAATGTTGGACGTTGTTGTGTAATGTTGGGTATTGTTGTATAATGTTGGACATTGTTGTATAATGTTGAACATCGTTGTATAATGTTGAGCATTGTTGTGTAATGTTGAACATTTTTGTTTAATGTTTAACATTGTTGTGTAATGTTGGACATTGTTGATTAATGTTGGACATTGTTGTGTAATGTTGGACATTGTTGTTTAATGTTGGACATTGTTGTGTAATGTTGGACATTGTTGTTTAATGTTGGACATTGTTGTGTAATGTTGGACATTGTTGTTTAATGTTTAACATTGTTGTGTAATGTTGGACATTGTTATATAATGTTTAACATTGTTGTGTAGTGTTGGATATAATTTCCCCAAAAATGTCCGACTGCGACATTTTGTTGTTTAGGAGCTCCCTTTTTGTGTTGGCCTCTTTGAGAATGTCCACGTTGGTCTTTTTAGCTGTCCAGGGAACTCGCAACATTTTTCTGAGAAATCCCATCTGTGTCCTATTATCGTCTTTTCATTTGTTTATCTACTGTCCATGCTTCGCTTCCATCAGGTGAAAACGGATTCCATACAGCACCGATCTCTGCGTCACTTCTGTTGACATAGGCTTGTCTAGTTGCGCATTGTGGCAGAATCTTGCAGTCAGATGACTTAAAGATACACAGAATCTTGCAGTTAGATGACTTAAAGATACACAGAATCTTGCAGTCAGATGACTTAAAGATACACAGAATCTTGCAGTTAGATGACTTAAAGATACACAGAATCTTGCAGTCAGATGACTTAAAGATACACATAATCTTGCAGTTAGATGACTTAAAAATACACAGAATCTTGCAGTCAGATGACTTAAAGATACACAGAATCTTGCAGTTAGATGACTTAAAGATACACAGAATCTTGCAGTTAGATGACTTAAAGATACACATAATCTTGCAGTTAGATGACTTAAAGATACACAGAATCTTGCAGTCAGATGACTTAAAGATACACAGTATCTTGCAGTTAGATGACTTAAAGATACACAGAATCTTGCAGTCAGATGACTTAAAGATACACAGAATCTTGCAGTCAGATGACTTAAAGATACACAGAATCTTGCAGTCAGATGACTTAAAGATACACAGAATCTTGCAGTCAGATGACTTAAAGATACACAGAATCTTGCAGTCAGATGACTTAAAGATACACAGAATCTTGCAGTCAGATGACTTAAAGATACACAGAATCTTGCAGTTAGATGACTTAAAGATACACAGAATCTTGCAGTCAGATGACTTAAAGATACAAGTTACGCGATGTGACAATGACATGACTTGAGACACAAGACACGTGATATGACTGTGACATGACTTAAGATACAAGACATGTGATGTGACAGTGGCATGCCTTACGATACAAGACACGTGATGTGATTGTGACATGACTTAAGACAATAGACACGTGATGTGACAGTGACATGGCAAGACGCAATACACGTGATATTACTGTGACATGACTTAAGACGCAAGACACATGATGTGACAGTGACATCACTTAAGAAGCAAGACACGTAATATGAATGTGATATGACTTTAAACACGTGATTTGACCGTGACATGACTTAAGAAGCAAGACACGTGATGTGACAGTGACATGACTTGTCACTTTAATGCTCCGATGATCATAAATGTGGTGATAGCGTGCGGGTGAGCGTGGGTTAGCTTCAGGAAATGACAGGGAGATACATTGAGATCAACACATTCACAGCACGCTGTTGATTTCAGCACACACCACACACACCACACCCACACCACACACACCACACACACACACACCCACACACACCACCACACACACACACACACACCACACCCACCACACCCCACCACACACACCACACACACCACACACACCTGCACACTGGGCTCCGATAGATCGACCGATTAGCCCACAGAGACCATTAGGTTATGTTCCTTCAGCTGATCTTTCTTGACTCGTTCGGTTAGCGTCTGTTGACTCGTTAGGTTAGCGTCTGTTGACTCGTTCGGTTAGCGTCTGTTGACTCGTTAGGTTAGCGTCTGTTGACTCGTTAGGTTAGCGTCTGTTGACTCGTTAGGTTAGCGTCTGTTGACTCGTTAGGTTAGCGTCTGTTGACTCGTTCGGTTAGCGTCTGTTGACTCGTTAGGTTAGCGTCTGTTGACTCGTTCGGTTAGCGTTTGTTGACTCGTTAGGTTAGCGTCTGTTGACTCGTTAGGTTAGCATTTGTTGACTCGTTAGGTTAGCGTTTGTTGACTCGTTAGGTTAGCGTCTGTTGACTCGTTCGGTGAGCGTCTGTTGACTCGTTAGGTTAGCATTTGTTGACTCGTTAGGTTAGCGTCTGTTGACTCGTTCGGTTAGCGTCTGTTGACTCGTTAGGTTAGCGTCTGTTGACTCGTTAGGTTAGCGTCTGTTGGCTCGTTCGGTTAGCGTCTGTTGACTCGTTAGGTTAGCATTTGTTGACTCGTTAGGTTAGCGTCTGTTGACTCGTTCGGTTAGCGTCTGTTGACTCGTTAGGTTAGCGTCTGTTGACTCGTTAGGTTAGCGTCTGTTGACTCGTTCGGTTAGCGTCTGTTGACTCGTTAGGTTAGCATTTGTTGACTCGTTAGGTTAGCGTCTGTTGACTCGTTCGGTTAGCGTCTGTTGACTCGTTAGGTTAGCGTCTGTTGACTCGTTAGGTTAGCGTCTGTTGACTCGTTCGGTTAGCGTCTGTTGACTCGTTAGGTTAGCATTTGTTTTTTCGTTAAGTTAGCGTCTGTTGACTCGTTAGGTTAGCATTTGTTGACTCGTTAAGTTAGCGTCTGTTGACTCGTTAAGTTAGCGTCTGTTGACTCGTTAGGTTAGCGTCTGTTGACTCGTTAGGTTAGCGTTTGTTTCTTCACATTCTATGTCTTCAACAGGGCTAGGTGTCTGTAGCGTTAAACACATCGTCCATGGCTACACATGATGCTGCTTATAGCTTCTCCCACGAGCCGTGCCGCTCCCCACAACCACACACACACACACACAATCAAACACACAACCACACACAATCACAGACACAACCACACACACAACCACAGACGCAATCACACACACAAACACACAACCAAAGACACACACAACCGCACACAGGCACACTCACAATCACACACAACCACACATACAACCACGGACACAACCACAGGCACAATCACACTCACAATCACACTCACAATCACACTCTCAACCACATACATAACCACACACACAATCACACACACACACACACCACCAATGAAATGTGCACACATCACCATCTAGGTCCCACAACAAGTCACGGCAGCAAAAATGTGGCAGATACAAGAAAGTGGTAACAAGGCGAGACAGGAAGAAGTTTGTGCTGTGGGGCGGAGGCAGCCAGGCGATCTCCGAGGTCGGTCAACAAATATCAGCAGACAGAAATATAACACATCAATAATAATAATAACAACAATAATAATAACCGACAAGTGGGGGAGGCAACTGGGTTGGGAGTGGGGGAAACAACAACTGCCAAAAAATATAAAATTTATACATGCATAAAAAGGTGAAGGTCACGATGTGTCGGGCACTTCCTGTTCCGAGAATTTGATCACCGGAATCTCGTGTATCGATAGAGTCTGGAGCTGCGCATGCGCGGACCTGGTTGGCAGACAGCGCAAGAAGATCGTCTCCTCCCCCATCTCGTCCTCCTTCTCCTCAATGCTGTCCTGGGGGGAGATTCTTCTAGCCGAGCTGGCACTGCTCTCGCTTCCTAAACTGGCACTGCGCATGCTCGGAGCTAGCCGGTCTCTTCGGCCCTCAACCAAAAGTGTCGGCTCGGTCTGTTTGCGCTGGAGTCTGTGCCGGTTGATCTGAGGAAGGCCTGTGCTACTCAAACGTCCGTTCCCGCCGGCCTGCCTGACCGACGCAGGGAGCTCCTCGCGAACAAACTCGTTAAAAATGGAGTTGGTTTTCTGGTCGATGCTGTAGTCCCTCGCCAGGTATTGCCCTCGGTGGCCTCTCGGGTGAGACTTGAAGAACCGAGCAAACACGGAGATTTTGTTCTGAATGAAGCTGTCCTCAACCCTCTCGCGAGAATGTAGCTCTGTCCTTAGCTCTGTCTCTGGCTCATGGATGCTCTCATACACCTGACCCGTCTGTTTCTCTCGAGAGTACTCTCGCCTTTTCTTAGACGCTGTTCTCGCGCTACGGCGCTCAAGATCCGCCGTTGGCGGCCATTGTTTCCATAAAGGCTCCGTTTTGGGATGTGTGGTTGTCACGTGGCTGCGCCGCGCTGCATGATGGGATGATGCGACATCTGCACCCACAATCGCGGGACCCTGGTGTCCACATGTGTGACAGATCGCTTCTCCTCGCTCCACGCTTGTTCTCCTGTCCCTCCGAGAAGCAATGCCCTCGCCGCACTCAACACTGGCTCGCAAATCCCACTTGCCGTGCTCGTGGTCGCCCAGCTCCTTGGAGCTCTGCTGCTGTGTCTCTAGCGATTTGTAGCCGCTGTCAGCCTTCATCTGCCGCAGCTTGCTGGCCTGGCTCTCGTTGGTGCTGTCCGTGTTGTCCGTCGTTGTGGACGACTCAAATGAGGTCGTTGTCATCTCATACCTGGACGTGTCTGAGATGTCGCCATCAGTCTCGACGCTGTCGAAGCTGTTCTCTACACTCGTAGACTGATGCCCTCTCTTCAGACGGTCGTTCATGACGTTCCGGTAGTTCTGGCGCCGATTGTCGATGTTCTGGCGCCGATTGTCGTAGTTTGGATGCAGGAAGTTGACATGGCTGAGCGGCTTGGCCGTCGAGATCTCGAACTGGATGCCGCTGTCACGGTGGTCGCTCGGGCACGGCTCGCTCTGGACACTTGACTCGAATGAAGTTGTGTTAGGCGTCACGTGCTCTCTGTCCGGTGATTCATCTGGTGACGTCAGATCCTCCATTCTGATGGTGTCGCTACACTCCTCCTCTTCTTCTAGAGTTGTGCGTAGGCGCCACAACGCGCGGTACTTCCGGTTTCCATTGATAGTTTCAGAATCTTCTGAGAGATCCAGCTCTCGTCTGCCCTCGGCTAGTGCCGAGTCATCAAACTCAATCCCACAAGCAAAGCTACTCGCGTCCTCGTTGAGCTGCTCCAGACTGCCAGTGTCGTTGTACCTGACCTTTGAACTCGTGGGCGAGGTCAGTTCTGAGATGACGTCATAGTCTGTGTTGTAGAACGGACCTTTCGAAAACTCGGTTATTTGTAGAACGTCGTAATCCTCCCGGAAGTCGTCATAGCTGCGGACTTTCCTGCTGTCCCGTAGTACGTCTGCCTGGGACATTCTAGGCTGTGCGAGTTACCAGGCCTGCTGCTCACTGGCCGCCTCTTTGTTTGCTGCGTGGGTTGTGGTGGCCAGAATTCGGCCTGATTTCGCACTCTATCCAGGCGCCCTAAGAGGCGCTGATGCAGCTCTTCGGAACTGTTAGCGCCCCCGTCTCGGTTGTTGGACCCGCCTTCCCGGTTGTTGGCGCCGCCTTCCCGATTGTTAGACCCGCCTTCGCGGCTGCTGGCCCCGCCTTCTCGGTTGTTGTTGATGTGCTGATGGACCTCCACTGAGACTTGTGTTCGAAGTGGCCGATGAGGAATGAAGGCCGATCGGCCTATGTCTTTGATCGGCCGAAACGGAGAGGGAGAGGGAGAGGGAGGTGATGTTTTGGGCTCTTCCCCCCGACGGCTCGGCGAAACACTTAAAGGCAGTTCTGGTGTCGGCCGCATGGCTGGAGTTGATGACCACGCCTCGTCACGGAGCGAGGTTTGACCAGTCGATGGCAAACTCATAACGGCCCGGAAATTGGGCGACGGAGAATCTCGTTTATCGCGAGACTGTCGGAAGTGATCGTCGTGAAGGTCCTTGCCGTGGCGGAAGAGCTTGTCTTTCTCTGTTGCTACCGGTCGGCACGCATCAGCATGCTGCTGGTGGAGAGGCTGTTGACCTTCGTCTCCCGGCTCCAGCTGAGAGATGGCTGACGTGGTCAATCGTTCGTCCAATGAAGAGAAGCGGAATTGAGATTGATCCAGCAGTGACCGCCCTTGGTAGGTAGAGCCCGCCCCGCCCATGGAGAATTGACGGGGAAGAGATCGCCCGATCTTGGAATGTTTCAGATGGTGGTAGTCGCCCTCGTTGTACCTGTTGACAAACACATAGTTGACAAGAGCTGTACAGGTATAAAATAAATGAAAAGAGCTGTACAGGTATAAAATAAATGAAAAAAGCTGTACAGGTATAAAATAAATGAAAAAGCTGTACAGGTATAAAATAAATGAAAAAAGCTGTACAGGTATAAAATAAATGAAAAAAGCTGTACAGGTATAAAATAAATGAAAAGAGCTGTACAGGTATAAAATAAATGAAAAAAAGCTGTACAGGTATAAAATAAATGAAAAGAGCTGTACATGTATACAGTAATTTAAAAGAGCTTTACGCATATAAACCAGTTGAAAAGAGCTGTAGACGTGTCCATGAAGAAATACACAAGTGGAGATTACTCGGAGAGGTCCTATTGTGGTAGTTCTAGCTACGGTTGTCTTCCCATGTAAAGTTCGTTGATTGTTGTGTAAACGGGAACAGAGTAAAGGGAATGAGTTCTTGGTGTCAACACAAAACAGTTCTTGGTGTCAACACAAAACAGTTCTTGGTGTCAACACAAAACAGTTCTTGGTGTCAACACAAAACAGTTCTTGGTGTCAACACAAAACAGTTCTTGGTGTCAACACAAAACAGTTCTTGGTGTCAACACAGAACAGTTCTTGGTGTCAACACAAAACAGTTCTTGGTGTCAACACAAAACAGTTCTTGGTGTAAACACAAAACAGTTCTTGGTGTAATAGGAAACTCTTTATACAGAGCTTCATAGCAGGGGGTAATCTGATCATCAGAAGGAACCCCCCCCCCCCCCTTTCGATCAAGTGTTTCGGCCCTTTAGCTTTTTGACACTCTAGGGAGGTGGGCCAGCCTGGGTCAAACCTCGTGCTGCATTGACTCTAAAGCTGCCAATATATTCCGCACACAATAACTTCACTAACTCTAGGCTAGACTTCTGGTCGAATCACCTGTCACTACCAGCCTGCTGTACTTGTCTTAGCTTTAGTCTAGCACATTGTGGTCCTCTCTACCAGCCTGGTATACATGTCTTAGCTTTAGTCTAGCACATTGTGGTCCTCTCTACCAGCCTGGTATACTTGTCTTAGCTTTTACCTAGCACATTGATGTCCTCTCTACCAGCCTGGTATACTTGTCTTAGCTTTAACCCAACACATTGTGGTCCTCTCTACCAGCCTGGTATACATGTCTTAGCTTTAGTCTAGCACATTGTGGTCCTCTCTACCAGCCTGGTATACATGTCTTAGCTTTAGTCTAGCACATTGTGGTCCTCTCTACCAGCCTGGTATACTTGTCTTAGCTTTTACCTAGCACATTGATGTCCTCTCTACCAGCCTGGTATACTTGTCTTAGCTTTAACCCAACACATTGATGTCCTCTCTACCAGCCTGGTATACTTGTCTTAGCTTTAACCCAACCCATTGATGTCGTCTCTACCAGCCTGGTATACTCACTTGTCTTAGCTTTAACCTAACTTGAACAATCTCACCATCTACACACAAACTACGTCACAAAAACCACATCAAATAAATCACCTCCCTCAAATCACCTCACACAAATCACCTCACAGAAGTCACCTCACAGAAGCACTTCACACAAACTACCTCATTACAAACCACCTCACACAGACCACTTCAAACAAATCACCTCACACAAACCACTTCACACAAACCACCTCACACAAACCACCTCACACAAACCACACCACACAAACAAACTCACACAAACCACCTCACACAAGCCACCTCACAGAAGCCACCTCACAGTAGCCACCTCACACAAACCATCTCACAAAATCCATCCCCCACAAACCACCTCACGCAAACCATCTTTGGGATTGTTCAAGGTAGGCAGTAGATGGTGGGATTGTTCAAGGTAGGCAGTAGATGGTTGGATTGTTCAAGGTAGGCAGTAGATGGTGAGATTGTTCAAGGTAGCAGTAGATGGTGAGATTGTTCAAGGTAGCAGTAGATGGTGAGATTGTTCAAGGTAGGCAGTAGATGTGAGATTGTTCAAGGTAGGCAGTAGATGGTGAGATTGTTCAATGTAGGCAGTAGATGGTGAGATTGTTCAAGGTAGGCAGTAGATGGTGAGATTGTTCAATGTAGGCAGTAGATTGTGGGATTGTTCAAGGTAGGCTGTAGATGGTGAGATTGTTCAAGGTAGGCAGTAGATTTTGGGATTGTTCAAGGTAGGCAGTAGATGGTGGGATTGTTCAAGGTAGGCAGTAGATGGTGAGATTGTTCAAGGTAGCAGTAGATGGTGAGATTGTTCAAGGTAGGCAGTAGATGGTGAGATTGTTCAATGTAGGCAGTAGATTGTGGGATTGTTCAAGGTAGGCAGTAGATGGTGAGATTGTTCAAGGTAGGCAGTAGATGGTGAGATTGTTCAAGGTAGGCAGTAGATGGTGAGATTGTTCAAGGTAGGCAGTAGATTTTGAGATTGTTCAAGGTCGGCAGTAGATGGTGGGATTGTTCAAGGTAGGCAGTAGATGGTGAGATTGTTCAAGGTAGCAGTAGATGGTGAGATTGTTCAAGGTAGCAGTAGATGGTGAGATTGTTCAAGGTAGCAGTAGATGGTGAGATTGTTCAAGGTAGGCAGTAGATGGTGAGATTGTTCAAGGTAGGCAGTAAATGTTGATATTGTTCAAGGTAGGCAGTAGATTGTGGGATTGTTCAAGGTAGCAGTAGATGGTTGGATTGTTCAATGTAGGCAGTAGATTTTGGGATTGTTCAAGGTAGGCAGTAGATGGTGAGATTGTTCAAGGAAGGCAGTAGATTTTGTGATTGTTCAAGGTAGGCAGTAGATGGTTGGATTGTTCAAGGTAGGCAGTAGATGTGAGATTGTTCAAGGTAAGCAGTAGATGGTGAGATTGTTTAAGGTAGGCAGTAGATTGTGAGATTGTTCATGGTAGGCAGTAGATGGTGAGATTGTTCAATGTAGGCAGTAGATTGTGAGATTGTTCAAGGTAGGCAGTAGATGGTGAGATTGTTCAAGGTAGGCAGTAGATGGTGAGATTGTTCAAGGTAGCAGTAGATGGTGAGATTGTTCAAGGTAGGCAGTAGATGGTGAGATTGTTCAAGGTAGGCAGTAGATTGTGGGATTGTTCAAGGTAGGCAGTAGATGGTGAGATTGTTCAAGGTAGGCAGTAGATGGTGAGATTGTTCAAGGTAGGCAGTAGATGGTGAGATTGTTCAAGGTAGGCAGTAGATTTTGAGATTGTTCAAGGTCGGCAGTAGATGGTGGGATTGTTCAAGGTAGGCAGTAGATGGTGAGATTGTTCAAGGTAGCAGTAGATGGTGAGATTGTTCAAGGTAGCAGTAGATGGTGAGATTGTTCAAGGTAGCAGTAGATGGTGAGATTGTTCAAGGTAGGCAGTAGATGGTGAGATTGTTCAAGGTAGGCAGTAAATGTTGATATTGTTCAAGGTAGGCAGTAGATTGTGGGATTGTTCAAGGTAGCAGTAGATGGTTGGATTGTTCAATGTAGGCAGTAGATTTTGGGATTGTTCAAGGTAGGCAGTAGATGGTGAGATTGTTCAAGGAAGGCAGTAGATTTTGTGATTGTTCAAGGTAGGCAGTAGATGGTTGGATTGTTCAAGGTAGGCAGTAGATGTGAGATTGTTCAAGGTAAGCAGTAGATGGTGAGATTGTTTAAGGTAGGCAGTAGATTGTGAGATTGTTCAAGGTAGGCAGTAGATGGTGAGATTGTTCAATGTAGGCAGTAGATTGTGAGATTGTTCAAGGTAGGCAGTAGATGGTGAGATTGTTCAATGTAGGCAGTAGATTGTGGGATTGTTCAAGGTAGGCTGTAGATGGTGAGATTGTTCAAGGTAGGCAGTAGATTTTGGGATTGTTCAAGGTAGGCAGTAGATGGTGGGATTGTTCAAGGTAGGCAGTAGATGGTGAGATTGTTCAAGGTAGCAGTAGATGGTGAGATTGTTCAAGGTAGGCAGTAGATGGTGAGATTGTTCAAGGTAGGCAGTAGATTGTGGGATTGTTCAAGGTAGGCAGTAGATGGTGAGATTGTTCAAGGTAGGCAGTAGATGGTGAGATTGTTCAAGGTAGGCAGTAGATGGTGAGATTGTTCAAGGTAGGCAGTAGATTTTGAGATTGTTCAAGGTCGGCAGTAGATGGTGGGATTGTTCAAGGTAGGCAGTAGATGGTGAGATTGTTCAAGGTAGCAGTAGATGGTGAGATTTTTTTCAAGGTAGCAGTAGATGGTGAGATTGTTCAAGGTAGCAGTAGATGGTGAGATTGTTCAAGGTAGGCAGTAGATGGTGAGATTGTTCAAGGTAGGCAGTAAATGGTGATATTGTTCAAGGTAGGCAGTAGATTGTGGGATTGTTCAAGGTAGCAGTAGATGGTTGGATTGTTCAATGTAGGCAGTAGATTTTGGGATTGTTCAAGGTAGGCAGTAGATGGTGAGATTGTTCAAGGAAGGCAGTAGATTTTGTGATTGTTCAAGGTAGGCAGTAGATGGTTGGATTGTTCAAGGTAGGCAGTAGATGTGAGATTGTTCAAGGTAAGCAGTAGATGGTGAGATTGTTTAAGGTAGGCAGTAGATTGTGGGATTGTTCAAGGTAGGCAGTAGATGGTGAGATTGTTTAAGGTAGACAATAAATTGTGGGATTTTTCAAGGTAGGCAGTAGATGGTGGGATTGTTCAAGGTAGGCAGTCGATTGTGGGATTGTTCAACGTAGGCAGTAGATGGTGAGATTGTTCAAGGTAGGCAGTAGATTGTGGGATTGTTCAAGGTAGGCAGTAGATGTGAGATTGTTCAAGGTAGCAGTAGATGGTGAGATTGTTCAAGGTAGCAGTAGATGGTGAGATTGTTCAAGGTAGGCAGTAGATGGTGAGATTGTTCAAGGTAGGAAGTAGATGGTGAGATTGTTCAAGGTAGCAGTAGATGGTGAGATTGTTCAAGGTAGGCAGTAGATGTGAGATTGTTCAAGGTAGACAGTAGATGTGAGATTGTTCAAGGTAGGCAGTAGATGTGAGATTGTTCAAGGTTGCAGTAGATGGTGAGATTGTTCAATGTAGGCAGTAGATGTGATGAGATATGTTGTCTGCTGCAATGATCGGAAATGAGTGGCATGATCGTGGCTATAATGACGCATGCGCATTGCATCGCCAACCTTCGATCGTTCAGGGTCCCCGGCGACATAATCTGGCGGTCAGGCAAGAATGATACTCGCCTACTTCCGTCCTGTCCGCCATGTTGGGCTGCTCTTGGAGATGGCGAAGCCTTGCCCGGTTCGATGTGCTCTGTCTGTGGGCCGGTCTGAACTCGGGCTGGGTTAGTTTCGGTATACTCATCTGCTGCAAGTACATAGATACAAACATCAGCTGGAACAACAAACATTAGCTGGAACAACAAACATTAGCTGCAAGTACATAGATACAAACATCAGCTGGAACAACAAACATTAGCTGGAACAACAAACATTAGCTGGAACAACAAACATTAGCTTCAAGTACATATATACAAACATCAGCTGGAACAACAAACATTAGCTGGAACAACAAACATTAGCTTCAAGTACACATATACAAACATTAGCTGGAACAACAAACATTAGCTGGAACAACAAACATTAGCATCAAGTACATAAATACAAACATCTGCTGGAACAACAAACATTAGCTGGAACTACAAACATTAGCTGGAACAACAAACATTAGCTTCAAGTACATATATACAAACATCAGCTGGAACAACAAACATTAGCTGGAACAACAAATATTAGCTTCAAGTACATATATACAACCATCAGCTTCAAGTACATATATACAAACATCAGCTGGAACAACAAATATCAGCTGGAACAACAAACATCAGCTTCAAGTACATATATACAAACATCAGCTGGAACAACAAACATTAGCTGGAACAACAAACATTAGCTTCAAGTACATATATACAAACATCAGCTGGAACAACAAACATTAGCTTCAAGTACATAGATACAAACATCAGCTGGAACAACAAACATTAGCTGGAACAACAAACATTAGCTTCAAGTACATAGATACAAACATCAGCTGGAACAACAAACATTAGCTGGAACAACAAACATTAGCTTCAAGTACATAGATACAAACATCAGCTGGAACAACAAACATTAGCTGGAACAACAAACATCAGCTGGAACAACAAACATTAGCTTCAAGTACATATATACAAACATCACCTGGAACAACAAACATTAGCTGCAAGTACATATATACAAACATCAGCTGGAACAACAAACATTAGCTGCAAGTACATATATACAAACATCAGCTGGAGCAACAAATATACAAAGATGAGCTGCAAGTACATACATACAAACATTAGCTGGAACAACAAACATGAGCTGCAAGTACATATATACAAACATCAGCTGGAACAACACCAAACATGAGCTGCAAGTACATATATACAAACATCAGCTGGAGCAACAAATATACAAAGATGAACTGCAAGTACATATATACAAACATCAGCTGGAACAACAAACATGAGCTGCAAGTACATATATACAAACATTAGCTGGAACAACAAACATGAGCTGCAAGTACATACATACAAACATCAGCTGGAACAACAAACATTCAGCTGGAGCAACAAATATACAAAGATGAGCTGCAAGTACATATATACAAAAATCAGCTGGAACAACAAACATGAGCTGCACGTACATACATACAAACATCAGCTGGAACAACAAACATGAGCTGCAAGTACATATATACAAACATCAGCTGGAGCAACAAATATACAAAGATGAGCTGCAAGTACATATATACAAACATTAGCTGGAACAACAAACATGAGCTGCAAGTACATATATACAAACATCAGCTGGAACAACAAATATGAGCTGCAAGTACATATATGCAAACATCAGCTGGAACAACAAATATGAGCTGCAAGTACATATATACAAACATCAGCTGGAGCAACAAACATGAGCTGCAAGTACATATATACAAACATCAGCTGGAGCAACAAATATACAAAGATGAGCTGCAAGTACATATATACAAACATTAGCTGGAACAACAAACATGAGCTGCAAGTACATACATACAAACATCAGCTGGAACAACAAACATGAGCTGCAAGTACATATATACAAACATCAGCTGGAGCAACAAATATACAAAGATGAGCTGCAAGTACATATATACAAACATTAGCTGGAACAACAAACATGAGCTGCAAGTACATACATATAAACATCACCTGGAACAACAAACATGAGCTGCAAGTACATATATACAAACACGGCTGGAGCAACAAATATACAAAGATGAGCTGCAAGTACATATATACAAACATCAGCTGGAACAACAAATATGAGCTGCAAGTACATATATATATATATAAATATGAACAACAGGAGCTTTTGTTGCACTGGGAAACATATGGAAGTCCAAAGAAATTAGGTTAAATACTAAAATAAAATATGTTCAACTCCAGTGTTAAGTCAGTCTTATGATATGGCTGTGAAACATGGAGAACAACTAAAATGACAATCATGAAGTTACAGACTTTCATTAATGGATGCTTACGCAGAATAAAAGGATGGAAATGGCAGGACAAAATTACTAACATAGAATTATGGAAATGTACCATTCAAATACCAGTGGATAAAGAGATACAGCGAAGATGATGGCGCTGGATAAGACACACACTGCGGGAGCCAACTGAGAGTATTACACAACAGGCCCTTTTTTTTAATCCTCAGGGGAAAAGACAAAGAGGAAGACCAAAGAATTCTCGGAGAAGACAGATAGAAGCATAAATGAAGATGATGGGGGAAGACATAGAATGATCTTAAAAGTATGGCAAGAAACAGAACGGCTTGGAAACTGTTTGTTGAAGACCTATGTTCCACAGGGAGTTGAAAGTGTTTGTTGAAGACCTATGCTCCACAGGGAGCTGAAAGTGTTTGTTGAAGACCTATGCTCTACATGGAGCTGAAAGTGTTTGTTGAAGACCTATGCTCCACTGGGAACTGAAAGTGTTTGTTGAAGACCTATGCTCTACATGGAGCTGAAAGTGTTTGTTGAAGACCTATGCTCCACTGGGAACTGAAAGTGTTTGTTGAAGACCTATGCTCCACAGGGAGCTGAAAGTGTTTGTTGAAGACCTATGCTCCACTGGAAACTGAAAGTGTTTGTTGAAGACCTATGCTCCACTGGGAACTGAAAGTGTTTGTTGAAGACCTATGCTCCACTGGGAACTGAAAGTGTTTGTTGAAGACCTATGCTCCACTGGGAACTGAAAGTGTTTGTTGAAGACCTATGCTCTACATGGAGCTGAAAGTGTTTGTTGAAGACCTATGCTCCACTGGGAACTGAAAGTGTTTGTTGAAGACCTATGTTCCACAGGGAGTTGAAAGTGTTTGTTGAAGACCTATGCTCTACTGGGAACTGAAAGTGTTTGTTGAAGACCTATGCTCCACATGGAGCTGAAAGTGTTTGTTGAAGACCTATGCTCCACATGGAGCTGAAAGTGTTTGTTGAAGACCTATGCTCCACTGGGAACTGAAAGTGTTTGTTGAAGACCTATGCTCCACTGGGAACTGAAAGTGTTTGTTGAAGACCTATGCTCCACTGGGAACTGAAAGTGTTTGTTGAAGACCTATGCTCCACTGGGAACTGAAAGTGTTTGTTGAAGACCTATGCTCCACAGGGAGCTGAGAGGTAGAAGAAGAAGAAGAGACATATATACAAAGATTAGCTGCAAGTTCAAACAAGTCAAGGTTCTAATTTAGTAGGGAACATGGCGCTAGCTGTGCACGATCATTCAAGAGCATCAGTCATTTCTATTACAAGTCACCAGTCATTTCTATTACAAGTCACCAGCCATTTATATTACAAGTCACCAGTCATTTCTACTACAAGTCACCAGTCATTTCTATTACAAGTCACCAGCCATTTCTATTACAAGTTACCAGCCATTTCTATTACAAGTCACCAGCCATTTCTATTACAAGTCATCAACCATTTCTATCACAAGTCACCAGCCATTTCTATTACAAGTCACCAACCATTTCTATTACAAGTCACCAGCCATTTCTATCACAAGTCACCAGCCGTTTCTAATACAAGTCACAAGCCATTTCTACTACAAGTCGCCAGCCATTTCTATTACAAATCACCAGCCAGTTTGAATTAGAAGTCACAAGCCATTTCTACTACAAGTCACCAGTCATTTTGAATTACAAGCCAAAAGCCATTTCTACTACAAGTCACCAGCCATTTCTATTACAAATCACCAGCCAGTTTGAATTACAAGTCAAAAGCCATTTCTATTACAAGTCACCAGCCATTTCTATTACAAGTCACCAGCCATTTCTATTACAAGTCACAAACCATTTCTATTACAAGTCACAAGCCATTTCTACTACAAGTTGCCAGCCATTTCTCCTACAATTCACAAGCCATTTCTATTACAAGTCACCAGCCATTTCTATTACAAGTCACCAGCCATTTCTATTACAAGTAACAAACCATTTCTATTACAAGCCACAAGTCATTTCTATTACAAGTCACAAACCATTTCTATTACAAGTCACAAGCCATTTCTATTACAAGTCACAAGCCATTTCTATTACAAGTCACAAGCCATTTCTACTACAAGTTGCCAGCCATTTCTCCTACAATTCACAAACCATTTCTAATACAAATCACCAGCCATTTTGAATTACAAGTCACAAGCCATTTCTACTACAAGTCACCAGTCATTTTGAATTACAAGTCACAAGCCATTTCTATTACAAGTCACAAGCCATTTCTACTACAAGTCACCAGTCATTTTGAATTACAAGTCACAAGCCATTTCTATTACAAGTCACCAGCCATTTCTATTACAAGTCAGCAGCCATTTCTATTACAAGTAACAAACCATTTCTATTACAAGCCACAAGCCATTTCTATTACAAGTCACAAGCCATTTCTATTACAAGTCACAAGCCATTTCTATTACAAGTCACAAACCATTTCTATTACAAGTCACAAGCCATTTCTATTACAAGTCACAAGCCATTTCTATTACAAGTCACAAGCCATTTCTATTACAAGTCACAAGCCATTTATACTACAAGTCACCAGCCAGATCTACTACAAATCACCAGCTATTTCTATTACAAGTCACAAGCCATTTCTATTACAAGTCACAACCCATTTCTACTACAAGTAACCAACCATTTCTATTACAAGTCACCAACCATTTCTATTACAAGTCACCAACCATTTCTATTACAAGTCACCAGCCATTTCTATTACAAGTCACTAGTCATTTCTATTACAAGTCACAAACCATTTCTATTACAAGTCACAAGCCATTTCTATTACAAGTCACAAGCCATTTCTACTACAAGTTGCCAGCCATTTCTCCTACAATTCACAAGCCATTTCTAATACAAATCACCAGCCATTTTGAATTACAAGTCACAAGCCATTTCTACTACAAGTCACCAGTCATTTTGAATTACAAGTCACAAGCCATTTCTATTACAAGTCACAAGCCATTTCTACTACAAGTAACCAACCATTTCTATTACAAGTCACCAACCATTTCTATTACAAGTCACCAACCATTTCTATTACAAGTCACCAGCCATTTCTATTACAAGTCACTAGTCATTTCTATTACAAGTCACAAACCATTTCTATTACAAGTCACAAGCCATTTCTATTACAAGTCACAAGCCATTTCTACTACAAGTTGCCAGCCATTTCTCCTACAATTCACAAGCCATTTCTAATACAAATCACCAGCCATTTTGAATTACAAGTCACAAGCCATTTCTACTACAAGTCACCAGTCATTTTGAATTACAAGTCACAAGCCATTTCTATTACAAGTCACAAGCCATTTCTATTACAAGTCACAACCCATTTCTACTACAAGTAACCAACCATTTCTATTACAAGTCACCAACCATTTCTATTACAAGTCACCAACCATTTCTATTACAAGTCACCAGCCATTTCTATTACAAGTCACTAGTCATTTCTATTACAAGTCACAAACCATTTCTATTACAAGTCACCAGCCATTTCTATTACAAGTCACAAGCCATTTCTACTACAAGTTGCCAGCCATTTCTCCTACAATTCACAAGCCATTTCCAATACAAATCACCAGCCATTTTGAATTACAAGTCACAAGCCATTTCTACTACAAGTCACCAGTCATTTTGAATTACAAGTCGCAAGCCATTTCTATTACAAGTCACAAGCCATTTCTACTACAAGTCACCAGTCATTTTGAATTACAAGTCACAAGCCATTTCTATTACAAGTCACCAGCCATTTCTATTACAAGTCACAAGCCATTTCTACTACAAGTTGCCAGCCATTTCTCCTACAATTCACAAGCCATTTCTAATACAAATCACCAGCCATTTTGAATTACAAGTCACAAGCCATTTCTACTACAAGTCACCAGTCATTTTGAATTACAAGTCACAAGCCATTTCTATTACAAGTCACAAGCCATTTCTACTACAAGTCACCAGTCATTTTGAATTACAAGTCACAAGCCATTTCTATTACAAGTCACCAGCCATTTCTATTACAAGTCAGCAGCCATTTCTATTACAAGTAACAAACCATTTCTATTACAAGCCACAAGCCATTTCTATTACAAGTCACAAGCCATTTCTATTACAAGTCACAAGCCATTTCTATTACAAGTCACAAACCATTTCTATTACAAGTCACAAGCCATTTCTATTACAAGTCACAAGCCATTTCTATTACAAGTCACAAGCCATTTCTATTACAAGTCACAAGCCATTTATACTACAAGTCACCAGCCAGATCTACTACAAATCACCAGCTATTTCTATTACAAGTCACAAGCCATTTCTATTACAAGTCACAACCCATTTCTACTACAAGTAACCAACCATTTCTATTACAAGTCACCAACCATTTCTATTACAAGTCACCAACCATTTCTATTACAAGTCACCAGCCATTTCTATTACAAGTCACTAGTCATTTCTATTACAAGTCACAAACCATTTCTATTACAAGTCACAAGCCATTTCTATTACAAGTCACAAGCCATTTCTACTACAAGTTGCCAGCCATTTCTCCTACAATTCACAAGCCATTTCTAATACAAATCACCAGCCATTTTGAATTACAAGTCACAAGCCATTTCTACTACAAGTCACCAGTCATTTTGAATTACAAGTCACAAGACATTTCTAATACAAGTCACAAGCCATTTCTACTACAAGTAACCAACCATTTCTATTACAAGTCACCAACCATTTCTATTACAAGTCACCAACCATTTCTATTACAAGTCACCAGCCATTTCTATTACAAGTCACTAGTCATTTCTATTACAAGTCACAAGCCATTTCTATTACAAGTCACAAGCCATTTCTACTACAAGTTGCCAGCCATTTCTCCTACAATTCACAAGCCATTTCTAATACAAATCACCAGCCATTTTGAATTACAAGTCACAAGCCATTTCTACTACAAGTCACCAGTCATTTTGAATTACAAGTCACAAGCCATTTCTATTACAAGTCACAAGCCATTTCTATTACAAGTCACAACCCATTTCTACTACAAGTAACCAACCATTTCTATTACAAGTCACCAACCATTTCTATTACAAGTCACCAACCATTTCTATTACAAGTCACCAGCCATTTCTATTACAAGTCACTAGTCATTTCTATTACAAGTCACAAACCATTTCTATTACAAGTCACCAGCCATTTCTATTACAAGTCACAAGCCATTTCTACTACAAGTTGCCAGCCATTTCTCCTACAATTCACAAGCCATTTCCAATACAAATCACCAGCCATTTTGAATTACAAGTCACAAGCCATTTCTACTACAAGTCACCAGTCATTTTGAATTACAAGTCGCAAGCCATTTCTATTACAAGTCACAAGCCATTTCTACTACAAGTCACCAGTCATTTTGAATTACAAGTCACAAGCCATTTCTATTACAAGTCACCAGCCATTTCTATTACAAGTCACAAGCCATTTCTACTACAAGTTGCCAGCCATTTCTCCTACAATTCACAAGCCATTTCTAATACAAATCACCAGCCATTTTGAATTACAAGTCACAAGCCATTTCTACTACAAGTCACCAGTCATTTTGAATTACAAGTCACAAGCCATTTCTATTACAAGTCACAAGCCATTTCTACTACAAGTCACCAGTCATTTTGAATTACAAGTCACAAGCCATTTCTATTACAAGTCACCAGCCATTTCTATTACAAGTCAGCAGCCATTTCTATTACAAGTAACAAACCATTTCTATTACAAGCCACAAGCCATTTCTATTACAAGTCACAAGCCATTTCTATTACAAGTCACAAGCCATTTCTATTACAAGTCACAAACCATTTCTATTACAAGTCACAAGCCATTTCTATTACAAGTCACAAGCCATTTCTATTACAAGTCACAAGCCATTTCTATTACAAGTCACAAGCCATTTATACTACAAGTCACCAGCCAGATCTACTACAAATCACCAGCTATTTCTATTACAAGTCACAAGCCATTTCTATTACAAGTCACAACCCATTTCTACTACAAGTAACCAACCATTTCTATTACAAGTCACCAACCATTTCTATTACAAGTCACCAACCATTTCTATTACAAGTCACCAGCCATTTCTATTACAAGTCACTAGTCATTTCTATTACAAGTCACAAACCATTTCTATTACAAGTCACAAGCCATTTCTATTACAAGTCACAAGCCATTTCTACTACAAGTTGCCAGCCATTTCTCCTACAATTCACAAGCCATTTCTAATACAAATCACCAGCCATTTTGAATTACAAGTCACAAGCCATTTCTACTACAAGTCACCAGTCATTTTGAATTACAAGTCACAAGCCATTTCTATTACAAGTCACAAGCCATTTCTACTACAAGTAACCAACCATTTCTATTACAAGTCACCAACCATTTCTACTACAAGTCACCAACCATTTCTATTACAAGTCACCAGCCATTTCTATTACAAGTCACTAGTCATTTCTATTACAAGTCACAAACCATTTCTATTACAAGTCACAAGCCATTTCTATTACAAGTCACAAGCCATTTCTACTACAAGTTGCCAGCCATTTCTCCTACAATTCACAAGCCATTTCTAATACAAATCACCAGCCATTTTGAATTACAAGTCACAAGCCATTTCTACTACAAGTCACCAGTCATTTTGAATTACAAGTCACAAGCCATTTCTATTACAAGTCACAAGCCATTTCTATTACAAGTCACAACCCATTTCTACTACAAGTAACCAACCATTTCTATTACAAGTCACCAACCATTTCTATTACAAGTCACCAACCATTTCTATTACAAGTCACCAGCCATTTCTATTACAAGTCACTAGTCATTTCTATTACAAGTCACAAACCATTTCTATTACAAGTCACCAGCCATTTCTATTACAAGTCACAAGCCATTTCTAAGTTGCCTGCCATTTCTCCTACAATTCACAAGCCATTTCTAATACAAATCACCAGCCATTTTGAATTACAAGTCACAAGCCATTTCTACTACAAGTCACCAGTCATTTTGAATTACAAGTCGCAAGCCATTTCTATTACAAGTCACAAGCCATTTCTACTACAAGTCACCAGTCATTTTGAATTACAAGTCACAAGCCATTTCTATTACAAGTCACCAGCCATTTCTATTACAAGTCAGCAGCCATTTCTATTACAAGTAACAAACCATTTCTATTACAAGCCACAAGCCATTTCTATTACAAGCCACAATCCATTTCTATTACAAGTCACAAGCCATTTCTATTACAAGTCACAAACCATTTCTATTACAAGTCACAAGCCATTTCTATTACAAGTCACAAGCCATTTCTATTACAAGTCACAAGCCATTTCTATTACAAGTCACAAGCCATTTCTATTACAAGTCACAAGCCATTTCTATTACAAGTCACAAGCCATTTCTTCTTCAAGCCACCAGCCATTTCTACTAGAAGTCAAAAGCCATTTATACTACAAGTCACCAGCCATATCTACTACAAATCACCAGCTATTTCTATTACAAGTCACAAGCCATTTCTATTACAAGTCACAACCCATTTCTACTACAAGTAACCAACCATTTCTATTACAAGTCACCAACCATTTCTATTACAAGTCACCAACCATTTCTATTACAAGTCACCAGCCATTTCTATTACAAGTCACCAACCATTTCTATTACAAGTCACCAGCCATTTCTATTACAAGTCACCAACCATTTCTATTACAAGTCACCAGCCATTTCTATTACAAGTCACTAGCCATTTCTACTAGAAATCTGACTGATCTAACTTTTGACAGTGTCAGTGGAGTGAACAAACAGTTGACAGTGTCAGTCGAGTGAACAAACTGTTGACAGTGTCAGTGTAGGGATCTGACTGTTGACAGTGTCAGTGGAGTGAACAAACAGTTGACAATGTCAGTGGAGTGATCTAACAGTTGACAATGTCAGTGGAGTGATCTAACAGTTGACAATGTCAGTGGAGTGATCTAACAGTTGACAATGTCAGTGGAGTGATCTAACAGTTGACGGTGTCAGTGGAGTGATCTAACAGTTGACAATGTCAGTGGAGTGATCTAACAGTTGACAGTGTCAGTGGAGTGATCCAACAGCTGACAATGTCAGTGGAGTGATCTAACAGTTGACAATGTCAGTGGAGTGATCTAACAGTTGACAATGTCAGTGGAGTGATCTAACAGTTGACAGTGTCAGTGGAGTGATGTAACAGTTGACAGTTTCAGTTGAGTGATCCAACAGTTGACAATGTCAGTGGAGTGATGTAACAGTTGACAGTTTCAGTGGAGTGATCTAACAGTTGACAGTTTCAGTTGAGTGATCCAACAGTTGACAATGTCAGTGGAGTGATGTAACAGTTGACAGTGTCAGTTGAGTGATCTAACAGTTGACAGTTTCAGTTGAGTGATCCAACAGTTGACAGTTTCAGTGGAGTGATCTAACATTTGACAGTTTCAGTGGAGTGATCTAACAGTTGACAGTGTCAGTGGAGTGATCTAACAGTTGACAGTTTCAGTGGAGTGATCTAACAGTTGACAGTTTCAGTGGAGTGATCTAACAGTTGACAGTTTCAGTGGAGTGATCTAACAGTTGACATTGTCAGTGGAGTGATCTAACATTTGACAGTTTCAGTGGAGTGATCTAACAGTTGACAGTGTCAGTGGAGTGATGTGACAGTTGACAGTGTCAGTGGAGTGATGTGACAGTTGACAGTGTTATTGGCGTGATCTGACAGTTGACAGTGTCAGGTCGAGTGACCTAACCTTACCTGGATCACAACTACACTTGAGATGCGTCGTCTCCGTGACTGCGAACTCTTGATCTCCAGCTCTCTCTGGGAATCTGATCCAGAATATAGAACATGGATCATAGAACATAGAATATAAAATAAAGAATATAGAACATAGAATATAAAATAAAGAATATAGAACATAGAATATAAAACAAAGAATATAGAACATGGATCATAGGACATAGAACATAGAATATAAAGCAAAGAAAATATAACATGGAATATAAAACAAAGAATATAGAACATGGATTATAGGACATAGAACATAGAATATATAATATAGAACATAACATGCTTGTTCTCATGGCTGCAAGTGTGTGCGTTTGTATGTAATGATTGCCTGCATTCAGGAAACACAACCACAGAGGAGACATGTATGGACAACGCCATGATGTGGGACCAACTTTCCTGGGAGGTCAGACATCTTCAGGACACTCACCGGAAGTGCTGAAGTGAACGAGGCGTCAACGAGGATCTGTGCAGGGAACAACTGCTGGGTTCTGACAGAATGTCTGAGTTGATTGTGTCGTATCTGGAATGTCTCTCAGACAAATTGTCTCCTCTGGTCGCCAGCAAGATTTGTCTGCAATGTAACGGTAGGTCAGGAGATCAAAAGGTGTAGGACGTGTATGCAATGTAAGATGTAAGGGTAGGTCTATTGTCTGGAGGAAATACACAGCGAGGTGTGACATACAAGGTCAGCACAATTTAACTGGATGAAAGAATGAACTAAAGAAGATACCACAGGAATATAAAAGATAAGCCAAGATTCGAGCAGATAATACAAGATTTGAGTATATAAGACAAGATTTGAGCAGATAAGACAAGATTTGAGTAGATAAGACAAGATGAGAGTAGATATGACAAGATTTGAGCAGATAAGACAAGATTTGAGTAGATAAGACAAGATTTGAGCAGATAATACAAGATGAGAGTAGATAAGCCAAGATTTAAGTAGATAAGACAAGATTTGTGTAGATAAGCCAATATTTGAGTAGATAAGACAAGATGAGAGTAGATAGGACAAGATTTGAGTAGATATGGCAAGATGAGAGTAGGTAAGCCAAGATGAGAGTAGGTAAGCCAAGATGAGAGTAGATAAGTGAAGATTTGAGTAGATAAGCCAAGATGAGAGTAGATAGGACAAGATGAGAGTAGATAAGTCAAGATTTGAGTTGATAAGACAAGATTTGAGTAGATAAGACAAGATGAGAGTAGATAAGTCAAGATGAGAGTAGATAAGACAAGATTTGAGTAGATAAGTCAAGATGAGAGTAGATAAGTCAAGATTTGAGTAGATAAGCCAAGATGAGAGTAGATAGGACAGGATTTGAGTAGATAAGACAAGATGAGAGTAGATAAGTCAAGATTTGAGTAGATAAGCCAAGATGAGAGTAGATAGGACAAGATGAGAGTAGATAAGTCAAGATTTGAGTAGATAAGACAAGATGAGAGTAGATAAGTCAAGATTTGAGTAGATAAGCCAAGATGAGAGTAGATAAGTCAAGATTTGAGTAGATAAGCCAAGATGAGAGTAGATAGGACAAGATGAGAGTAGATAAGACAAGATTTGAGTAGATAAGTCAAGATTTGAGTAGATAAGACAAGATGAGAGTAGATAAGTCAAGATGAGAGTAGATAGGACAAGATGAGAGTAGATAAGTCAAGATTTGAGTAGATAAGCCAAGATGAGAGTAGATAGGACAAGATGAGAGTAGATAAGTCAAGATTTGAGTAGATAAGACAAGATGAGAGTAGATAAGTCAAGATTTGAGTAGATAAGCCAAGATGAGAGTAGATAGGACAAGATGAGAGTAGATAAGACAAGATTTGAGTAGATAAGACAAGATTTGAGTAGATAAGACAAGATGAGAGTAGATAAGACAAGATGAGAGTAGATAAGTCAAGATTTGAGTAGATAAGCCAAGATGAGAGTAGATAGGACAAGATGAGAGTAGATAGGACAAGATGAGAGTAGATAAGACAAGATTTGAGTAGATAAGACAAGATTTGAGTAGATAAGACAAGATGAGAGTAGATAAACCAAGATTTGAGTAGATAAGACAAGATGAAAGTAGATAAACCAAGATTTGAGCAGATAAGACAAGATGAGAGTAGATAAACCAAGATTTGAGTGGATAGGACAAGATGAGAGTAGATAAGACACGATTTGAGTGGATAAGACAAGATGAGAGTAGATAAGACAGGATGAGAGAAGATAAGACAAGATGAGAGTAGATAAGACACGATTTGAGTAGATGTACTGTAGGTCTGGCTAGATCAGGAGACTAGAGTAATGTAGTGTAGGTCTGGCTAGATCAGGAGACTAGAGTATTGTAGTGTAGGTCTGGCTAGATCAGGAGACTAGAGTAATGTAGTGTAGGTCTGGCTAGATCAGGAGACTAGAGTAATGTAGTGTAGGTCTAGCTAGATCAGGAGACTAGAGTAATGTAGTGTAGGTCTGGCTAGATCAGAAGACTAAAGTAATGAAGTGCAGGTCTGGCTAGATCAGGAGACGAGTAATGTAGTGTAGGTCTGGCTAGATCAGAAGACTAGAGTAATGAAGTGTAGGTCTGGCTAGATAAGGAGACTAGAGTAATGTAGTGCAGGTCTGGCTAGATCAGGAGACGAGTAATGTAGTGTAGGTCTGGCTAGATCAGGAGACTAGAGTAATGTAGTGTAGGTCTGGCTAGATCAGGAGACGAGTAATGTAGTGTAGGTCTGGCTAGATCAGGAGACTAGAGTAATGTAGTGTAGGTCTGGCTATATCAGAAGACTAGAGTAATGTAGTGTAGGCCTGGCTAGATCAAGAGATCAGTAATGTAGTGTAGGTCTGGGTATATCAGAAGACTAGAGTAATGTAGTGTAGGTCTGGCTAGATCAGAAGACTAGAGTAATGTAGTGAAGGTCTGGCTATATCAGAAGACTAGAGTAATGTAGTGTAGGTCTGGCTAGATCAGAAGACTAGAGTAATGTAGTGTAGGTCTGGCTAGATCAGAAGACTAGAGTAATGTAGTATAGTTCTGGCTAGATCATGAGACGAGTAATGTAGTGTAGGTCTGGCTAGATCAGAAGACTAGAGTAATGTAGTGTAGATCTGGCTAGATCATGAGAGGAGTAATGTAGTGTAGGTCTGGCTATATCAGGAGACGAGTAATGTAGTGTAGGTCTGGCTAGATCAGGAGACGAGTAATGTAGTGTAGGTCTGGCTATATCAGGAGACGAGTGATGTAGTGTAGGCCTGGCTAGATCAGGAGACTAGAGTAATGTAGTGTAGGTCTGGCTAGATCAGGAGACTAGAGTAATGTAGTGTAGGTCTGGCTATATCAGGAGACTAGAGTAATGTACTGTAGGTCTGGCTAGATCAGAAGACTAGAGTAATGTACTGTAGGTCTGGCTAGATCAGGAAACTAGAGTAATGTAGTGTAGGTCTGGCTATATCAGGAGACTAGAGTAATGTAGTGTAGGTCTGGCTAGATCAGAAGACTAGAGTAATGTACTGTAGGTCTGGCTAGATCAGGAGACGAGTAATGTAGTGTAGGTCTGGCTAGATCAGGAGATTAGAGTAATGTAGTGTAGGTCTGGCTAGATCATGAGATTAGAGTAATGTAGTGCAGGTCTGGCTAGATCAGGAGATTAGAGTAATGTAGTGTAGGTCTGGCTAGATCAGGAGATTAGATTAATGTAGTGTAGGTCTGGCTAGATCAGAAGACTAGAGTAATGTAGTGTAGGTCTGGCTATATCAGGAGACTAGAGTAATGTAGTGTAGGTCTGGCTAGATCAGAAGACTAGAGTAATGTAGTGTAGTTCTGGCTAGATCATGAGACGAGTAATGTAGTGTAGGTCTGGCTAGATCAGAAGACTAGAGTAATGTAGTGTAGATCTGGCTAGATCATGAGAGGAGTAATGTAGTGTAGGTCTGGCTATATCAGGAGACGAGTAATGTAGTGTAGGTCTGGCTAGATCAGGAGACGAGTAATGTAGTGTAGGTCTGGCTATATCAGGAGACGAGTGATGTAGTGTAGGCCTGGCTAGATCAGGAGACTAGAGTAATGTAGTGTAGGTCTGGCTAGATCAGGAGACTAGAGTAATGTAGTGTAGGTCTGGCTATATCAGGAGACTAGAGTAATGTACTGTAGGTCTGGCTAGATCAGAAGACTAGAGTAATGTACTGAAGGTCTGGCTTGATCAGGAAACTAGAGTAATGTAGTGTAGGTCTCGCTATATCAGGAGACTAGAGTAATGTAGTGTAGGTCTGGCTAGATCAGAAGACTAGAGTAATGTACTGTAGGTCTGGCTAGATCAGGAGACTAGAGTAATGTAGTGCAGGTCTGGCTAGATCAGGAGACGAGTAATGTAGTGTAGGTCTGGCTATATCAGGAGACTAGAGTAATGTACTGTAGGTCTGGCTAGATCAGAAGACTAGAGTAATGTACTGAAGGTCTGGCTTGATCAGGAAACTAGAGTAATGTAGTGTAGGTCTGGCTATATCAGGAGACTAGAGTAATGTAGTGTAGGTCTGGCTAGATCAGAAGACTAGAGTAATGTACTGTAGGTCTGGCTAGATCAGGAGACTAGAGTAATGTAGTGCAGGTCTGGCTAGATCAGGAGACGAGTAATGTAGTGTAGGTCCGGCTAGATCAGGAGATTAGAGTAATGTAGTGTAGGTCTGGCTAGATCAGGAGATTAGATTAATGTAGTGTAGGTCTGGCTAGATCAGGAGACTAGAGTAATGTAGTGTAGGTGTGTCTGGATCAGGAGACTAGAGTAATGTAGTGTAGGTCTGGCTAGATCAGGAGACTAGAGTAATGTAGTGTAGGTCTGGCTAGATCAGGAGATTAGAGTAATGTAGTGTAGGTCTGGCTATATCAGGAGACTAGAGTAATGTAGTGTAGGTCTGGCTAGATCAGGAGACTAGAGTAATGTAGTGTAGGTCTGGCTAGATCAGGAGACTAGAGTAGGTGCTATCATGTGAGAAGAGCCTGGTCTTCAAACGCCTGTCACGGACGCATTTACCTTGAACCAGAACCCAAGCACTTCCTCTTGACCTTGACCTCTGGCAGCTTCCACTGACAGGTGACGTTAACCATCCTAGGCTGTGACTAGCCTGTCACCTTTCTATTTCCTTGAAATGATCTCTCAACTGAAGAGTTACAGTGAGACAGCTGCCGATGCTGCATCGGTCTCGTTGGTTGGCGTAGCTCCTACTAAAGTGCTTTCAAAACTCATCCTTCTTTCTTTCCTCATTTGTCTTTCAGGGTCAAGTGCAGATACACGTTTTTTGTTCTTCTGTTGACATCTGTTATGTTTCCTAGTGTTTCTAATATTCCATCAGTCCATCATTTGCTCTTCTGTTGTCCTTTCTATCTGTTATGTTTCCTAGTGCTTCTAATATTCCACCAAATCATCTTTTTCGTGGTCGGCCCTTAGTGCTCTCGCAACGTTTATTGAAGGTTCGTTGTGTTTTGATCTTTCTGCTTGATCACGTGATCAAACCATTTTATCTGTTGTTTCTTTCTATATTCTATGGAGCGGATTACTCTTAGCTTTTTTCTCAGTTCTTCATTTCTGATCTGATCTCACAGGCTGTTTCCTGTCATTCGTCTGACACATTTCATCTCAGTCATCACCATCATCATCATGTTCCATACCGGTTGGCGTAGGCGATCATGTCATCAAACAATCTTCTATCTACAGTTTTTTTTGTTTCTTCGATATAACCATTACTTCTGTTTTCTTACTGTTCAGACTTAGACCTTTCTTGTTTTATTCTACTATTATGTCTATCATTTCTTGTAGTTCATTCTCTGTCTCTGCTATCAAGACTGTGTCATCCGCATATGGCAAATTATTTATGTTGTGACCGTTGACTTCAATTACTTTTTTGTCTACAAAATCTCATAATATATCCGCTGTAAATTGAAAACATTAATGGAAAGATAATCAATAACCTAAGATATGCTGATGATACTGTTCTACTAGCAGAAAATCCTAAAGACCTACAACAATTGCTTAATGTGATAAACATGACAAGCAAAAAATATGGACTAGAAATGAATATCAAAAAGACTAAAACTATGATCATAAACAAAGCAAATTCTCAAGATCTACAATTAAATATCACAGTTGGGGAATACATGTGGAGACAGTCCAGAGTTACAACTACCTGGGACATACTATAACCAATGATGGAAAATGCAAAACTGAAATAAACAAAAGAATAGGTAGATTACAAAAAGTAATTTTAATGCCATGAAAAATATACTAACAACAAAACAAATATCAGCAGGGCTGAAACTAAGAATGGCAAAATGTTACATCTTCTCAATATTCCTGTATGGTGCAGAAACATGGACATTAGACAAGAAAGCAGAACAGAAAATTGAAGCCTTTGAAATGTGGATTTATAGAAGAATAGGTAGAATTGGATGGAAAGAAAAGAAAACAAACGATAAAGTTTTAAAACAACTGAAAATAAAAAGAGAACTACTAAATACAATTAAGACAAGACAAATGACATTTTTGGGGCGTGTTAAAAGACACAACAGCCTACTAAAAGTAATATTGGAAGGAAAAATACAAGGTAAAAGAGGCAGAGGCATACCAAGACTAACATGGACGAGTAACATCAAAAGATGGGCAAGTCAATCTATGACAGCCTGCACCATCAAAATAAGAAACAGAGTAGAATGACGATCCATGGTAGCCAACCTTCGTTGCGGAGAAGGCACTCGATGATGATGATGAAATTGAAAACAAATCCGGCATCAGAACACAGCCTTCTTTCATCTCTGTAGAGGTTATTTTTCTTATTGTTTTTGCATCTAGGATCCAGGTCTGGCATTGGTAGCACAACGTTGGGATGAAGATTGTATTGTATAGTGCTCGTTTTGCCTCCAGAGTTATTTCCTTGTTGGACAATAGTGGTGATAGCTGTCCTATGATTTGACAAGCCTTGTTGCATCTTGATTCTATCTCTGCTGTTTGAGAATTATCGTTTGTCATGAGACTTCCTAGGTATTTGAATTCCTCTACTTGTTTTAGTTGTCTGCCTTCTATAGTTATGTTGATGTTCTGTTTATTTTTGGCGACAATCTGTTTTGTTGATGTTGATTTTCATGTATTTTGTGCCTGAGATGTTGAGTTTGTTTAAGTGTTCTTGTAGGTCTTCTATTGTTCCATGTATTAGTGCCTGATCATCTGCAAATAAAAGCTCTTTGATCTCCTCTGTCTCTGATGGGTTGGCTAGCTTGCATATGTAGTCCATGTATGTAATAAACAGTATGGGGGATAGTACGCACCCCTGTCTTACACCTGATATAATTTCGAAGTGGTCTGTGTAGCCTGCTGCTGTTCTGACTGTGCAGCTGCTGTTGATGTAGAGACTTTTAGTTAAGTTGGTTAGATGTTGACTTACTCTGTATGTTGTCAGTATCTCCCACAGTTGTTCTTCGTTAGATGTTGACTTACTCCGTATGTTGTCAGTATCTCCCACAAAGTGTCATTAATGTGAGAGAACTCCTGATGATTATATAGTACACGATGCAGCAACTGTAGGTACGTGATCGCCATGTCCAGACTGTAGGAACTAACTGTAGGGAAAATCATTTATGACATTATGACATTATATCTTTGATGTCATGTTTTTTAGCAAATCCTGTCAGACAAATTCCATCTTCTTGTCATTTGTGCTTGGACAAATCCTGCGTGACATATATGACACATTTCCTACTTGATGAATGACAAATGAGAGCCTTGTACCGGAAGTTAAGGTTGCACGTCACCGGCACATCTGTCCAAACTTGAGTCTCGTGTGACAAGTCAGTGACCGAGGTCGAAGCGATGTTGGAATGCTGTTTGACATTTCCGAGAATTCGTGAGTTCGTCAGCGGCGATCAGCAGGGGCGGCAACTAGAACAGGAATAACACGAGAAAAACCTGGTCGATTATGAGCTCTTGTGATGGCTGGCGCGGCGCGGCGCGGCTTGAATAATTCACACAACAGCCACTGCCGTCCCGCCTCTGGTTTCTGTGATTGCAGCATCCATTAGGCTTATGGCGCGGGTAAACACGGCCTTCAGGTCTGACCCATCCCTGAATATTTCGAAATGCGCCGTGTTGAACAATTGCCCGGAGATCGATGAGCTTATAACAAAACTATTTTGCTGGCTAGCGAAAAGCTGCACAACTCGGGTCATCTCGCCGACAGCAACCACATCACCATCAGGCCGTCTTCCGCGTCAGTGACATCGTGGCTCGTACAGGCACCCAGAGACAGTGACGTCAAACATATTGTGTTCGTTCATACAGGAGATGACGTAATCATTTGTAGAAATGTTTCGGCTCAACCTGTCCTCGGTTTTTCTAGCACGAAATCTGTGAACCTCTGCACGTTCTGGCGTCGTGTCATGTCACGGTGACATCATCAAATCTCGTATATCTGCTCCCAGATTAGTGTCATGGTGAAATCATCAAATCTCGTCTATCTGCTCCCAGATTAGTGTCACGGTGAATCATCAAATCTCGTCTATCTGCTCCCAGATTAGTGTCATAGTGAAATCATCAAACATCGTCTATCTGCTCCCAGATTAGTATCACGGTGAAATCATCAAATCTCGTCTATCTGCTCCCAGATTAGTGTCATGGTGAAATCATCAAATCTCGTCTATCTGCTCCCAGATTAGTGTCACGGTGAATCATCAAATCTCGTCTATCTGCTCCCAGATTAGTGTCATAGTGAAATCATCAAACATCGTCTATCTGCTCCCAGATTAGTGTCACGGTGAAATCATCAAATCTCGTCTATCTGCTCCAGATTAGTGTCACGGTGAATTATCAAATCTCGTCTATCTGCTCCCAGATTAGTGTCACGGTGAATAATCAAATCTCGTCTATTTGCTCCCAGATTAGTGTCACGGTGAAATAATCAAATCTCGTCTATCTGCTCCCAGATTTGTGTCACGGTAAAATAATCAAATCTCGTCTATCTGCTCCCAGATTTGTGTCACGGTAAAATCATCAAATCTAGTCTATCTGCTTCCAGATTAGTGTCACGGTGAAATCATCAAATCTCATCTATCTGCTCCCAGCTTAATGTCACGGTAAAATCATCAAATCTAGTCTATCTGCTCCCAGCTTAGTGTCACGGAAAAATCATCAAATCTAGTCTATCTGCTCCCAGATTAGTGTCACGGTGAAATCATCAAACATCGTCTATCTGCTCCCAGATTAGTGTCACGGTGAAATCATCAAATCTCGTCTATCTGCTCCAGATTAGTGTCACAGTGAATTATCAAATCTCGTCTATCTGCTCCCAGATTAGTGTCACGGTGAATCATCAAATCTCGTCTATTTGCTCCCAGATTAGTGTCACGGTGAAATAATCAAATCTCGTCTATCTGCTCCCAGATTTGTGTCACGGTAAAATAATCAAATCTCGTCTATCTGCTCCCAGATTTGTGTCACGGTGAAATAATCAAATCTCGTCTATCTGCTCCCAGATTTGTGTCACGGAGAGATCATAAAATCTAGTCTATCTGCTCCCAGATTTGTGTCACGGTAAAATCATCAAATCTAGTCTATCTGCTTCCAGATTAGTGTCACGGTGAAATCATCAAATCTCATCTATCTGCTCCCAGCTTAATGTCACGGTAAAATCATCAAATCTAGTCTATCTGCTCCCAGCTTAGTGTCACGGTAAAATCATCAAATCTAGTCTATATGCTCCCAGCTTAGTGTCACGGTAAAATCATCAAATCTAGTCTATCTGCTCCCAGATTAGTGTCACGGTAAAATCATCAAATCTCGTCTATCTGCTCCCAGATAAGTGTCACGGTAAAATAATTAAATCTCGTCTATCTGCTCCCAGATTAGTGTCACGGTGAGATCATCAAATCTCGTCTAGTTGCTCACAGATTAGTGTCACGGTGAAATAATCAAATCCGTCTATTTGCTCCCAGATTAGTGTCAGGGTGAAATAATCAAATCTCGTCTATTTGCTCCCAGATTAGTGTCATGGTGAGATCATCAAATCTCGCCTATTTGCTCCCAGATTAGTGTCACTGTGAAATAATAAAATCTCGTCTATTTGCTCCCCGATTAGTGTCACGGTGAAATCATTAAATCTCGTCCATCTACTCCCAGATTAGTGTCACGGTGAAATCATTAAATCTCGTCCATCTGCTCCCAGATTTGTGTCACGGTAAAATAATTAAATCTAGTCTATCTGCTCCCAGATTTGCGTCACGGTGAGATCATAAAATCTCGTCTATCTGCTCCCAGATTTGTGTGACGGTAAAATCATCAAATTTAGTCTATCTGATATCAGCTTAATGTCACAATGAAATAATCAAATCTCGTGTATCTGCTCCCAGATTAGTGTCACGGTGAGATCATCAAATCTCGTCTATTTGCTCCCAGATTAGTGCCACGGTGAAGTAATCAAATCTTGTCTATTTGCTCCCAGATTAGTGTCACGGTGAGATCATCAAATCTCGTCTAGTTGCTCCCAGATTTGTGTCACTATGAAATAATCAAATCTCGTCTATTTGCTCCCAGATTAGTGTCACGGTGAAATAATCAAATCTCGTCTATTTGCTCCAAGATTAGTGTCACTGTGAAATAATCAAATCTCGTCTATTTGCTCCGAGATTAGTGTCACGGTGAAATCATCAAATCTCGTCTATTTGCTCCAAGATTAGTGTCACGGTGAAATAATCAAATCTCGTCTATTCGCTCTCAGATTAGTGTCACGGTGAGATCATAAAATCTCGTCTATTTGCTCCCAGATTAGTGTCACGGTGAAATCATCAAATCTCGTCTAGTTGCTCCCAGATTAGTGTCACAGTGAAATAATCAAATCTCGTCTATTTGCTCCCCGATTAGTGTCACGGTGAGATCATAAAATCTCGTCCATTTGCTCCCAGATTAATGTCACGGTGAAATAATCAAATCTCGTCTATTTGCTCCCAGATTAGTGTCACGGTGAAATAATCAAATCTCGTCTATTTGCTCCCAGATTAGTGTCACGGTGAGATCATAAAATCTCGTCTATTTGCTCCCAGATTAGTGTCACGGTGAGATAATAAAATCTCGTCTATTTGCTCCCAGATTTGTGTCACGGTGAAATAATCAAATCTCGTCTATTTGCTCCCAGATTAGTGTCACGGTGAGATCATAAAATCTCGTCTATTTGCTCCCAGATTAGTGTCACGGTGAGATAATAAAATCTCGTCTATTTGCTCCCAGATTTGTGTCACGGTGAAATAATCAAATCTCGTCTATCTACTCCCAGATTTGTGTCACGGAGAGATCATAAAATCTAGTCTGTCTGCTCCCAGATTTGTGTCACGGTAAAATCATCAAATCTAGTCTATCTGCTTCCAGATTAGTGTCACGGTGAAATCATCAAATCTCGTCTTATTGCTCCCAGATTAGTGTCACGGTGAAATAATCAAATCTCGTCTACTTGTTCCCTGGCTAATGTCACGGCTGAACGATGAAGAGATGTCTAAGAAGGTAACGAAGGAGGTTGAGATAGAGTAAGATACCCGAATGGAGGAGGTTGAGATAGAGTAAGATACCCGAATGGAGGAGGTTGAGATAGAGTAAGATACCCGAATGGAGGAGGTTGAGATAGAGTAAGATACCCGAATGGAGGAGGTTGAGATAGAGTAAGATATCCGAATGGAGGAGGTTGAGATAGAGTAAGATACCCGAATGGAGGAGCGAAACGATCCAACAAGTTCAGGAACTGGGTCTAGTCAAGTTCTAAAGGTCAGGGACACCAAAATCGTCGTGAATGTATCGGTAATACCTGAGAGGAACGTGGCCGCTGATGGAGGAAAGGATGTGGGGTTCCAGGTAAGCCATCAGTAGGAGGGCATAGGTTCCAGGTAAGCCATCAGTAGGAGGGCATAGGTTCCAGGTAAGCCATCAGTAGGAGGGCATAGGTTCCAGGTAAGCCATCAGTAGGAGGGCATAGGTTCCAGGTAAGCCATCAGTAGGAGGGCATAGGTTCCAGGTAAGCCATCAGTAGGAGGGCATAGGTTCCAGGTAAGCCATCAGTAGGAGGGCATAGGTTCCAGGTAAGCCATCAGTAGGAGGGCATAGGTTCCAGGTAAGCCATCAGTAGGAGGGCATAGGTTCCAGGTAAGCCATCACTAGGAGGGCATAGGTTCCAGGTAAGCCATCAGTAGGAGGGCATAGGTTCCAGGTAAGCCATCAGTAGGAGGGCATAGGTTCCAGGTAAGCCATCAGTAGGAGGGCATAGGTTCCAGGTAAGCCATCAGTAGGAGGGCATAGGTTCCAGGTAAGCCATCAGTAGGAGGGCATAACTAAGATCCAGAGCTACTCCTCTGGTCAGGGCAAAGAATGGATCGTCGAACTCCAACGCCTAGAAGGTCATAACTAGTTCCGGTAGACGAATGAGGGCAAAGGTGGGAACCCAGTGTAGGTTTCTTCCCTCCAGGAGGAGCTAAAGAACCATCCTGGTGGGGTAGGAGAAGGTCATAACTAGTTCCGGTAGACGAATTAGGGCAAAGGTGGGAACCCAGTGTAGGTTTCTTCCCTCCAGGAGGAGCTAAAGAACCATCCTGGTGGGGTATGAAGGTGTCGATGGAGCAGACATCCAGAACAAGGAGGCGGGAAGACAGGGAGAGAATGTGGAGGATATTGAAGGGCGTAGTTAGTGTCTGTAAGGGGGGAGGGCCTGGACAATGGGGTTGAGGACGGTGTCTTCACATCACCTCACATCACCTCACATAACCTCACATCACCTCATATAACCTCACCTCACATCACCTCACATCACCACATATAACCTCACCTCACATCACCTCACATCACCTCACATCACCACATATAACCTCACCTCACATCACCTCACATCACCTCATATAACCTCACCTCATATAACCTCACCTCACATCACCTCATATAACCTCACCTCACATCACCTCACATCACCACATATAACCTCACATCACCTCACATCACCTCATATAACATCACCTCACATCACCTCACATCACCTCACATCACCACATATAACCTCACATCACCTCACATCACCTCATATAACTTCACATCACCTCACATAACCTCACATCACCTCACATAACCTCACATAACCTCACATCACCTCACATCACCTCACACACCTCATATCACCTCATATCACCTGACATCACCTCACATAACCTCACATCACCTCACACACCTCATATCACCTCATAACACCTCACATAACCCCATATCACCTCACATCACCACATAAAACCACACATCACCTCACATCACCTCATATAACTTCACATCACCTCACATTACCTCACACCACCTCGCATTACCCCACATCCTCTCACATCACCTCACTACGCTTCATATCACCTCACATCGCCTCATATCACCTCACATCACCTCGCAATACCTCACATCACGTCCACCACCTCACATCACCTCACATTACCTCAGATCACATCACCTCACATTACATTATTTATGATTTCTGTCTGCGACAACCACCCCTGGTCTCAGCAGCGAGATTCGGCTTCAAACGTTAATTACTCATCGACGGAAAAAATATGAGTACCTCCGAGGACGGAGTCATCTGCCTGTGAGGCGAGGGACACCAGTGCACACGGCTGTCAGGGAAACACGGATTAACTCGCAAAATTCAGTTCCTAGTCTCTAGGGACTTCGTCAGAGGTAACAAGCTGGCGAACGCAAACAAAAAAATCACCTCACATTTCCTTATATCACCTGACATCACCTCGTATCACCTTATATCACCTCGTATCACCTTATATCACCTTATATCACCTGACATCACTTCGTATCACCTTATATCACCTCGTATCACCTTATATCACCTTATATCACCTGACATCACTTCGTATCACCTTATATCACCTGACATCACCTCGTATCACCTTATATCACATGACATCACCTCGTATCACCTTATATCACATGACATCACATCGTATCACCTTATATCACATGACATCACATCGTATCACCTTATATCACATGACATCACCTCGTATCACCTTATATCACCTCGTATCACCTTATATCACCTGACATCACCTGACATCACTTCGTATCACCTTATATCACCTGACATCACCTCGTATCACCTTATATCACATGACATCACATCGTATCACCTTATATCACATGACATCACCTCGTATCACCTTATATCACCTCGTATCACCTTATATCACCTGACATCACCTCGTATCACCTTATATCACCTCGTATCACCTTGTATCACCTTATATCACCATGCTGAGACTAGATCTCGTGGTTCGTATTTGTTTTTCTGCTAGTATCTATTGTCATGTTCCTAATGAAGGTTTTTACGGAAACGTCGTAAACTGCCTCATATCTGTACAAGTTTAGCTGATTAATACTATTTTATGATTATTGTACATGTTTTATGCAACTCTGCTCCCGACACCGAAAGAGATTTTGTTTATTATATACTCGCTTGCTCGCTAGATTGCTTGCTCGCTGACTTGCTCGCTGACTCGCTCGCTGACTTGCTCGCTGACTTGCTCACTTGCTGGCTTGCTTGCTCGCTGACTTGCTCGCTTGCTGGCTTGCTTGCTCGCTGACTTGCTCGCTTGCTGGCTTGCTTGCTCGCTGACTTGCTCGCTTGCTGGCTTGCTTGCTCGCTGACTTGCTCGCTGACGTGCTCGCTTGCTGGCTTGCTTGCTCGCTGACTTGCTCGCTGACTTGCTCGCTTGCTGGCTTGCTTGCTCGCTGACTTGCTCGCTGACTTGCTCGCTTGCTGGCTCGCTTGCTGGCTTGCTTGCTCGCTGACTTGCTCGCTGACGTGCTCGCTTGCTGGCTTGCTTGCTCGCTGACTTGCTCGCTGACTTGCTCGCTTGCTGGCTTGCTTGCTCGCTGACTTGCTCGCTGACTTGCTCGCTGACTTGCCCGCTTGCTGGCTCGCTTTCTGGCTTGCTTGCTCGCTGACTTGCTCGCTGACTTGCTCGCTTGCTGACTTGCTCGCTGACTTGCTCGCTGACTTGCTCGCTTGCTGGCTTGCTTGCTCGCTGACTTGCTCGCTTGCTGGCTTGCTTGCTCGCTGACTTGCTCGCTGACTTGCTCGCATCTGGCTCGCTTGCTCGCTGACTTGCTCGCTGACTTGTTCGCTGACTTGCTCGCTGACTTGCTCGCTGACTTGCTCGCTGACTTGCTCGCTGACTTGCTCGCTTACTCGCTCGCCTTCTGGCTTGCTTGCTTCACCAGATGACTAAAGGAGTGTACCTCTTCATCATCCGCCCTTAAAAGAACGCTAAGTGGGCGTGTTTGCCAGTAATGTCGCTTGATTTAAAGGATTGATAGAAGATTGTCATCAGTAATGCAGCTTGATTTAAAGGATTGATAGAAGATTGTCATCAGTAATGCAGCTTGATTTAAATGATTGATAGAAGATTGTCATCAGTAATGTAGCTTGATTTAAAGGATTGATAGAAGATTGTCATCAGTAATGCAGCTTGATTTAAAGGATTGATAGAAAATTGTCATCAGTAATGCAGCTTGATTTAAAGGATTGATAGAAGATTTTCATCAGTAATGCAGCTTGATTTAAAGGATTGATAGAAGATTGTCATCAGTAATGTAGCTTGATTTAAAGGATTGATAGAAGATTGTCATCAGTAATGCAGCTTGATTTAAAGGATTGATAGAAGATTTTCATCAGTAATGCAGCTTGATTTAAAGGATTGATAGAAAATTGTCATCAGTAATGCAGCTTGATTTAAAGGATTGATAGAAGATTTTCATCAGTAATGCAGCTTGATTTAAAGGATTGATAGAAGATTGCCATCAGTAATGCAGCTTGATTTAAAGGATTGATAGAAGATTGCCATCAGTAATGTAGCTTGATTTAAAGGATTGATAGAAGATTGTCATCAGTAATGCAGCTTGATTTAAAGGATTGATAGAAGATTGTCATCAGTAATTCAGCTTGATTGATAGAAGATTGCCATCAGTAATGCAGCTTGATTTTAAGGATTGATAGAAGATTGTCATCAGTAATGCAGCTTGATTTAAAGGATTGATAGAAGATTGTCATCAGTAATGCAGCTAGATTGATAGAAGATTGTCATCAGTAATGCAGCTTGATTTATAGGATTGATAGAAGATTGTCATCAGTAATGTAGCTTGATTTAAAGGATTGATAGAAGATTGTCATTTTTCCCATTCTTCTATAAATCCTCACTTCATATGTTTCAGTTTTCTGTTGTTTTCTAGTCTAATGTCCATGTTTCTGCACCATACTGGAATGTTGAGAAGATATAACATTTTGCAATGACACACAACTAACCAGATATGAAACACATTTTGACACAAAACTCTATCACATTTTTAAAGAAAAAAATTGATTGAACACTGACCTTGTGACAGGTTTGCGATGACCTTGACAATACCTGCAAACCAGGATGACCGTGACCACGATGACCAGTCCACCTAGAACTCCGGCCAGTAGGACAATACTGGTTAGGAAGCCTGACACTGAGGCTTGTCTCTCACCTGCGTACACCTGAAACAGGTAGATACATCCATCAACAGGTAGATACATCCATCAACAGGTAGATACATCCATCAGCAGGTAGATACATCCATTAGCAACTAGACAGATACACCAACTTGTAGATACATCCATCAACAGATAGATTAATCCATCAACAGGTAGATACATCCATCAGCAGGTAGATACATCCATTAGCAGATAGACAGATACACCAACTTGTAGATACATCCATCAACAGATAGATTAATCCATCAACAGGTAGATACATCCATCAGCAGGTAGACACATCCATTAGCAGCTAGACAGATACACCAATTTGTAGATACATCCATCAACAGATAGATTAATCCATCAACAGGTAGATACATCCATCAGCAGGTAGATACATCCATTAGCAGCTAGACAGATACACCAACTTGTAGATACATCCATCAACAGATAGATTAATCCATCAACAGGTAGATACATCCATCAGCAGGTAGATACATCCATTAGCAGCTAGACAGATACACCAACTTGTAGATACATCCATCAACAGATAGATTAATCCATCAACAGGTAGATAATCCATCAACAGGTAGATACATCTACCAACCGGTAGATGCATTCATAAAACAGGAAGCTACACCAATCAACAGGTAGATACATCTACCAACCGGTAGATGCATTCATAAAACAGGAAGCTACACCAATCAACAGGTAGATACACACATCAACAGGTAGAAACACCCACCAACCGGTAGATACATTCATCAAAAGATAGATACATCCACCAACCGGTAGATACATTCACCAACCGGTAGATACATTCACCAACCGGTAGATACATCCACCAACCGGTAGATACATTCACCAACCGGTAGATACATTCACCAACCGGTAGATACATCCACCAACAGGTAGATACATTCACCAACCGGTAGATACATTCACCAACCGGTAGATACATTCACCAACCGGTAGATACATTCAACAACCGGTAGATACATTCACCAACCGGTAGATACATTCAACAACCGGTAGATACATTCAACAACCGGTAGATGCATTCACCACCCGGAAGATACATTCAACAACCGGTAGATGCATTCACCACCCGGAAGATACATTCAACAACCGGTAGATGCATTCACCACCCGGAAGATACATTCAACAACCGGTAGATGCATTCACCACCCTGAAGATACATTCAACAACCGGTAGATACATTCAACAACAGGTAGATACATTCACCAACCGGTAGATACATTCAACAACCGGTAGATACATTCAACAACCGGTAGATACATTCACCAACCGGTAGATACATTCAACAACCGGTAGATACATTCAACAACCGGTAGATACATTCACCAACCGGAAGATACATTCAACAACCGGTAGATACATTCACCAACCGGTAGATACATTCACCAACCGGTAGATACATTCACCAACCGGTAGATACATTCACCAACCGGTAGATACATTCACCAAAAGGTAGATACATTCACCAACCGGTAGATACATTCACCAACCAGTAGATACATTCACCAACCGGTAGATACATTCACCAAAAGGTAGATACATTCACCAACCGGTAGATACATTCACCAACAGGTAGATACATTCACCAACCGGTAGATACATTAAACAACAGGTAGATACATTCACAAACCGGTAGATACATTCACCAACCGGTAGATGCATTCACCACCCGGTAGATACATTCAACAACCAGTAGATACATTCAATAAACGGTAGATACATTCACCACCCGGTAGATACATTCACCAACCGGTAGATACATTCACCAACCGGTAGATACATTCACCAACCGGTAGATACATTCACCAATCGGTGGATACATTCAGCAACAGGTAGATACATTCACCAACATGTAGATACATTCAACAACCAGTAGATACATTCAGCAACAGGTAGATACATTCACCAACAGGTAGATACATTCACCAACCGGTAGATACATTCACCAACCGGTAGATACATTCACCAACTGGTAGATACATTCACCAACCGGTAGATACATTCACCAACCGGTAGATACATCCATCAACCGGTAGATACATTCACCAACTGGTAGATACATTCACCAACCGGTAGATACATTCACCAACAGGTAGATACATTCACCAACAGGTAGATACATCCATCAACCGGTAGATACAACTAACAACAGATAGATACATTCAACAACCGGTAGATACATCTATCAACAGGTAGATACATTCACCAACTGGTAGATACATTCACCAACAGGTAGATACATTCACCACCCGGAAGATACATTCAGCAACAGGTAGATACATTCAGCAACCGGTAGATACATCTATCAACATGTAGATACATTCAACAACCGGTAGATACATCTATCAACAGGTAGATACATTCATCAAATGGTAGATACATTCATCAACAGTTAGATACATTCACCAACCGGTAGATACATCTATCAACAGGTAGATACATTCACCAACAGGTAGATACATTCAACAACCGGTAGATACATTCAGCAACCGGTAGATACATTCATCAACAGGTAGATACATCCACCAACAGGTAGATACATTCATCAACAGGTAGATACATTCATCAACAGGTAGATACATCCACCAACAGGTAGATACATTCATCAACAGTTAGATACATCCATCAACCGGTAAATACATTCACCAACCGGTAGATAAATTCATCAACAGGTAGATACATTCACCATCCGGTAGATACATCCACCAAAAGGTAGATACATCCACCAAAAGGTAGATACATTCACCAACCGGTAGATACAACCACCAACAGGTAGATACATTCACCAACAGGTAGATACATCCACAAACAGGTAGATACATCCACCAACAGGTAGATACATCCACCAACCGATAGATACATCCACCAACCGGTAGATACATCCATAAACAGGTAGATACATTCACCAACCGGTAGATACATTCATTAACAGGTAGATACATCCACCAACAGGTAGATACATTCATTATCAGGTAGACACATCCATCAAGAGGTAGATACATTCTTTATCAGGTAGATTCATCCACCAACAGGTATATACATCCACCAACAGGTAGATACTCAAATCAACAGGTAGACGCCCTCCATCAACAGGTAGATACATTCATTATCAGGTAGATGCATCCACCAACAGGTAGATAAACCAATCAACAGGTAGACACATCCACCAACAGGCAGATACACCAATCAACAGGTAGAAACATCCATCAACAAGTAGATACACTAAACAACAGGTAGACGCATCCATCAACAGGTAGATACACCAATCAACAGGTAGACACATCCACCAACAAGTAAATACACCAATCACCGGGTAGACACATCCATAAACAGGTAGCTACACCAATCAACAGGTAGACACATCCATCAACAGGTAGACACATCCATCAACAGGTAGACACATCCATCAATAGGTAGACACATCCATCAACAGGTAGACACATCCATCAACAGGTAGACACATCCATCAACAGATAGACACATCCATCAACAGGTAGACACATCCATGAACAGGTAGACACATCCATGAACAGGTAGACGCATCCATCAACGGGTAGACACATCCATCAACAGGTAGACACATCCATCAACAGGTAGACGCATCCATCAACGGGTAGACATGTCCATCAACAGGTAGACGCATCCATCAATGGGTAGACGCATCCATCAACAGGTAGACACATCCATCAACAGGTAGACACATCCATCAACAGGTAGACGCACCCATCAACAGGTAGACACATCCATCAACAGGTAGACACATCCATCAACAGGTAGACACATCCATCAACAGGTAGACGCACCCATTAACAGGTAACAGATCTGTGTGCTGGACACATTCCCACTCTCTTCAGCCGAATCTCTGCTTCATGGTACACCTATTTTGGTATTCACTCATGGATTTATGTCACTTTCTTGACACATTTGTTTATTAAATGTTTCATTCAGTAATGTGTGTAATGGTCTTGGCACATTTAAGTGTTTCATTCAGTAATTTGTGTAATGTTCTTGGCACATTTATGTTTTTCATTCAGTAAATCATAAATGACAAAGACGGACAGCCAATATGAAATAATCAACATAAGCAACAGAGATGCAAAGTATATTTTGAAGACCTTGTTAAACCTGACAACAACTACCAATAAGACAACAAAAACCATGCAAGCATGCACAAATACGGAACCCAACATCATGACAGAGGAAATCGAAGAAGTAATCAATTATGCACCAAGAAATAACGCAGCGGAGATATATAACACACCGGTAGAAATAATAGCAACAGCAATAGAAGCAAGACTTAGCAGCAATACTTAAAAAAAAAAGAAGAAAAACGTGGTATGGTGACAGCTGTACGTGGTAATGGACAAAACAAAAGTCGACGTTTCGGCCAAGTAGGCCTTCAGCTGGAACAAACAACAAACACAAAAAATATATATAAGGATATGTTAACAAATCTAACTACATGGCGATAATATGCTAGATACTCAAGAAAGGAAATAAAAAAGGGTCACTTCCCTGTGTTCCAGAGCGTGGTCAGTCTCCGAATGGACTAAAATGATAAGGCAGGATGACCAACTATAAAGGATACAAATAATAATAATAAATATTATTATATGGGGAACTTCCGAGGCGATAATAGGGAATAATAGAACGAAGAAGTTTGTGTTAGCACTCGGAAATAATGACAGACAAACAACAACAGAAAAAACAAAGAACAATATATGGTCCAAAGCGGGATCGAACCCGTACTCAGTGGCACCGCGCCTTGCCACGAGAAGCGTGGCAAGGCGCGGATATGACCAACTATAAATCTCACTGACCAGGCAGTCAAGCGAGAAGACGGAACGGAAGGGTTCTAAAAATATGGGAAGGTGGGTACAGGATATAAACTGTGCAAATCTAACTCTGTGTGTGCACCCTGAACCGATGTGTAAAAAGAAACATGTGTATATAACAATACATACGTACAAGCATAAATCCGCATATATATTGCCACAAAGCCCACAAAAGAAAAACTAAAAGGAGCCCAAATGTGCCAATACACATGCAGACAAATATATCTACATATATAGGCTCGGTATGGGGTAAGAAATATGTTGTAGGTGTCCTATGTGTATGAGAGTGATATGTTCATACCTTGGGGGAACAGTGAACCCAACTGGGCAATAAGGAGATTCTCAAGGGCGAACCGGCTGCGATTGCTGGAGTGACAGGAGACAATGTCAGTGACTTTCATGTGAGGTTTAACACTATGGCCAGGGGAGTTGAAATGGGTAGACATCGGGCTGCTAGTCTTTTGCTCAACATCACGAAGATGCTCACAAAATCTGTCACTCGAGCGTCGTCCAGACTCGCCCACATTCGTATTCTGAGAATGCTTACATATTATGGCGTAGACGATATACCGTGACACACAAGTAAACCCCTCCTTGATCTCGAATCGCCTATTAGGGAACAAGACCGAATCGGTACAAAGCACGAAGTCACAAGTTCTGCAAACTCGACGTCCACAAGGAACAGTACCAAGGTGTTTGTGGTTTGAGCGGGGGAGGCGGCTAGTGACAAGAATGTCTCTCAGACTCCTGTCACGTTTGAAGGCGACCACTGGAGGATCACTGAAAAGTAGGAGGGTAGTAGGATCTGAGTGGAGAATGGAGCGATACCGGTTAAGGATCCTCACCGCAGCCAAGTTATGGGGGTGGTAGGTGAGGGTAAATATGGTCCTATCAGAGGAACGGCGGGTGGAGGGGGTGAGTGCCACAGGACGGGAAATATCGAGAGCTCGTTGGAAGGCAGATTGGAGAACCGAATCAGGATAGAGACGACGCCTAAAGAAACTTAACATCAGGTGGGCCTGTTGGAGAAAATCGTGATCATCCTGGCAGATACGACGAAGTCGTAATAATTGAGAATATGGAATGGAATCTCTGCAGTGAGATGGATGAGACGAGGTGTAGAGAAGATAACAGTGGGATGGATGAGACGAGGTGTAGAGAAGATAACAGTGGGATGGATGAGACGAGGTGTAGAGAAGATAACAGTGAGATGGATGAGACGAGGTGTAGAGAAGATAACAGTGGGATGGATGAGACGAGGTGTAGAGCAGATAACAGTGGGATGGATGAGACGAGGTGTAGAGAAGATAACAGTGGGATGGATGAGACGAGGTGTAGAGAAGATAACAGTGGGATGGATGAGACGAGGTGTAGAGAAGATAACAGTGGGATGGATGAGACGAGATGTAGAGAAGATAACAGTGGGATGGATGAGACGAGATGTAGAGAAGATAACAGTGGGATGGATGAGACGAGGTGTAGAGAAGATAACAGTGAGATGGATGAGACGAGGTGTAGAGAAGATAACAGTGGGATGGATGAGACGAGGTGTAGAGAAGATAACAGTGAGATGGATGAGACGAGATGTAGAGAAGATAACAGTGAGATGGATGAGACGAGATGTAGAGAAGATAACAGTGAGATGGATGGGACGAGGTGTAGAGAAGATAACAGTGAGATGGATGGGACGAGGTGTAGAGAAGATAACAGTGAGATGGATGAGACGAGATGTAGAGAAGATAACAGTGAGATGGATGAGACGAGGTGTAGAGAAGATAACAGTGAGATGGATGAGACGAGATGTAGAGAAGATAACAGTGAGATGGATGGGACGAGGTGTAGAGAAGATAACAGTGAGATGGATGAGACGAGATGTAGAGAAGATAACAGTGAGATGGATGAGACGAGATGTAGAGAAGATAACAGTGAGATGGATGAGACGAGGTGTAGAGAAGATAACAGTGGGATGGATGAGACGAGGTGTAGAGAAGATAACAGTGGGATGGATGAGACGATGTGTAGAGAAGATAACAGTGAGATGGATGGGACGAGGTGTAGAGAAGATAACAGTGAGATGGATGAGACGAGGTGTAGAGAAGATAACAGTGGGATGGATGAGACGAGGTGTAGAGAAGATAACAGTGGGATGGATGAGACGAGGTGTAGAGAAGATAACAGTGGGATGGATGAGACGATGTGTAGAGAAGATAACAGTGAGATGGATGAGACGAGGTGTAGAGAAGATAACAGTGGGATGGATGAGACGAGGTGTAGAGAAGATAACAGTGAGATGGATGGGACGAGGTGTAGAGAAGATAACAGTGGGATGGATGGGACGAGGTGTAGAGAAGATAACAGTGGGATGGATGGGACGAGGTGTAGAGAAGATAACAGTGAGATGGATGGGACGAGGTGTAGAGAAGATAACAGTGGGATGGATGAGACGAGGTGTAGAGAAGATAACAGTGGGATGGATGAGACGAGGTGTAGAGAAGATAACAGTGGGATGGATGAGATGAGGTGTAGAGAAGATAACAGTGAGATGGATGAGACGAGGTGTAGAGAAGATAACAGTGAGATGGATGAGACGAGGTGTAGAGAAGATAACAGTGGGATGGATGAGACGAGGTGTAGAGAAGATAACAGTGAGATGGATGAGACGAGGTGTAGAGAAGATAACAGTGAGATGGATGAGACGAGGTATAGAGAAGATAACAGTGAGATGGATGAGACGAGGTGTAGAGAAGATAACAGTGGGATGGATGAGACGAGGTGTAGAGAAGATAACAGTGGGATGGATGAGACGAGGTGTAGAGAAGATAACAGTGAGATGGATGAGACGAGGTGTAGAGAAGATAACAGTGAGATGGATGAGACGAGGTGTAGAGAAGATAACAGTGAGATGGATGAGACGAGGTGTAGAGAAGATAACAGTGAGATGGATGAGACAAGGTGTAGAGAAGATAACAGTGAGATGGATGAGACGAGGTGTAGAGAAGATAACAGTGAGATGGATGAGACGAGGTGTAGAGAAGATAACAGTGGGATGGATGAGACGAGGTGTAGAGAAGATAACAGTGGGATGGATGAGACGAGGTGTAGAGAAGATAACAGTGAGATGGATGAGACGAGGTGTAGAGAAGATAACAGTGAGATGGATGAGACGAGGTGTAGAGAAGATAACAGTGAGATGGATGAGACGAGGTGTAGAGAAGATAACAGTGAGATGGATGAGACGAGGTGTAGAGAAGATAACAGTGAGATGGATGAGACGAGGTGTAGAGAAGATAACAGTGAGATGGATGAGACGTGGTGTAGAGAAGATAACAGTGAGATGGATGAGACGAGGTGTAGAGAAGATAACAGTGAGATGGATGGGACGAGGTGTAGAGAAGATAACAGTGAGATGGATGAGACGAGGTGTAGAGATGATAACAGTGAGATGGATGGGACGAGGTGTAGAGAAGATAACAGTGGGATGGATGGGACGAGGTGTAGAGAAGATAACAGTGGGATGGATGAGACGAGGTGTAGAGAAGATAACAGTGGGATGGATGAGACGAGGTGTAGAGAAGATAACAGTGAGATGGATGGGACGAGGTGTAGAGAAGATAACAGTGGGATGGATGAGACGAGGTGTAGAGAAGATAACAGTGAGATGGATGGGACGAGGTGTAGAGAAGATAACAGTGGGATGGATGAGACGAGGTGTAGAGAAGATAACAGTGAGATGGATGGGACGAGGTGTAGAGAAGATAACAGTGAGATGGATGGGACGAGGTGTAGAGAAGATAACAGTGAGATGGATGAGACGAGGTGTAGAGAAGATAACAGTGAGATGGATGAGACGAGGTGTAGAGAAGATAACAGTGAGATGGATGAGACGAGGTGTAGAGAAGATAACAGTGGGATGGATGAGACGAGGTGTAGAGATGATAACAGTGGGCGTCCGTTGGTTTATAGAAGACGGAAGTGTGGAGACTGGAGGTACCAAGGGAGACGACCAGATCAAGAAAAGTGACGGACGAGGTAGAGATATAAGATGTAATCTTGATGGATTTATGAAAGTTGTCAATGTAGTCGATGAACCTGGAGATGTCATCTTGATGGATTTATGAAAGTTGCCAATGTAGTCGATGAACCTGGAGATGTCATGTTCCGGCAAGTCAGTCAGTCCAAAACCGTCATCACTGTATCGGAGGTATTTTAGGGGAAGGGGGTCACGGTACGAGCTCAGTATTTGATGTTCAAGGTAACCCATGAACAGGCAAGCATAACTAGCACCCATCTTGGTTCCCATTGCTACACCACTGACTTGGTCATAGAATTGACCATTGAATTCGAAAGTATTAAGGTTGAGAACAAGTTCAGTGAGACGGAGGAGAGTAGAAGTATCCATGGATGGATGTTTTCTTTGGTCGAGAAAGAACTGAAGAGCTATAAGGCCATCAGCATGAGGGATAGAGGTATACAGAGAGCATACGTCGAGGACGGGGATAGAGGTATACAGAGAACATATGTCGAGGACGGGGATAGCGGTATACAGAGAGCATACGTCGAGGACGAGGATAGAGGTATACAGAGAGCATACGTCGAGGACGGGGATAGAGGTATACAGAGAGCATGCGTCGAGGACGGGGATAGAGGTATACAGAGAGCATACGTCGAGGACGAAAAGTCGGTACGAGCGTTCAGGGGTAAGTGAAAGAAAAGAGAAGATGGTGAGGGCATGATTAGTGTCCTTGACATAGGTGGGAAGGGATGTCACTATGGGTTGGAAAATGCTGTCGAGATAATCGGATATATGTTCTGTGGGACAACTACATGCTGAAACAATGGGGCGACCAGGGTTATTAGGTTTGTGGATTTTAGGAAGCATGTAGAAGGAAGGTTTGCCTAGAGCACTGTCTGGGATGATGAGACGGGACGCGCTAGGAGGAAGGGATTTATCGTTGATAAGCTGTTTGATGGTAGAGCGAACCTTCTCATTGTTGATAGTAGTGGAATCACTGGGGCAAGGTTTATAGAACGTGGTGTCAGATAATTGTTTGATGGTAGAGCGAACCTTCTCATTGTTGCTAGTAATGGAATCACTAGGGCAAGGTTTATAGAACGTGGTGTCAGATAATTGTTTGACGCCTTCTTGGATGTATAGGTCTTTGCGCCAAACTACCACAGCCCCTCCCTTATCAGCTGGTTTAATGACGATATCTTCCCGACTTCGGAGGTTGGAGAGGGCTCGAAATTCGGCGGGTGTTAAATTGGAACGAGGTACCCGGCGAATGGGGAGTTGCTCGATCTCACGAAGAGTAACCTGTGTGTATAAGTCGAGAGCCCTTGAGGCACCAGAAGGCGGTGTCCAATCTAATTTACGTGAATGAAAGCGAGAAAATTCATGAACATCAGTGGAGGATGAGGTGTCCAATCTAATTTACGTGAATGAAAGCGAGAAAATTCATCAACATCAGTGGAGGATGAGGTGTCCAATCTAATTTACGTGAATGAAAGCGAGAAAATTCATCAACATCAGTGGAGGATGAGGTGTCCAATCTAATTTACGTGAATGAAAGCGAGAAAATTCATCAACATCAGTGGAGGATGAGGTGTCCAATCTAATTTACGTGAATGAAAGCGAGAAAATTCATCAACATCAGTGGAGGATGAGGTGTCCAATCTAATTTACGTGAATGAAAGCGAGAAAATTCATCAACATCAGTGGAGGATGAGGTGTCCAATCTAATTTACGTGAATGGAAGCGAGAAAATTCATCAACATCAGTGGAGGATGAGGTGTCCAATCTAATTTACGTGAATGAAAGCGAGAAAATTCATCAACATCAGTGGAGGATGAGGTGTCCAATCTAATTTACGTGAATGAAAGCGAGAAAATTCATCAACATCAGTGGAGGATGAGGTGTCCAATCTAATTTACGTGAATGAAAGCGAGAAAATTCATCAACATCAGTGGAGGATGAGGTGTCCAATCTAATTTACGTGAATGAAAGCGAGAAAATTCATCAACATCAGTGGAAGATGAGGTGTCCGATTTCCCGCAGTGAAAGTATTCTAAACGCATGCGTCTGTGGAGATCATGGACATCCCTTAGAAGACTGTGACGGTCACTAGTAGGGCGCACAGGGACAAATTGTAACCCTTTAGAGAGAACTGCGCGTTCGTTATCCGATAATGTGAGGTCCGTTGGAATGCAAACGACTCGAGAATGGTGGTCAAGAGGGGGTTGAGAGGATGATTTAGGTCGAAGGTCGGATTTCTTCTGTTTGTGCTGAGAGGACATGAAGGTGTAAAGTTCCCTGTTTAAGTTGTGGATAATTTCGCGAATCGGGTGGTCGAAACTGATCGCTGAAGAACGAAGTTAGGATAATAAATAATAAATAAGTTAGGAAAATCTGCGTCTGTCACGGAAACTGTTAATAAGTCTAGAGTCGTTCGCTATAACTGCCCTGATCCAAGAAGCAAGAGTTACATGTCTGCACAGAATATTCAATGTAGCATGGCACCAACAAAAAGCCCCAGAAGACTGGCAACAGCCAATCATCGTACCCGTATGGAAAAAGAAAGGTAGCAAATGAGACTGCAATTAATATAGAGGTATATCGTTTCTCAGACATGTAGGAAAGTTATACACAAAAATTGTGAAGAAAAAAGGCTGAGACCAATAATAGAACTACAGTTAAGCGATTCTCAAATGGGGTTCTGGAAAAACAGAGGATGTACCGACGCACTATTCACATTAAAACAGCTTGCAGAAAAGACGACAGAACACAATCAAAACTTATACATAGCCTTCATTGACCAGGAAAAAGCATTCGACAGAGTAAACAGAGAACAGCTGTGGGAGATACTAACAACATACGGAGTAAGCCAACATCTAACCAACCTTATTAAAAGTCTCTACATCAACAGCAGCTGCACAGTCAGAACAGTAGCAGGCTACACAGACCACTTCGAAGTTAGATCAGGTGTAAGACAGGGGTGCGTACTATCCCCCCCTACTGTTTATTACTTACATGGACCATATATGCAAGCTAGCCAACCCATCAGAGACAGAGGAGATCAACGAGCTTTTATTTGTAGACGACCAGGCACTAATACATGAAACAATAGAAGACCTACAAGAACACTTAAACAAACTCAACATCTCAGGCACAAAATACAACGTGAAAATCAACATCAACAAAACAGAAGTCATGAATGTCGCCAAAAATAAACAGAACATCAACATAACTATATAAGGCAGACAACTAAAACAAGTAGAGGAATAAAGTAGAGAAATTCAAATACCTAGGAAGTTTAGTGACAAACAACAATTCACAAACAGCAGAAATAGACTCAAGATGTAACAAAGCTTGTCAAATCACCGGACAGTTATTACCACTATTGTCCAACAAGGAAATAACTCTAGAGGTTAAACGGGCACTCTACAACACAATTTTCATCCCAACGTTGTGCTACCAATGTCAGTCCTGGACCCTAGATGCAAGAACAATAAGATAAATAACCTCTACTGAGATTAAATGTGTCAGACGAATGATAGGAAACAGCCTGAGAGATAAGATCAGAAATAAAGAACTGAGAAAAAAGCTAGGAAAAGCCCACGCCATGGAATATACAAGGAAACAACAGATGAAATGGTTCGGCCACGTGACAAAGCAGAAAAATCAAAACAAAACACAACGAGCCTTCAACAAACATCGCGAGAAACATACCAGTAGGAGAGTTCAACAGAAGAGCAAAAGATGGATTGATGGAATGTTAGAAACACTAGGAAACATAACAACAGGAGAGGCCAACAGAAGAGCAAAAGATGGATTGATGGAATGTTAGAAACACTAGGAAACATAACAACAGGAGAGGCCAATAGAAGAGCAAAAGATGGATTGATGGAATGTTAGAAACACTAAGAAACATAACAGTAGGAGAGTTCAACAGAAGAGCAAAAGATGGATTGATGGAATGTTAGAAACACTAGGAAACATAACAGTAGGAGAGTTTAACAGAAGAGCAAAAGATGGATTGATGGAATGTTAGAAACACTAGGAAACATAACAGTAGGAGAGTTCAACAGAAGAGCAAAAGATGGATTGATGGAATGTTAGAAACACTAGGAAACATAACAACAGGAGAGGTCAACAGAAGAGCAAAAGATGGATTGATGGAATGTTAGAAACACTAGGAAACATAACAACAGGAGAGGCCAACAGAAGAGCAAAAGATGGATTGATGGAATGTTAGAAACACTAGGAAACATAACAGTAGGAGAGGACAACAGAAGAGCAAAAGATGGATTGATGGAATGTTAGAAACACTAGGAAACATAACAGTAGGAGAGTTCAACAGAAGAGCAAAAGATGGATTGATGGAATGTTAGAAACACTAGGAAACATAACAGTAGGAGAGTTCAACAGAAGAGCAAAAGATGGATTGATGGAATGTTAGAAACACTAGGAAACATAACAGTAGGAGAGGCCAACAGAAGAGCAAAAGATGGATTGATGGAATATTAGAAACACTAGGAAACATAACAGTAGGAGAGTTCAACAGAAGAGCAAAAGATGGATTGATAGAATGTTAGAAACACTAGGAAACATAACAGCAGGAGAGGTCAACAGAAGAGCAAAAAATGGGTTGATGGAATGTTAGAAACACTAGGAAACATAACAGTAGGAGAGGTCAACAGAAGAGCAAAAGATGGATTGATGGAATATTAGAAACACTAGGAAATATAACAGCAGGAGAGGTCAACAGAAGAACAAAAGATGGGTTGATTGAATATTAGAAACACTAGGAAACATAACAGAAGGAGAGGTCAACAGAAGAGCAAAAGATGGGTTGATGGAATATTAGAAACACTAGGAAACATAACAGCAGGAGAGGTCAACAGAAGAGCAAAAGATGGATTGATGGAATATTAGAAACACTAGGAAATATAACAGCAGGAGAGGTCAACAGAAGAGCAAAAGATGGGTTGATGGAATATTAGAAACACTAGGAAACATAACAGCAGGAGAGGTCAACAGAAGAGCAAAAGATGGGTTGATGGAATATTAGAAACACTAGGAAACATAACAGCAGGAGATGTCAACAGAAGAGCAAAAGATGGGTTGATGGAATATTAGAAACATTAGGAAACATAACAACAGGAGAGGTCAACAGAAGAACAAAAGATCTCAAATTATTTTTCTCCTCGACGCTGATAGACAAATGAGGAAGGAAAGAAAAAAGAACACTCAGTAATTTGTTGTAACATTCTTGTCACATGTGTGCTTCACTGAGTAATTTGTTGTAACATTCTTGTCACATGTGTGCTTCACTCAGTAATTTGTTGTAACATTCTTGTCACATGTGTGCTTCACTCAGTAATTTGTTGTAACATTCTTGTCACATGTGTGCTTCACTCAGTAATTTGTTGTAACATTCTTGTCACATGTGTGCTTCACTCAGTAATTTGTTGTAACATTCTTGTCACATGTGTGCTTCACTGAGTAATTTGTTGTAACATTCTTGTCACATGTGTACTTCACTCAGTAATTTGTTGTAACATTCTTGTCACATGTGTGCTTCACTCAGTAATTTGTTGTAACAGTCTTGTCACATGTGTGCTTCACTGAATAATTTGTTGTAACATTCTTGTCACATGTGTGCTTCACTGAGTAATTTGTTGTAACATTCTTGTCACATGTACACTTCACTCAGTAATTTGTTGTAACATTCTTGTCACATGTGTGCTTCAATGAGTAATTTGTTGTAACATTATTGTCACATGTGTGCTTCACTCAGTAATTTGTTGTAACAGTCTTGTCACATGTGTGCTTCACTCAGTAATTTGTTGTAACAGTCTTGTCACATGTGTGCTTCTCTCAGTAATTGGTTGTAACATTCTTGTCACATGTGTGCTTCACTCGGTAATTTGTTGTAACAGTCTTTTCACATGTGTGCTTCACTCAGTAATTTGTTGTAACATTCTTGTCACATGTGTGCTTCACTGAATAATTTGTTGTAACAGTCTTGTCACATGTGTGCTTGACTCGGTAATTTGTTGTAACAGTCTTGTCACATGTGTGCTTCTCTCAGTAATTGGTTGTAACATTCTTGTCACATGTGTGCTTCACTCGGTAATTTGTTGTAACAGTCTTGTCACATGTGTGCTTCACTCGGTAATTTGTTGTAACATTCTTGTCACATGTGTGCTTCACTCAGTAATTTGGTGTAACATTCTTGTCACATGTGTGCTTCACTCAGTAATTTGCTGTAACATTCTTGTCACATGTGTGCTTCACTCAGCAATTTGGTGTAACATTCTTGTCACATGTGTGCTTCACTCAGTAATTTGCTGTAACATTCTTGTCACATGTGTGCTTCACTCAGTAATTTGTTTTAACATTCTTGTCACATGTGTGCTTCACTCAGTAATTTGTTGTAACATTATTGTCACCTGTGTGCTTCACTCAGTAATTTGTTGTAACATTCTTGTCACATGTGTGCTTCTCTCAGTAATTTGTTGTAACATTCTTGTCACATGTGTGCTTCACTCAGTAATTTGTTGTAACAGTCTTGTCACATGTGTGCTTCACTCAGTAATTTGTTGTAATAGTCTTGTCACATGTGTGCTTCACTGAATAATTTGTTGTAACATTCTTGTCACATGTGTGCTTCACTCAGTAATTTGTTGTAATATTCTTGTCACATGTGTGCTTCACTCAGTAATTTGTTGTAACAGTCTTGTCACATGTGTGCTTCTCTCAGTAATTTGTTGTAACAGTCTTGTCGCATGTGTGCTTCTCTCAGTAATTTGTTGTAACAGTCTTGTCACATGTGTGCTTCACTCAGTAATGTGTTGTAACATTATTGTCACATGTGTGCTTCACTCAGTAATTTGTTGTAACAGTCTTGTCACATGTGTACTTCACTCAGTAATTTGTTTTAACATTCTTGTCACATGTGTGCTTCACTCAGTAATTTGTTGTAACAGTCTTGTCACATGTGTGCTTCACTCAGTAATTTGTTGTAACATTCTTGTCACATGTGTACTTCACTCAGTAATTTGTTGTAACAGTCTTGTCACATGTGCACTTCACTCAGTAATTTGTTGTAACAGTCTTGTCACATGTGTGCTTCACTCAGTAATTTGTTGTAACAGTCTTGTCACATGTGTACTTCACTCAGTAATTTGTTGTAACATTCTTGTCACATGTGTGCTTCACTCAGTAATTTGTTGTAACATTCTTGTCACATGTGTGCTTCACTCAGTAATTTGTTGTAACATTCTTGTCACATGTGTGCTTCACTCAGTAATTTGTTGTAATATTCTTGTCACATGTGTGCTTCACTCAGTAATTTGTTGTAACAGTCTTGTCACATGTGTGCTTCTCTCAGTAATTTGTTGTAACAGTCTTGTCACATGTGTGCTTCACTCAGTAATTTGTGTTAACTGAAGCAGGAGGCAGTGGTAACAACATAACCTGCCCCAAATGTAATAATTCTTGGGTTCGCGAGCCAAGAAGTGGGAACCCATGTAGACGTTTTGCATCAGTGGTTTCCAAACTTGTTTGGCCTACCGTCCCCTTTTGAGGAAATAAATTTCTCAGTGCCCTCCCACCCCCCCCCCCCCATCCCCCATAAACCTACCTTCAATAGGTAAACAAAAACAAATATTTGTTGTGACAAACTTGATGTTGTGTTAGAACCAACAATATACACAACATAGTCAAGACAGATGTAGAGGTGACACGTTGAAATGATCACATTCATTGTTACAATCAACTAAAGTAGCATTCATATTGCACACACAACAATGAAGATGGCGAAAGATGAAAAATAACAATAAACAGATGAATAAAGAAATGCTAATGAGAAGATTGAGCCAGCAACTTTTGGTTACCATGATCAGCAACACCAGTTCGCCACTATCAGCAACTTTAGGTCACCACTATCAGCAACTCTAGGTCACCACTATCAGCAAATCTAGGTCACCATTATCAGCAAATCTAGGTCACCACTATCATCAACTTTAGGTCACCACTATCATCAACTTTAGGTCACCATTATCATCAACTTTAAGCCACCACTATTATCAACTTTAGGTCACCATTATCATCAACTTTAGGTCACAATTATCATCAACATTAGGTCACAATTATCATAAACTTTAGGTCACCACTATCATCAACATTAGGTCACCATTTTCATCAACTTTAGGCCACCACTATCATCAACTTTAGGTCACCATTATCATCAACTTTAGGTCACCATTATCATCAAATTTAGGTCATTTTATCATCAGCTTAAGGTCACCACTATCATCAACTTTAAGTCACCACTATCATTAACTTTAGGTCACACTATCATCAACTTTAGGTAACCACTATCATCAACTTTAGGTAACCACTATCGTCAACTTTATGTCACTACTATCGGCAAATTTAGGTCACTACTATCATCAAGTTTAGATCACCACTATAATTAAATTTAGGTCACCACTGTCATCAACTTTAGATCATCACTATCAGCAAATTTAGGTCACCACTATCAGCAACTTTAGGTCACCACTATCAGAAACTTTAAGTCACCACTATAATCAACTTTAGGTCACCACTATCATCAACTTTAGGTCACCACTATTATCAACTTTAGGTCACAACTACCATCAACTTTAGGTGACCACCATCATCAACTTTCCGTCACCACTATCAGCAACTTTAGGAAACCACTATCAGCAATTTTAGGTCACCACTATCAACTACTTTGAGTTGGTTTCTTGTTAGTGAAGAGATTTGTGACACCACATAATCCATGTTCCGCGAAAATGATGAAGGAAATGCAAGCAAGAGTTTGTGTAGCTGGAACTGTTGGTAGCCATCTCTGGTTCTACCTTCGATCTGTTTGTGTAACAGAAAATGTTGGTAGCCATCCCTGGTTCTACCTTTGATCTGCTTGTGTAGCTGGAACTGTTGGTAGCCATCTCTGGTTCCACCTTCAATCTGCTTGTGTAGCTGGAACTGTTGGTAGCCATCCCTGGTTCTACCTTTGATCTGCTTGTGTAGCTGGAACTGTTGGTAGCCATCTCTGGTTCCACCTTCAATCTGCTTGTGTAGCTGGAACTGTTGGTAGCCATCTCTGGTTCTACCTTCAATCTGCTTGTGTAGCTGGAACTGTTGGTAGCCATCTCTGGTTCTACCTTCAATCTGCTTGTGTAACTGGAACTGTTGGTAGCCATCTCTGGTTCTACCTTCAATCTGCTTGTGTAGCTGGAACTGTTGGTAGCCATCTCTGGTTCCACCTTTGATCTGCTTGTGTAGCTGGAACTGTTGGTAGCCATCTCTGGTTCCACCTTTGATCTGCTTGTGTAGCTGGAACTGTTGGTAGCCATCTCTGGTTCTACCTTTGATCTGCATGTCTTGAGTTCTGGAGGTTCTTGTGTGTATGTTCTTGACCTTGGCCAAGTCAGACACATCCACTTTAGAATATCATCAACCCAGTCAGATACATCCACCGTTAGAATATCATGAACCCAGTCAGATACATTCATTGTTAGAATATCATCAACCCAGTCAGATACATCCACCGTTAGAATATCATCAATCCAGTCAGATACATCCACCATTAGAATATCATCAACCCAGTCAGACACATTCATTGTTAGAATATCATCAAACCAGTTAAACACATCCAGTGTTAGAATATCATCAACTCAGTTAGACACACCCATTGTTAGAATATCATCAACCCAGTTAGACACATCCAGTGTTAGATGAGCAGCAATTTGGATTTAGGAAAAATAGCGGGACAAAAGAAGCCATTTTCTGCATAAGAACATTAATCAAAAAGTACACAGAAGTAAACAAACCAATATATGCCTGCTTCATAGACTACACCAAAGCTTTTGATAGAGTACACCACAAACAACTTACAGAATGCCTAAAAGAGATACATCTAGATGACATGGACATACGACTAATATGTAATCTATACTGGGAGCAAACAGCAATAATAAAATATAACAAAGAGAACTTTACACCCATTGATATAAAAAGAGGAGTAAGACAAGGATGCATCCAGTCACCAAGCTTGTTCAATCTATACACTGAGCAAATCTTTAAAAACATTATAGAGATGCCAAGCCTAAACATTAATGGAAAGATAATCAATAACCTAAGATATGCTGATGATACTGTTCTACTAGCAGAAAATCCTAAAGATCTACAACAATTACTTTGTTGTGATAAACACAACAAGCAAAAAATATGGATTAGATATGAATATCAAAAAGACTAAAACTATGATCGTAAACAAAGAAAATACTCAAAACCCACAAATGGATATAAAAATTGAAGAAATACATCTGGAGACAGTTCAGAGCTACAACTACCTGGGACATATAACCAGTGATGGAAATTGTACAACTGAAATAAACAAAAGAATAGGAATGGCAAAAAGTAATTTTAATGTCATGAAGAACATACTAACATCAAAACAAATAACACCACGGCTAAAACTAAGAATAGCAAAATGTTATATCTTCTCAATATTCCTATATGGTGCAGAAACATGGACATTAGACAAGAAAACAGAACAGAGAATAGAAGCCTTTTAAATGTGGATATATAGAAGAATAGGTAGAATTGGATGGAAGGAAAAGAAAACAAACGACGAAGTCTTAAAACAACTAAAAATGAAAAGAGAACTACTAAACACAATTCAAACTAGACAAATGCTATTATTGGGCCATGTTAAAAGACACAACAGCCTACTAAAAGTAATCCTGGAGGGGAAAATACAAGGTAAAAGAGGCAGACCAAGACTAACATGGACGAGTAACATCAAAAGATGGATAAATCAGCCTATGACAACCTGCACCATCAAAGCAAGAGACAGAGCAGAATGGCGTTCCATGGTAGCCTACCTTCGACGCGAAGACGGCAGATGATGATGATTGTTAGAATATCATCAACCCAGTCAGACACATCCACTGTTAGAATATCATCAACCCAGTCAGACACATCCACTGTTAGAATATCATCAACTCAGTTTGACACACCCACTGTTAGAATATCATCAACCCAGTCAGACACATCCACTGTTAGAATATCATCAACCCAGTCAGACACATCCACTGTTAGAATATCATCAACTCAGTTTGACACACCCACTGTTAGAATATCATCAACCCAGTCAGACACATCCACTGTTAGAATATCATCAACCCAGTTTGACACACCCATTGTTAGAATATCATCAACCCAGTTTGACACACCCATTGTTAGAATATCATCAACCCAGTCAGACACATCCACTGTTAGAATATCATCAACCCAGTTTGACACACCCACTGTTAGAATATCATCAACCCAGTCAGACACATCCACTGTTAGAATATCATCAACCCAGTTTGACACACCCATTGTTAGAATATCATCAACCCAGTCAGACACATCCACTGTTAGAATATCATCAACCCAGTCAGACACATCCACTGTTAGAATATCATCAACCCAGTTTGACACACCCATTGTTAGAATATCATCAACCCAGTTGGAAACACCCATTGTTAGAATATCATCAACCCAGTTTGACACACCCATTGTTAGAATATCATCAACCCAGTTTGACACACCCATTGTTAGAATATCATCAACCCAGTTTGACACACCCATTGTTAGAATATCATCAACCAAGTTTGACACACCCATTGTTAGAATATCATCAACTCAGTTTGACACACCCATTGTTAGAATATTATCGAATCGTTGATTGAAGTCCAAAATGAAAGCCTCCCATAGCTAACCACAAAGCTTCTCTTCAACACGTTCTTCTGTTGTTGATAGACTTGGTGGCTCATTCTACGTGTGTACATAAGAATTGTTGATAGACTTGGTGGCTCATTCTACGTGTGTACACAAGAATTGTTGATAGACTTGGTGGCTCACTCAAATCCCACTACGTGTGTACACAAGAATTGTTGATAGACTTGGTGCCTCACTCAAATCCCACTACGTGTGTACGCAAGAATTGTTACCAGAAAATTTTTTTTTTTAATTACATTTAGCTCATTGTTTTGAAGTTGATTATTTGTTTAATTAAAATTGTGAGACCAGTCAAGTGTGACCGGTTTGGTTCAGTCAAGTAAGCTGTGACAGGTCAATGTTCAGTCAAGTAAGCTGTGACAGGTCTATGTTTAGTCAAGTTCAATCGTAAAGCGACATCTTCTTTGTCTAGTAACTCTGTCACCGAGTGCAAGAGTTGATAAAACCGATCCAAACAGGCAGCTTTTGATAGCCAACACGCCTGGCTGTGAGGCACCAAGAGATTCCTCATCGTTGTCAACGCAACGATATTCTAACAGTCTTCCTGTCCATAATTGTAACGTTCACACTGCCTCTTGAGAACTGACGATGAACGACACGGTCATATAGTGAATACTTTTTGAACCGCTTTATTTCAAATATAAAAAAAACATGTAGCGTCCTACCATCGTTGGAGTATCATCAGTTGAGGCGGACAACACTTATGGCGATCTCTGTTTTTAGAAAACAAAATAAACGCTTCCAAAAAATGAAATTTCGATTCTCTTATAGAATAAGTTCATTTTTAGGAAATAATTTTAGCAAAATGGCAATGTAAAAAATTCTTGTTTGAATCCAACGCAAGTTAAAAGTTAGGCTTTGATTTCTGACAAAGTTGATACAACAATGATGTTGATACCACAAGGATGTTGATACCACAAGGATGTTGATACCACAAGGATGTTGATACCACAAGGATGTTGATACCACAAGGATGTTGATACCACAAGGATGTTGACAACACAAGGATGTTGATACCACACGGATGTTGACGTCACAAGGATGTTGATACCACAAGGATGTTGACAACACAAGGATGTTGATACCACACGGATGTTGACGTCACAAGGATGTTGATACCACAAGGATGTTGACAAAACAAGGATGTTGATACCACAAGGATGTTGACGTCACAGGGATGTTGATACCACAAGGATGTTGACGCCACAAGGATGTTGATACCACAAGGTGTTGACAACACAAGGATGTTGATACCACAAGGTGTTGACAACACAAGGATGTTGATACCACAAGGTGTTGACAACACAAGGATGTTGATACCACAAGGTGTTGACAACACAAGGATGTTGATACCACAAGGTGTTGACAACACAAGGATGTTGACAACACAAGGATGTTGATACCACAAGGTGTTGACAACACAAGGATGTTGACAACACAAGGATGTTGACAACACAAGGATGTTGACAACACAAGGATGTTGACGCCACAAGGATGTTGATACCACAAGGATGTTGACAACACAAGGATGTTGACAACACAAGGATGTTGACGCCACAAGGATGTTGAAACCACAAGGATGTTGACGCCACAAGGATGTTGATACCACAAGGTGTTGACAACACAAGGATGTTGACAACACAAGGATGTTGACAACACAAGGATGTTGACGCCACAAGGATGTTGATATCACAAGGTGTTGACAACACAAGGATGTTGACGTCACAAGGATGTTGATACCACAAGGATGTTGACGCCACAAGGATGTTGATACCACAAGGTGTTGACAACACAAGGATGTTGATACCACAAGGATGTTGACAACACAAGAATGTTGATACCACAAGGTGTTGACAACACAAGGATGTTGATACCACAAGGTGTTGACAACACAAGGATGTTGACAACACAAGGATGTTGATACCACAAGGTGTTGACAACACAAGGATGTTGACAACACAAGGATGTTGACGCCACAAGGATGTTGATACCACAAGGATGTTGACAACACAAGGTGTTGACAACACAAGGATGTTGAAACCACAAGGATGTTGACGCCACAAGGATGTTGATACAACAAGGATGTTGACAACACAAGGATGTTGACGCCACAAGGATGTTGATACCACAAGGATGTTGATACCACAAGGATGTTGACAACACAAGGATGTTGACGCCACAAGGATGTTGATACAACAAGGATGTTGACAACACAAGGATGTTGACAACACAAGGATGTTGACAACACAAGGATGTTGACAACACAAGGATGTTGACGCCACAAGGATGTTGACGCCACAAGGATGTTGATACCACAAGGATGTTGACAACACAAGGATGTTGACGCCACAAGGATGTAGATACCACAAGGATGTTGACGCCACAAGGATGTTGATACAACAAGGATGTTGACGCCACAAGGATGTTGATACAACAAGGATGTTGACGCCACAAGGATGTTGACAACACAAGGATGTTGACGTCACAAGGATGTTGACAACACAAGGATGTTGACAACACAAGGATGTTGACGTCACAAGGATGTTGACGTCACAAGGATGTTGACAACACAAGGATGTTGACGCCACAAGGTGTTGACGTCACAAGGATGTTGGCGTCACAAGGATGTTGACAACACAAGGATGTTGACAACACAAGGATGTTGACAACACAAGGATGTTGACAACACAAGGATGTTGACGCCACAGGGATGTTGACGCCACAAGGATGTTGATACCACAAGGATGTTGACAACACAAGGATGTTGACGCCACAAGGATGTTGATACCACAAGGATGTTGACGCCACAAGGATGTTGATACAACAAGGATGTTGACAACACAAGGATGTTGACAACACAAGGATGTTGACGCCACAAGGATGTTGAAACCACAAGGATGTTGACGCCACAAGGATGTTGATACCACAAGGTGTTGACAACACAAGGATGTTGACAACACAAGGATGTTGACAACACAAGGATGTTGACGCCACAAGGATGTTGATATCACAAGGTGTTGACAACACAAGGATGTTGACGTCACAAGGATGTTGATACCACAAGGATGTTGACGCCACAAGGATGTTGATACCACAAGGTGTTGACAACACAAGGATGTTGATACCACAAGGATGTTGACAACACAAGGATGTTGATACCACAAGGTGTTGACAACACAAGGATGTTGATACCACAAGGTGTTGACAACACAAGGATGTTGATACCACAAGGATGTTGACAACACAAGGATGTTGATACCACAAGGTGTTGACAACACAAGGATGTTGACAACACAAGGATGTTGACGCCACAAGGATGTTGATACCACAAGGATGTTGACAACACAAGGTGTTGACAACACAAGGATGTTGAAACCACAAGGATGTTGACGCCACAAGGATGTTGATACAACAAGGATGTTGACAACACAAGGATGTTGACGCCACAAGGATGTTGATACCACAAGGATGTTGATACCACAAGGATGTTGACAACACAAGGATGTTGACGCCACAAGGATGTTGATACAACAAGGATGTTGACAACACAAGGATGTTGACAACACAAGGATGTTGACAACACAAGGATGTTGACAACACAAGGATGTTGACGCCACAAGGATGTTGACGCCACAAGGATGTTGATACCACAAGGATGTTGACAACACAAGGATGTTGACGCCACAAGGATGTTGATACCACAAGGATGTTGACGCCACAAGGATGTTGATACAACAAGGATGTTGACGCCACAAGGATGTTGATACAACAAGGATGTTGACGCCACAAGGATGTTGACAACACAAGGATGTTGACGTCACAAGGATGTTGACAACACAAGGATGTTGACAACACAAGGATGTTGACGTCACAAGGATGTTGACGTCACAAGGATGTTGACAACACAAGGATGTTGACGCCACAAGGTGTTGACGTCACAAGGATGTTGGCGTCACAAGGATGTTGACAACACAAGGATGTTGACAACACAAGGATGTTGACAACACAAGGATGTTGACAACACAAGGATGTTGACGCCACAAGGATGTTGACGCCACAAGGATGTTGATACCACAAGGATGTTGACAACACAAGGATGTTGATACCACAAGGATGTTGAAGCCACAATGATGTTGACGCCACAAGGATGTTGATACAACAAGGATGTTGACGCCACAAGGATGTTGACAACACAAGGATGTTGACGTCACAAGGATGTTGACAACACAAGGATGTTGACGTCACAAGGATGTTGACAACACAAGGATGTTGACAACACAAGGATGTTGACGTCACAAGGATGTTGACAACACAAGGATGTTGACACCACAAGGATGTTGACAACACAAGGATGTTGATGTCACAAGGATGTTGACAACACAAGGATGTTGACAACACAAGGATGTTGACAACACAAGGATGTTGACAACACAAGGATGTTGACGCCACAAGGATGTTGACGTCACAAGGATGTTGACGCCACAAGGATGTTGACGCCACAAGGATGTTGGCGTCACAAGGATGTTGACGCCACAAAGATGTTGGCGTCACAAGGATTTTGGCGTCACAAGGATGTTGACGTCACAAGGATGTTGATACCACAAGGATGTTGACGTCACAAGGATGTTGACGCCACAAGGATGTTGACGTCACAAGGATGTTGACGCCACATGGATGTTGACGTCACAAGGATGTTGACGCCACAAGGATGTTGACGTCACAAGGATGTTGACGCCACATGGATGTTGACGTCACAAGGATGTTGACGTCACAATGATGTTGACGTCACAAGGATGTTGACGTCACAAGGATGTTGACGCCACAAGGATGTTGATACCACAAGGATGTTGACGCCACAAGGATGTTGATACCACTAGGATGTTGACGCCACAAGGATGTTGCCATCACAAGGATGTTGACGCCACAAGGATGTTGATACCACTAGGATGTTGACGCCACAAGGATGTTGCCATCACAAGGATGTTGACGCCACAAGGATGTTGATACCACTAGGATGTTGATACCACAAGGATGTTGCCATCACAAGGATGTTGCCATCACAAGGATGTTGACGTCACAAGGATGTTGACGCCACAAGGATGTTGACGCCACAAGGATGTTGATACAAAATGGATGTTGACGTCACAAGGATTTTGACGCCACAAGGATGTTGATACCACAAGGATGTTGACGTCACAAGGATGTTGACGTCACAAGGATGTTGATACCACAAAGATGTTGATACAAAAAGGATGTTGACGTCACAAGGATGTTGATACAAAAAGGATGTTGACGTCACAAGGATTTTGACGCCACAAGGATGTTGATACCACAAGGATGTTGATACCACAAGGATGTTGCCATCACAAGGATGTTGCCATCACAAGGATGTTGACGTCACAAGGATGTTGACGCCACAAGGATGTTGACGCCACAAGGATGTTGATACAAAATGGATGTTGACGTCACAAGGATTTTGACGCCACAAGGATGTTAATACCACAAGGATGTTGACGTCACAAGGATGTTGACGTCGCAAGGATGTTGATACCACAAAGATGTTGATACAAAAAGGATGTTGACGTCACAAGGATGTTGATACAAAAAGGATGTTGACGTCACAAGGATTTTGACGTCACAAGGATGTTGACGTCACAAGGATGTTGATACCACAAAGATGTTGATACCACAAGGATGTTGATACCACAAGGATGTTGACAAAACAAGGATGTTGATACCACACGGATTTTGACACCTCAAAGATGTTGACGCCACAAGGATGTTGACAAAACAAGGATGTTGATACCACAAGGATGTTGACGCCACAGGGATGTTGATACCACAAGGATGTTGACAAAACAAGGATGTTGATACCACAAGGATGTTGATACCACAAGGATGTTGACACCACAAGGATGTTGATACCACAAGGATGTTGACAACACAAGGATGTTGCCATCACAAGGATGTTGACGCCACAAGGATGTTGACGCCACAAGGATGTTGATACCACAAGGATGTTGATACCACAAGGATGTTGCCATCACAAGGATGTTGCCATCACAAGGATGTTGACGTCACAAGGATGTTGACGCCACAAGGATGTTGACGCCACAAGGATTTTGACACCACAAGGATGTTGCCATCACAAGGATGTTGACACCACAAGGATGTTGACGCCACAAGGATGTTGACAACACAAGGATGTTGACACCACAAGGATGTTGACAACACAAGGATGTTGACACCACAAGGATGTTGACAACACAAGGATGTTGACAACACAAGGATGTTGACAACACAAGGATGTTGACAACACAAGGATGTTGACAACACAAGGATGTTGACGCCACAAGGATGTTGACAACACAAGGATGTTGCCATCACAAGGATGTTGACGCCACAAGGATGTTGACGCCACAAGGATGTTGCCATCACAAGGATGTTGACGCCACAAGGATGTTGACAACACAAGGATGTTGACGCCACAAGGATGTTGACGCCACAAGGATGTTGACGCCACAAGGATGTTGACAACACAAGGATGTTGACGTCACAAGGATGTTGACACCCCAAAGGATGTGCGGGGAAGGGCCATGTTTATAATTACACACGTAATGAACCTTCAACATGCAAGAGAACACCTAGGCAGACTTAAAAGAGTCGGGGAAACAACACAATATGATAATCAACATAAACAAGACAGAAGTAATGGCGATATCAAAATAAACACAAAACACGAACATAACGATAAATGGCAATATCCTAAAAACAAGTGAAGGAATTCAAATACTTAGGCGGTACCCTGACATATAACAACATGCAAGCAACAGAAATAGACTCAAGATGTAACAAAGCTAGTCAAGTTATTGGACAGATCTCACCACTAGTGTCCAACAAAGCTAGTCAAGTTATTGGACAGATCTCCCCACTAGTGTCCAACAAAGCTAGTCAAGTTATTGGACAGATCTCCCCACTAGTGTCCAACAAAGCTAGTCAAGTTATTGGACAGATCTCCCCACTAGTGTCCAACAAAGCTAGTCAAGTTATTGGACAGATCTCCCCACTAGTGTCCAACAAAGCTAGTCAAGTTATTGGACAGATCTCCCCACTAGTGTCCAACAAAGCTAGTCAAGTTATTGGACAGATCTCCCCACTAGTGTCCAACAAAGCTAGTCAAGTTATTGGACAGATCTCCCCACTAGTGTCCAACAAAGCTAGTCAAGTTATTGGACAGATCTCCCCACTAGTGTCCAACAAAGCTAGTCAAGTTATTGGACAGATCTCACCACTAGTGTCCAACAAAGCTAGTCAAGTTATTGGACAGATCTCCCCACTAGTGTCCAACAAAGCTAGTCAAGTTATTGGACAGATCTCCCCACTAGTGTCCAACAAAGCTAGTCAAGTTATTGGACAGATCTCCCCACTAGTGTCCAACAAAGCTAGTCAAGTTATTGGACAGATCTCCCCACTAGTGTCCAACAAAGCTAGTCAAGTTATTGGACAGATCTCCCCACTAGTGTCCAACAAAGCTAGTCAAGTTATTGGACAGATCTCCCCACTAGTGTCCAACAAAGCTAGTCAAGTTATTGGACAGATCTCACCACTAGTGTCCAACAAAGCTAGTCAAGTTATTGGACAGATCTCCCCACTAGTGTCCAACAAAGCTAGTCAAGTTATTGGACAGATCTCACCACTAGTGTCCAACAAAGCTAGTCAAGTTATTGGACAGATCTCCCCACTAGTGTCCAACAAAGCTAGTCAAGTTATTGGACAGATCTCCCCACTAGTGTCCAACAAAGCTAGTCAAGTTATTGGACAGATCTCCCCACTAGTGTCCAACAAAGCTAGTCAAGTTATTGGACAGATCTCCCCACTAGTGTCCAACAAAGCTAGTCAAGTTATTGGACAGATCTCACCACTAGTGTCTAACAAAGCTAGTCAAGTTATTGGACAGATCTCCCCACTAGTGTCCAACAAAGCTAGTCAAGTTATTGGACAGATCTCCCCACTAGTGTCCAACAAAGCTAGTCAAGTTATTGGACAGATCTCACCACTAGTGTCTAACAAAGCTAGTCAAGTTATTGGACAGATCTCACCACTAGTGTCCAACAAAGCTAGTCAAGTTATTGGACAGATCTCACCACTAGTGTCTAACAAAGCTAGTCAAGTTATTGGACAGATCTCCCCACTAGTGTCCAACAAAGCTAGTCAAGTTATTGGACAGATCTCACCAATAGTGTCTAACAAAGCTAGTCAAGTTATTGGACAGATCTCACCACTAGTGTCCAACAAAGCTAGTCAAGTTATTGGACAGATCTCCCCACTAGTGTCCAACAAAGCTAGTCAAGTTATTGGACAGATCTCCCCACTAGTGTCCAACAAAGCTAGTCAAGTTATTGGACAGATCTCACCACTAGTGTCCAACAAAGCTAGTCAAGTTATTGGACAGATCTCCCCACTAGTGTCCAACAAAGCTAGTCAAGTTATTGGACAGATCCCACCACTAGTGTCCAACAAAGCTAGTCAAGTTATTGGACAGATCTCCCCACTAGTGTCCAACAAAGCTAGTCAAGTTATTGGACAGATCTCACCACTAGTGTCCAACAAAGCTAGTCAAGTTATTGGACAGATCTCACCACTAGTGTCCAACAAAGCTAGTCAAGTTATTGGACAGATCTCACCACTAGTGTCTAACAAAGCTAGTCAAGTTATTGGACAGATCTCCCCAATAGTGTCCAACAAAGCTAGTCAAGTTATTGGACAGATCTCACCAATAGTGTCCAACAAAGCTAGTCAAGTTATTGGACAGATCTCACCACTAGTGTCCAACAAAGCTAGTCAAGTTATTGGACAGATCCCACCACTAGTGTCCAACAAAGCTAGTCAAGTTATTGGACAGATCTCACCACTAGTGTCCAACAAAGCTAGTCAAGTTATTGGACAGATCTCACCACTAGTGTCTAACAAAGCTAGTCAAGTTATTGGACAGATCTCACCACTAGTGTCCAACAAAGCTAGTCAAGTTATTGGACAGATCTCACCACTAGTGTCTAACAAAGCTAGTCAAGTTATTGGACAGATCTCACCACTAGTGTCTAACAAAGCTAGTCAAGTTATTGGACAGATCTCACCACTAGTGTCTAACAAAGCTAGTCAAGTTATTGGACAGATCTCCCCACTAGTGTCCAACAAAGCTAGTCAAGTTATTGGACAGATCTCCCCACTAGTGTCTAACAAAGCTAGTCAAGTTATTGGACAGATCTCACCACTAGTGTCCAACAAAGCTAGTCAAGTTATTGGACAGATCTCCCCACTAGTGTCTAACAAAGCTAGTCAAGTTATTGGACAGATCTCCCCACTAGTGTCTAACAAAGCTAGTCAAGTTATTGGACAGATCTCCCCACTAGTGTCCAACAAAGCTAGTCAAGTTATTGGACAGATCTCCCCACTAGTGTCTAACAAAGCTAGTCAAGTTATTGGACAGATCTCCCCACTAGTGTCCAACAAAGCTAGTCAAGTTATTGGACAGATCTCCCCACTAGTGTCTAACAAAGCTAGTCAAGTTATTGGACAGATCTCACCACTAGTGTCTAACAAAGCTAGTCAAGTTATTGGACAGATCTCACCAATAGTGTCTAACAAAGCTAGTCAAGTTATTGGACAGATCTCCCCACTAGTGTCCAACAAAGCTAGTCAAGTTATTGGACAGATCTCACCACTAGTGTCCATCAAAGCTAGTCAAGTTATTGGACAGATCTCACCACTAGTGTCTAACAAAGCTAGTCAAGTTATTGGACAGATCTCCCCACTAGTGTCTAACAAAGCTAGTCAAGTTATTGGACAGATCTCACCACTAGTGTCTAACAAAGCTAGTCAAGTTATTGGACAGATCTCACCACTAGTGTCCAACAAAGCTAGTCAAGTTATTGGACAGATCTCACCACTAGTGTCCAACAAAGCTAGTCAAGTTATTGGACAGATCTCACCACTAGTGTCCAACAAAGCTAGTCAAGTTATTGGACAGATCTCACCACTAGTGTCTAACAAAGCTAGTCAAGTTATTGGACAGATCTCCCCACTAGTGTCCAACAAAGCTAGTCAAGTTATTGGACAGATCTCACCACTAGTGTCCAACAAAGCTAGTCAAGTTATTGGACAGATCTCCCCACTAGTGTCCAACAAAGCTAGTCAAGTTATTGGACAGATCTCACCACTAGTGTCTAACAAAGCTAGTCAAGTTATTGGACAGATCTCACCACTAGTGTCCAACAAAGTTAGTCAAGTTATTGGACAGATCTCCCCACTAGTGTCCAACAAAGCTAGTCAAGTTATTGGACAGATCTCCCCACTAGTGTCTAACAAAACTAGTCAAGTTATTGGACAGATCTCACCACTAGTGTCTAACAAAGCTAGTCAAGTTATTGGACAGATCTCACCAATAGTGTCCATCAAAGCTAGTCAAGTTATTGGACAGATCTCACCACTAGTGTCTAACAAAACTAGTCAAGTTATTGGACAGATCTCACCACTAGTGTCCAACAAAGCTAGTCAAGTTATTGGACAGATCTCACCACTAGTGTCCAACAAAGCTAGTCAAGTTATTGGACAGATCTCACCACTAGTGTCTAACAAAGCTAGTCAAGTTATTGGACAGATCTCCCCACTAGTGTCCAACAAAGCTAGTCAAGTTATTGGACAGATCTCACCACTAGTGTCCAACAAAGCTAGTCAAGTTATTGGACAGATCTCCCCACTAGTGTCCAACAAAGCTAGTCAAGTTATTGGACAGATCTCCCCACTAGTGTCCAACAAAGCTAGTCAAGTTATTGGACAGATCTCACCAATAGTGTCCAACAAAGCTAGTCAAGTTATTGGACAGATCTCACCACTAGTGTCCAACAAAGCTAGTCAAGTTATTGGACAGATCTCCCCACTAGTGTCCAACAAAGCTAGTCAAGTTATTGGACAGATCTCCCCACTAGTGTCCAACAAAGCTAGTCAAGTTATTGGACAGATCTCCCCACTAGTGTCCAACAAAGCTAGTCAAGTTATTGGACAGATCTCACCAATAGTGTCCAACAAAGCTAGTCAAGTTATTGGACAGATCTCCCCACTAGTGTCCAACAAAGCTAGTCAAGTTATTGGACAGATCTCCCCACTAGTGTCCAACAAAGCTAGTCAAGTTATTGGACAGATCTCACCACTAGTGTCCAACAAAGCTAGTCAAGTTATTGGACAGATCTCCCCACTAGTGTCCAACAAAGCTAGTCAAGTTATTGGACAGATCTCACCAATAGTGTCCAACAAAGCTAGTCAAGTTATTGGACAGATCTCCCCACTAGTGTCCAACAAAGCTAGTCAAGTTATTGGACAGATCTCCCCACTAGTGTCCAACAAAGCTAGTCAAGTTATTGGACAGATCTCCCCACTAGTGTCCAACAAAGCTAGTCAAGTTATTGGACAGATCTCACCACTAGTGTCCAACAAAGCTAGTCAAGTTATTGGACAGATCTCCCCACTAGTGTCCAACAAAGCTAGTCAAGTTATTGGACAGATCTCCCCACTAGTGTCCAACAAAGCTAGTCAAGTTATTGGACAGATCTCACCAATAGTGTCCAACAAAGCTAGTCAAGTTATTGGACAGATCTCCCCACTAGTGTCCAACAAAGCTAGTCAAGTTATTGGACAGATCTCACCAATAGTGTCCAACAAAGCTAGTCAAGTTATTGGACAGATCTCCCCACTAGTGTCTAACAAAGCTAGTCAAGTTATTGGACAGATCTCACCACTAGTGTCCAACAAAGCTAGTCAAGTTATTGGACAGATCTCCCCACTAGTGTCCAACAAAGCTAGTCAAGTTATTGGACAGATCTCACCAATAGTGTCCAACAAAGCTAGTCAAGTTATTGGACAGATCTCACCAATAGTGTCCAACAAAGCTAGTCAAGTTATTGGACAGATCTCACCAATAGTGTCCAACAAAGCTAGTCAAGTTATTGGACACATCTCCCCACTAGTGTCCAACAAAGCTAGTCAAGTTATTGGACAGATCTCACCAATAGTGTCCAACAAAGCTAGTCAAGTTATTGGACACATCTCCCCACTAGTGTCCAACAAAGCTAGTCAAGTTATTGGACAGATCTCACCACTAGTGTCCAACAAAGCTAGTCAAGTTATTGGACAGATCTCACCACTAGTGTCCAACAAAGCTAGTCAAGTTATTGGACACATCTCCCCACTAGTGTCCAACAAAGCTAGTCAAGTTATTGGACAGATCTCACCACTAGTGTCCAACAAAGCTAGTCAAGTTATTGGACAGATCTCACCACTAGTGTCCAACAAAGCTAGTCAAGTTATTGGACAGATCTCACCAATAGTGTCTAACAAAGCTAGTCAAGTTATTGGACAGATCTCCCCACTAGTGTCCAACAAAGCTAGTCAAGTTATTTGACAGATCTCACCACTAGTGTCTAACAAAGCTAGTCAAGTTATTGGACAGATCTCACCACTAGTGTCCAACAAAGCTAGTCAAGTTATTGGACAGATCTCACCACTAGTGTCCATCAAAGCTAGTCAAGTTATTGGACAGATCTCACCACTAGTGTCCAACAAAGCTAGTCAAGTTATTGGACAGATCTCACCACTAGTGTCCAACAAAGCTAGTCAAGTTATTGGACAGATCTCACCACTAGTGTCCAACAAAGCTAGTCAAGTTATTGGACAGATCTCACCAATAGTGTCCAACAAAGCTAGTCAAGTTATTGGACAGATCTCACCAATAGTGTCCATCAAAGCTAGTCAAGTTATTGGACAGATCTCACCACTAGTGTCTAACAAAGCTAGTCAAGTTATTGGACAGATCTCACCAATAGTGTCCATCAAAGCTAGTCAAGTTATTGGACAGATCTCACCAATAGTGTCCATCAAAGCTAGTCAAGTTATTGGACAGACCTCACCTCTAGTGTCTAACAAAGCTAGTCAAGTTATTGGACAGATCTCACCACTAGTGTCCATCAAAGCTAGTCAAGTTATTGGACAGATCTCACCACTAGTGTCCAACAAAGCTAGTCAAGTTATTGGACAGATCTCACCACTAGTGTCCAACAAAGCTAGTCAAGTTATTGGACAGATCTCACCAATAGTGTCTAACAAAGCTAGTCAAGTTATTGGACAGATCTCCCCACTAGTGTCCAACAAAGCTAGTCAAGTTATTTGACAGATCTCACCACTAGTGTCTAACAAAGCTAGTCAAGTTATTGGACAGATCTCACCACTAGTGTCCAACAAAGCTAGTCAAGTTATTGGACAGATCTCACCACTAGTGTCCATCAAAGCTAGTCAAGTTATTGGACAGATCTCACCACTAGTGTCCAACAAAGCTAGTCAAGTTATTGGACAGATCTCACCACTAGTGTCCAACAAAGCTAGTCAAGTTATTGGACAGATCTCACCACTAGTGTCCAACAAAGCTAGTCAAGTTATTGGACAGATCTCACCAATAGTGTCCAACAAAGCTAGTCAAGTTATTGGACAGATCTCACCAATAGTGTCCATCAAAGCTAGTCAAGTTATTGGACAGATCTCACCACTAGTGTCTAACAAAGCTAGTCAAGTTATTGGACAGATCTCACCAATAGTGTCCATCGAAGCTAGTAAAGTTATTGGACAGATCTCACCAATAGTGTCCATCAAAGCTAGTCAAGTTATTGGACAGACCTCACCTCTAGTGTCTAACAAAGCTAGTCAAGTTATTGGACAGATCCACCACTAGTGTCCATCAAAGCTAGTCAAGTTATTGGACAGATCTCACCACTAGTGTCCAACAAAGCTAGTCAAGTTATTGGACAGATCTCACCACTAGTGTCCAACAAAGCTAGTCAAGTTATTGGACAGATCTCACCACTAGTGTCCAACAAAGCTAGTCAAGTTATTGGACAGATCTCACCACTAGTGTCCAACAAAGCTAGTCAAGTTATTGGACAGATCTCCCCACTAGTGTCCAACAAAGCTAGTCAAGTTATTGGACAGATCTCACCACTAGTGTCCAACAAAGCTAGTCAAGTTATTGGACAGATCTCACCACTAGTGTCCATCAAAGCTAGTCAAGTTATTGGACAGATCTCACCACTAGTGTCCAACAAAGCTAGTCAAGTTATTGGACAGATCTCACCACTAGTGTCCAACAAAGCTAGTCAAGTTATTGGACAGATCTCACCACTAGTGTCCAACAAAGCTAGTCAAGTTATTGGACAGATCTCACCACTAGTGTCCAACAAAGAAGTCACATTAGAAGCTATTTATAAGACTACCTTTATCCCAACGTTGTGCTACTAGTGCCAGACATGGACCTTAGACTCAAGAACTATCAGAAAAATAATTACCACAGAAATGAAGTGTGTGAGGCACATGACAGGAAACAGCCTGAGAGATAAGATCAGAAATAAAGATTTACGAAAATGACTAGGAACAGAACTAGCTATTGAATACATCAAGCGACAACAGATCAAGTGGTTCGGGCATGGGTAAAACATGCACAACTCAATCTAATACAACGAGTTACCAACAAACGATGCGAGAACACCAGACGAAGAGGCCGACAAAGGAAAAGATGGATCAACGGAATACCAGAAACACTCGGAGATATAAGGGCAGAAGAGGGCAATAGAAGAGCAAGAAATCGCCAACAATATCTACCCTAGATAATGAAAGGTAAAGAAAGAAAGAAAGAAAGAAAGAAAGAAAGAAAGGAAGAAAGATTACTGTAGGATTGCATCCCATTATCAAATGCTCCAATTTCAATTGTTCCTGGAACACAGGCGAGCATCAAATCAAGACACTATTTAAACATTGTCTCAACTTCTTCTCTTTAGGCCTCTACCGCCCTATTCACCGCCCCGATTTGACACCAGATCCCACCAAGGGGGTGGTAGCGCCCACGTCTCTGATCATTAACCTCAGACAGTTAACCTCACCCCAGACATTAACCTCAGACAGTGAACCCCACCCCAGACATTAACCTCAACCAGTGAACCTCACATCAGACATTAACCTCAGACAGTGAACCTCACATCAGACATTAACCTCAGACAGTGAACCTCACATCAGATATTAACCTCAGACAGTGAACCCCACCCCAGACATTAACCTCAACCAGTGAACCTCACATCAGACATTAACCTCAGACAGTGAACCTCACATCAGACATTAACCTCAGACAGTGAACCTCACATCAGATATTAACCTCAGACAGTGAACCTCACATCAGACATTAACCTCAGACAATGATCCTCACATCAGACATTAACCTCAGACAGTGAACCTCACACCAGACATTAACCTCAGACAGTGAACCTCACATCATACATTAACCTCAGACAATGATCCTCACACCGGGCATTAATCTCAGACAGTGTATCTCACATCAGACATTAAACTCAAACAGTGAACCTCACACCAGACATTAACCTCAGACAGTAAACATCACACCAGACATTAACCTCAGACAATGAACCTCACATCAGACATTAACTTCAGACAGTGAACCTCACACCAGACACTAACCTCAGGCAATGAACCTCACACCAGACAGTAACCTAAGACAATGAACCTCACACAAGACAATAACCTCAGACAGTGAACCTCACACCAGACATTAACCTCAGACAATGAACCTCACATCAGACATTAACCTAAGACAATGAACCTCACACCAGACATTAATCTCAGACAGTGAACATCACACCAGACATTAACATCAGACAATGAACTTCACACCAGACATTAACCTCAGACAGTGAACCTCACATCAGACATTAACCTCAGACAATGAACCTAACTAACACCAGATATTAACCTCAGACAATGAACCTAACACCAGACGTTAACCTCAGACAGTGAACCTAACACCTGTCATTAACCTCAGACAGTGAACCTAACACCAGACATTAACCTCAGACAGTGAACCTAACACCAGACATTAACCTCAGACAGTGAACCTAACACCAGACATTAACCTCAGACAGTGACATTAACACCAGACATTAACCTCAGACAGTGAACCTAACACCAGACATTAATCTCAGACAGTGAACCTAACACCAGACATTAACACCAGACAGTGAACCTAACACCAGACATTAACCTCACACAGTGAACCTAACACCAGACCTTAACCACAGAGAGTGAATTTCACATCAGACATTAATCTAAGACAGTGAATCTCACATCAGACATTGTGTCCGGTTAGCGCAATCGATAGGCGGTTGGCTTACCACGGTAACAGCCGGGGTTCGTACCCTGGCGAGGACACCTGGGTTTTACTAATTCCCTAAAAATTAGTACCTCTGAAGTCGGAGTAAATCTGCCTGCATGGCGAGGGGCATCCTGTAATGGGATAAAACAGACTTTACACGCAAAATTCAGTCCCACAAAATTGAGTGGGTGGGACTTCGTCAGAGGTTAAAGCTGACGAAAGCGAACGAACGAACGAACATCAGACATTAATCTCAGAAGGTGAACCTCACACCAGACATTAACCACACACCAAGCATTAACCTCAGATACTGAACCTCACACCACATATTATCCTCAGGCACTGAACCTCACACCAGACATTAAACTCTAACAGTGAACCTCACACCAGTCATTAACCTCATACAGTGAACCTCACACCAGACATTAAATTCATTCAGTGAACCTCACACCACACATTAAACTCAGACAATGAACCTCACACAGACATTAACCTCAGACAGTGAACCCTCCACCAGACATTAACCTCAGACAGTGAACTTCACACCAGATATTAAATTCAGACAGTAAACCTCACACCAGACATTAAGCTCTGACAGTGAACATCACACCACACATTAACCTCAGACAGTGAACCTCACACCAGACATTAACCTCAGATAGTGAACCCCACACCAGACATTAACATCAACCAGTGAACCTCACACCAGACATTAAACTCAGACCGTGAATACCACACCAGACATTAACCTCATACAGTGAACTTCGCACCAGACATTAACCACACACCAGACATTAATCACACACCAGACATTAACCTCAGACAGAGAACCTCATGTCAGACATTAACCTCTGACAGAGAACCTCACATCAGACACTAACCTCAGACAGTGAACTTCACACCGGGCATTAAACTCAGACAGTGAACCTCACGCCTAACATTAACCTCATACAGTTAACCTCACACCAGTCATTAACCTCACACCAGACATTAACCTTACACCAGACATTAACCTCACACCAGACATTAACCACACACGAGGCATTAACCTCACACCAGACATTAACCACACACCAGACATTAACCACACATCAGACATTAACCACACACCAGACATTAACATTAGACAGTGAACCTCACACCAGACATTAACCTCTAACAGTGAACCTCACACCAGACATTATCCTCACACCATACATTAACTGAGGAAGGACTGATCGAATGTTTCCCAATAGTAACTGGGGTTAAACGATGATGTATTTTATCGCCCTTTTTATTCGGAGTTGTTATGGACTTCATAATGAAGAAATGCTGCACTGGTAATAAAGGCATCGAATGGATACAAGGAGACCATTTGGAGGACCTCGACTTTGCTGATGCATAGTTCTCATCAGCAGCCAGATAAAAACGATGCAGGAAAACACAAATGAACTATCATCAATAGCCAGCAAAATTGGGCTTGAGATCAATCATGAAATGACTAAAGTCATGAAAAGCTTAATTCCAACAGAGGACAAAATATACATGGAAAACAAACCAGTAGAAGAGATCGATCACTTTATCTATCTTGGAAGTCACATTGATCGAGAAGGGGATACAAGTAAAGAAATTAGAATCAGAATAGCTAAAGCAGCAATGTCTTTCAGAAGCCTTGAAAAGTTGTGGAAATCAAAACTCATCAGCACAAACACAAAACTTAGACTATTCAAATCAAATGTACTATCAACCCTTATGTATGCGTGTGAAAGCTGGAAAACAACAAGAGACATAGAAACAAAGTTGAACGCATTCGAAAATAAATGTCTAAGGAAAATACTTGGTATAGCGTGGAACGAATTCAAAACAAACGAGGAAATTAGAGAAATCGCCAATCAACCACTAATATCTTCAGCAATCAAGAAAAGACGATGGTCATATGTTGGACATGTGATGAGAAGAGATAATAACCGAATAGCAAAGCAAGCCCTCATGTGAGAAACAACAGGTATGAGGAAAAGAGGAAGACCCAGAGAGACACTGAAAAGAACATTGATGAGAGAGGCAAGAGCTGCAGGAATAGGCTCCCTCAATGAGGTAGAGCTGCTTGCACAGAACAGAGACAAATGGCGAGATTTGATAACGTATCTTGAAAAGAATTGAAAACTGCTAGAAAAAAAAATTCAGATAAGAGAAGGAGTATCTTGGTCTACGCCCTATGGGCCGGCTACGGCGCGAAAGGTCAATAGATAGATAGATACATTAAATTCAGACAATGTACCTCACACCAGACATTAACCCCACACCAGACATTAACCTCACACCAGATATTAACCTCACATTAGTCATTAACATCACACAAGACATTAACCATACACCAGACATTAACAACACACCGCCCTTAACCTTACACCATACATTAACCTCAAACAGTGAATCTCACACAAGACATTAACCACACACCTACATTAACCTCACACCAGACATTAACCTCACACCAGACATTAACCTCACAGAAGACATTAACCTCACACTAGACAATTAACCTCACAATAGACATTAACCTCACACCAGACATTAACCTCACACCAGACATTAACCTCAGACAGTGAACCTCACACAAGACATTAACCTCACATTAGACATTAACCACACACCAGACATTAACCTCACACTAGACATTAACCTCACACCAGACATTAACCTCACACCAGACATTAACCTTACACTAGACATTAACCTCACACTAGACATTAACCTTACACCAGACATTAACCTCACACTAGACATTAACCTCACACCAGACATTAACCTTACACCAGACATTAACCTCACACTAGACATTAACCTCACACTAGACAATTAACCTCACACCAGACATTAACCTTACACCAGACATTAACCTCACACTAGACATTAACCTCACACCAGACATTAATCTTACACCAGACATTAACCTGACACTAGACATTAACCTCACACTAGACAATTAACCTCACACCAGACATTAACCTCACACTAGACATTAACCTCACACTAGACAATTAACCTCACACTAGACATTAACCTCACACTAGACATTAACCTCACACCAGACATTAACCTTACACTAGACATGACCACGAAGAGCATCAATGACGGTTGCGTTGTGTCAACAACTTACCTTGAACTTTGACCCTAGCAGACCAGCCGAAGGTCGCAGGACACTCCACTAACAAGAGCAAGACAAGAGAAATGCTAGCAACGCTTGCGTGTCTGGCACCAGACTGCAGGCGTGTAGGCAAGCGCGTGCTTGTGAGATCTCAGCGTACACACAATGCTCAGGTGAAAAACCGGTAAATTGTACACGGTCGAGCCAAGAAATAAATTGTTTCTTTACGCATAGTTTTCTGGTAGACGGCTTAATGTCAGAGGTTATAGGTCAGGGTTGGAGTTTGGTAGGTCAAGGTTGGTCAGGTGGTGCTTGACATGTGAAGGGTTAACATAAAGTGGGGGACGGGGGTTGTGAAGGATTGCTACGTCAGGGATTGTAATGTGAAGGGTTGTTACATCAGGGGTTGTAACGTGAAGGATTGTTACATCAGGGGCTGTAATGTGAAGGGTTGTTACATCAGGGTTGTAACGTGAAGGATTGTTACATCAGGGGCTGTAATGTGAAGGATTGTTACATCAGGGGCTGTAATGTGAAGGGTTGTTACATCAGGTGTTGTAATGTGAAGGGTTATTACATCAGGGGTTGTAATGTGAAAGGTTATTACATCAGGGGTTGTAATGTGAAGGATTCTTATATCAGGGGTTGTAATGTGAAGGGTTGGTTACATCGGGGGTTGTAATGTGAAGGATTGTTACATAAGGGGTTGTAATGTGAAGGGTTGTTACATCATGGGTTGTAATGTGAAGGGTTGTTACATCAGGGGTTGTAATGTGAAGGGTTGTTACATCAGGGGTTGTAATGTAAAGGGTTTGTTACATCATGGGCTGTAATGTGAAGGATTGCTACGTCAGGGATTGTAATGTGAAGGGTTGTTACATCAGGGGTTGTAATGTGAAGGGTTGTTACATCAGGGGTTGTAATATGAAGGGTTGTTACATCAGGGGTTATAATGTAAAGGGTTTGTTACATCAGGGGTTGTAATGTAAAGGGTTTGTTACATCAGGGGTTGTAATGTGAAGGGGTTTTTACATCAGGGATTGTAATGTGAAGGATTGTTGCATCAGGGATTGTAATGTGAAGGGTTGTCAGGTGACGTGTTGCCATGTGACGTGATGTCAGATGGCGTGTTGCCATGTGACGGATTGTCAAGTGACATGTTGTCGTGTGACGGATTGTTAGGTGACGACTTCATTATATCTATGCCTGACACTCCAACCTAATAATTGAGCCCAACGTGGTATAAGTTGCCTTCCGTTTTACATGGACACGTCATGACTCTGTGACTGACTACGCTTGTCATTCTTTGAGAACGTTGACTTGACACAAAACATCAAACATTGCTACATCACACACGAAACATCAAACATTGCTACATCACACACACAGAACATCAAACATTGCTACAACACACACAGAACATCAAACATTGCTACAACACACACAGAACATCAAACATTGCTACAACGCACACACATCTTGACATCAAACATTGCTATAATACATAAGTCTTGACATCAAACATTACTGCAATACACACAAATCTTGATATCAAACATTGCAACAACACACACAAGTCTTGACATCAAACATTGCTACAACACACACACGTCTTGACATCAAACATTGCTACCAAACACACAAGTCTTGACATCAAACATTGCTACCAAACACACAAGTCTTGACATCAAACATTGCTACAACACACACACGTCTTGACATCAAACATTGCTACCAAACACACAAGTCTTGACATCAAACATTGCTACCAAACACACAAGTCTTGACATCAAACATTGCTACCAAACATTGCTACCAAACACACAGAAGTCTTGACATTAAACATCGCTACAATACACACACGTCTTGACATTAAACATCGCACACGTCTTGACATTAAACATCGCTACAATACACACACGTCTTGACATTAAACATCGCTACAATACACACACGTCTTGACATTAAACATCGCTACAATACACACACGTCTTGACATTAAACATCGCTACAATACACACACGTCTTGACATTAAACATCGCTACAATACACACACGTCTTGACATTAAACATCGCTACAATACACACACGTCTTGACATTAAACGTATATGGCATTGCTTGTTCCTTTATCTCTAACAAAACCACACTGTTCATCGCTAATTTCTGGACTGATTTTGTTTCGCACTCTTCGCATGTAGATTCTTAGTAATATCTTAGTCACATGACTCATAAGGCTTATTGTGCGATGATCATCGCATTCAATCGCACCCGATTTCTTTGGTAGGGATATGAATATTGATTTGAGCATGTCGTCTGGTATATACCCACTGTTGCAGATATCGTTCAATATTTTTGTTATTATTTCTATTCCAAAATCACCCATGATTTCAATCTCTTCTTTTGTTATATAATCTGGTCCAGGAGCTTTCCCTGATTTCATATTGCGCAAGGCATCTTCCACTTCTTCTTTGAGTATTTCTGGTCCTTCTCCATTATCCTTAATATTTACTTCCGTTCGTTCATCATTATAAAGATCTTTAATGTATTCTGTCCATTGTTCCCTTATGCTTTCTTGTTCAATCAACAGTTCTCCTTTCTTTGATCTTAAACATCCAGTTTTTGATTGCGTTTTTCTTCCTGTTAATTCCTCAATTTGTTTGTATATAGCTTTAGCATCTCCTTTTTGTTGCAATTCGATCTCTTTGCATCTCTCTTTTAGCCTTGCTTCTTTTGCTTCATTGCATTTTATTACAATCTCTTTATTTACTCTCTTATACTCATCTTTATTTTCTTTATTTCTTCTTCTTGTATCCATTAGCTGTAAATTGTCATCTGTTATCCATTTCTTTCTTGAATTTGTCCTCACTGGTGGTATGAACTCTTTTGATGTTTGTTGCATTCATTCTTTTAGCATTTCTCCACTGTTTATCAATGCTTTGTATCTTCTCTATATCATTGTACCGATTCTGAATTCTTATTTTATATTTGTCTTGCAACTTCTTGTCTGATTTGAGTAAATCTAAATTTATCTTGATGTTAACTCAGGCTAGTTTTGCTGTCATACATGCCATGCAAGCAATCAATTCTACCACACATGATATATAAACAATCAATGCTACAACACATGTCATCTAAACGATCAATACTACCACACATGTCATCTAAACGATCAATGCTACCACACATGTCATGCCAACAATCAATGCTACCACACATGTCATGCCAACAATTAATGCTACCACACATGTCAGCTAACCGATCAATGCTACCACACATGTCAGCTAACCGATCAATGCTACCACACATGTCAGCTAACCGATCAATGCTACCACACATGTCATCTAAACGATCAATGCTACCATACATGTCAGCTAACCGATCAATGCTACCACACATGTCATCTAAACGATTAATGCTACCACACATGTCAGCTAACCGATCAATGCTACCACACATGTCAGCTAACCGATCAATGCTACCACACATGTCATGCCAACAATCAATGCTACCACACATGTCAGCTAACCGATCAATGCTATCACACATGTCATCTAAACGATCAATGCTACCACACATGTCATCTAAACGATCAATGCTACCACACATGTCAGCTAACCGATCAATGCTACCACACATGTCAGCTAACCGATCAATGCTACCACACATGTCAGCTAACCGATCAATGCTACCACACATGTCATCTAAACGATCAATGCTACCACACATGTCAGCTAACCGATCAATGCTACCACACATGTCATCTAAACGATCAATGCTACCACACATGTCATCTAAACGATCAATGTCTCAAACACGGTGTCTCACCCGCCCCTTCCCCAATTGCAGGACCACCCAGAGTTAGCGTGACCTGTCAATCACCTGTAAAACTCCGCGAGCGCTAACGACCAAGCCTAGTCCTGATGTGACGTCACTGTGAAGATATTACCTTGTACTGCTGACGTGTCATCCTAGTTGTTTACTGTTGTCATGGTTACCTTAGAATGGCCGTGAGCATCTTCCGGTGTCCCCTGACACAGACATCCGGCCAAGAGTGTGTGGGCCCAGTCAACCTGTTTTCTACTGCTCACCTTCTCACCTTGCCGCCCCTATTTCCCCCTTGTAACAATAATAGATGAAACTGGCAAGATCAACGATTCCCCTATTGTTGTGCATAATTTTTCCTTCTTTAGATATCAATTGTGATATTTTGTTAGCAGTGATTAAATCTTTGTCATTTAAATTTGTCGATTTCTAAGCGAAGATTCCATGATTGTCCTCACAGTGGGTCTCTACAAAGCACAAAAACAAAGTTCAGGATTTTGAAATGAAATGCATTATCCACCCTTAATTATGGATGCGAGATCTGGAAAACAATCAAAGAAATAAAAAATAAACTGGATGTGCCTCAAAACAAATGCCAGAGGAAAATACTTTGTATACCATGGAATGAGTTCAAGACTAGCGCAGCAATAAGAGATATAATAAAACACCTGAAAATGTCTATAATCAAAAGAAGAAGGTGGTCATATGTTGGCCGTGTGATGGGGCAACAAGAGAAGAAGGTGGTCATATGTTGGCCGTGTGATGGGGCAACAAGAAAAGAAGATGGTCATATGTTCGCCGTGTGATGGGGCAACAAGAGAAGAATGCGGTCATATGTTGACCGTGTGATGGGGCAACATGAGAAGAAGGTGGTCATATGTTGTCCGTGTGATGGGGCAACAAGAGAAGAAGGTGGTCATATGTTGTCCGTGTGATGGGGCAACAAGAAAGGAAGGTGGTCATATGTTGGCCGTGTGATGGGGCAACAAGAGAAGAAGGTGGTCATATGTTGGCCGTGTGATGGGGCAACAAGAGAAGAATGTGGTCATATGTTGGCCGTGTGATGTTGCAACAAGAGAAGAATGTGGTCATATGTTGGCCGTGTAATGGGGCAACAAGAGAAGAAGGTGGTCATATGTTGGCCGTGTGATGTTGCAACAAGAGAAGAATGTGGTCATATGTTGGCCGTGTGATGGGGCAACAAGAGAAGAATGTGGTCATATGTTGGCCGTGTGATGGGGCAACAAGAGAAGAATGTGGTCATATGTTGGCCGTGTAATGGGGCAACAAGAGAAGAATGTGGTCATATGTTGGCCGTGTAATGGGGCAACAAGAGAAGAAGGTGGTCATATGTTGACCGTGTGATGGGGCAACAAGAAAAGACGATGGACATATGTTGGCCGTGTGATGGGGCAACAAGAGAAGAATGCGGGCATATGTTGGCCGTGTGATGGGGCAACAAGAGAAGAAGGTGGTCATATGTTGTCCGTGTGATGGGGCAACAAGAGAAGAAGGTGGTCATATGTTGACCGTGTGATGGGGCAACAAGAAAAGAATGTGGTCATATGTTGACCGTGTGATGGGGCAACAAGAGAAGAAGGTGGTCATATGTTGACCGTGTGATGGGGCAACAAGAAAAGAAGATGGTCATATGTTGGCCGTGTGATGGGGCAACAAGAGAAGAATGCGGTCATATGTTGGCCGTGTGATGGGGCAACAAGAGAAGAAGATGGTCATATGTTGGCCGTGTGATGGGGCAACAAGAGAAGAATGTGGTCATATGTTGGCCGTGTGATGTTGCAACAAGAGAAGAATGTGGTCATATGTTGGCCGTGTGATGTTGCAACAAGAGAAGAAAGTGGTCATATGTTGGCCGTGTGATGGGGCAACAAGAGAAGAATGTGGTCATATGTTGGCCGTGTGATGGGGCAACAAGAGAAGAAGGTGGTCATATGTTGGCCGTGTGATGGGGCAACAAGAGAAGAATATGGTCCTATTGTTGCCGTGTGATGGGGCAACAAGAGAATCCCAAAGCTGGTCCTCAAATATGATCTAGAGGGTAAAAGAAAATGATGCAGACCTAGAGAAACACTAAACAGATGCGGGCCCTGTGCAAGGTCTGACATTTGAAAGATATCATATACAAAAGTACAATTTCTGTCCTATGTACCGGATGGATGGATGGACGGATGGATGGATGGATGGATGGATGGATGGATGGATAGATGGATGGATGGATCAGGTCGCACACTTTCACTGGAAAGTGTAATGTCTCAAATTAAGCACTTGACGGAATCAACCTGTAGCCAAGATACTCGACTGAGTTTTATCTGGTGTTGCAGTGACGGGTCAACCTGTAGCCATGATACTATACTGAGTTGTATTTGGTGTTGCAGTGACGGGTCAACCTGTAGCCAAGATACTCGACTGAGTTTTATCTGGTGTTGCAGTGACGGGTCAACCTGTAGCCAAGATACTATACTGAGTTTTATCTGGTATTGCAGTGACGGGTCAACCTGTAGCCAAGATACTCGACTGAGTTTTATCTGGTGTTGCAGTGACGGAATCAACCTGTAGCCAAGATACTCGACTGAGTTTTATCTGGTGTTGCAGTGACGGAATCAACCTGTAGCCAAGATACTCGACTGAGTTTTATCTGGTGTTGCAGTGACGGAATCAACCTGTAGCCAAGATACTCGATTGAGTTTTATCTGGTATTGCAGTGACGGAATCAACCTGTAGCCAAGATACTCGACTGAGTTTTGTCGACTTTTTTTCTCTGTCGAGGTAGCCACTCAGTAAATGATGTGGTGGGAATGAGAAAACAATTTCTAAATAGATGGAGATAGATCGTGTATGTGCTTGCATCTTTCAAATAATAAATTTATTTTTTTTTCATAAATCAAGTAGCGCTAGAACTGCCCAAACAAAGAACAAATTATGCCACTTCAAATCTGACATTATTATCGATATATCGAGCATATTTCTTATACAAGTTTTATTAAGAAAATAAATGTATATCTGTGTACACACAAATCACTGTTTAATCTAAGAAATGAAACAGAGTAGCCATGAACGGACATAGAAAAGCTTCTTTCTTTAAAACTACGCTTGGCAAACTTGTAAGTCTATTTTATAGTTCTTTGAAGTTTGTCAACACACCTCGCATAAGATGAAAGAGAACAGGACGGCTAAGATAGCCGATGGGGGGTGGGGGGGAGGGGGTGGGCGAGGTGATGTAGGAAGGGAAAACAATGTCGCCGTAAACATCACAAGCGATCCAACCATCGAGGTCACTCAAATCTTCTGTATGACTCTCCTAGCGGTGCCACTAATGGAACAATTCATTGTTGAAGTCCACTCAAATCTTCTGTATGACTCTCCTACTGGTGCTACTAATGGAACAATTCATTGTTGAAGTCCACTCAAATCTTCTGTATGACTCTCCTACTGGTGCCACTAATGGAACAATTCATTGTTGAAGTCCACTCAAATCTTCTGTATGACTCTCCTAGCGGTGCCACTAATGGAACAATTCATTGTTGAATCCACTCAAATCTTCTGTATGACTCTCCTACCGGTGCCACTAATGGAACAATTCACTGTTGAAGTCTATCTCAAATCTTCTGTATGACTCTCCTACTGGTGCCACTAATGGAACAATTCATTGTTGAAGTCCACTCAAATCTTCTGTATGACTCTCCTACTGGTGCCACTAATGGAACAATTCATTGTTGAAGTCCACTCAAATCTTCTGTATGACTCTCCTACTGGTGCCACTAATGGAACAATTCATTGTTGAAGTCCACTCAAATCTTCTGTATGACTCTCCTACTGGTGCCACTAATGGAACAATTCATTGTTGAAGTCCACTCAAATCTTCTGTATGACTCTCCTACTGGTGCCACTAATGGAACAATTCATTGTTGAAGTCCACTCAAATCTTCTGTATGACTCTCCTACTGGTGACACTAATGGAACAATTCACTGTTGAAGTCCACTCAAATCTTCTGTATGACTCTCCTACTGGTGCCACTAATGGAACAATTCACTGTTGAAGTCCACTCAAATCTTCTGTATGACTCTCCTACTGGTGCCACTAATGGAACAATTCACTGTTGAAGTCCACTCAAATCTTCTGTATGACTCTCCTACTGGTGACACTAATGGAACAATTCATTGTTGAAGTCCACTCAAATCTTCTGTATGACTCTCCTACTGGTGCCACTAATGGAACAATTCATTGTTGAAGTCCACTCAAATCTTCTGTATGACTCTCCTACTGGTGCCACTAATGGAACAATTCATTGTTGAAGTCCACTCAAATCTTCTGTATGACTCTCCTACTGGTGCCACTAATGGAACAATTCATTGTTGAAGTCCACTCAAATCTTCTGTATGACTCTCCTACTGGTGCCACTAATGGAACAATTCATTGTTGAAGTCCACTCAAATCTTCTGTATGACTCTCCTACTGGTGCCAGTAATGGAACAATTCACTGTTGAAGTCCACTCAAATCTTCTGTATGACTCTCCTACTGGTGCCACTAATGGAACAATTCACTGTTGAAGTCCACTCAAATCTTCTGTATGACTCTCCTACTGGTGCCACTAATGGAACAATTCACTGTTGAAGTCCACTCAAATCTTCTGTATGACTCTCCTACTGGTGACACTAATGGAACAATTCATTGTTGAAGTCCACTCAAATCTTCTGTATGACTCTCCTACTGGTGCCACTAATGGAACAATTCATTGTTGAAGTCCACTCAAATCTTCTGTATGACTCTCCTACTGGTGACACTAATGGAACAATTCACTGTTGAAGTCCACTCAAATCTTCTGTATGACTCTCCTACTGGTGACACTAATGGAACACATCACTGTAGAAGTCCACTAAAATCTTCTGTATGACTCTCCTACTGGTGACACTAATGGAACAGATCACTGTAGAAGTCCACTCAAATCTTCTGTATGACTCTCCTACCGGTGCCACTAATGGAACAATTCACTGTTGAAGTCCACTCAAATCTTCTGTATGACTCTCCTACTGGTGCCACTAATGGAACAATTCATTGTTGAAGTCCACTCAAATCTTCTGTATGACTCTCCTACTGGTGCTACTAATGGAACAATTCATTGTTGAAGTCCACTCAAATCTTCTGTATGACTCTCCTACTGGTGCCACTAATGGAACAATTCACTGTTGAAGTCCACTCAAATCTTCTGTATGACTCTCCTACTGGTGACACTAATGGAACAATTCACTGTTGAAGTCCACTCAAATCTTCTGTATGACTCCCCTACTGGTGCCACTAATGGAACAATTCACTGTTGAAGTCCACTCAAATCTTCTGTATGACTCTCCTACTGGTGCCACTAATGGAACAATTCATTGTTGAAGTCCACTCAAATCTTCTGTATGACTCTCCTACTGGTGCCACTAATGGAACAATAAACTGTTGAAGTCCACTCAAATCTTCTGTATGACTCTCCTAGCGGTGCCACTAATGGAACAATAAACTGTTGAAGTCCACTCAAATCTTCTGTATGACTCTCTTACTGGTGCCACTAATGGAACAATTCATTGTTGAAGTCCACTCAAATCTTCTGTATGACTCTCCTACTGGTGACACTAATGGAACAATAAACTGTTGAAGTCCACTCAAATCTTCTGTATGACTCTCCTAGCGGTGCCACTAATGGAACAATTCATTGTTGAAGTCCACTCAAATCTTCTGTATGACTCTCCTAGCGGTGCCACTAATGGAACAATTCATTGTTGAAGTCCACTCAAATCTTCTGTATGACTCTCCTAGTGGTGCCACTAATGGAACAATTCATTGTTGAATCCACTCAAATCTTCTGTATGACTCTCCTACCGGTGCCACTAATGGAACAATTCACTGTAGAAGTCCACTCAAATCTTCTGTATGACTCTCCTACTGGTGCCACTAATGTAACAATTCATTGTTGAAGTCCACTCAAATCTTCTGTATGACTCTCTTACTGGTGCCACTAATGGAACAATTCACTGTTGAAGTCCACTAAAATCTTCTGTATGACTCTCCTACTGGTTCCACTAGTGGAACAACTCATTGTTGAAGTCCACTCAAATCTTCTGTATGACTCTCCTACCGGTGCCACTAATGGAACAATTCACTGTTGAAGTCCACTCAAATCTTCTGTATGACTCTCCTACTGGTGCCACTAATGGAACAATTCACTGTTGAAGTCCACTCAAATCTTCTGTATGACTCTCCTAGCGGTGCCACTAATGGAACAATACACTGTTGAAGTCCACTCAAATCTTCTGTATGACTCTCTTACTGGTGCCACTAATGGAACAATACACTGTTGAAGTCCACTCAAATCTTCTGTATGACTCTCCTACTGGTGCCAGTAATGGAACAATTCATTGTTGAAGTCCACTCAAATCTTCTGTATGACTCTCCTACTGGTGCCAGTAATGGAACAATTCATTGTTGAAGTCCACTCAAATCTTCTGTATGACTCTCTTACTGGTGCCACTAATGGAACAATTCATTGTTGAAGTCCACTCAAATCTTCTGTATGACTCTCCTACTGGTGCCACTAATGGAACAATTCATTGTTGAAGTCCACTCAAATCTTCTGTATGACTCTCTTACTGGTGCCACTAATGGAAGAATTCACTGTTGAAGTCCACTCAAATCTTCTGTATGACTCTCTTACTGGTGCCACTAATGGAACAATTCATTGTTGAAGTCCACTCAAATCTTCTGTATGACTCTCCTACTGGTGCCACTAATGGAACAATTCATTGTTGAAGTCCACTCAAATCTTCTGTATGACTCTCCTACTGGTGCCACTAATGGAACAATTCACTGTTGAAGTCCACTCAAATCTTCTGTATGACTCTCTTACTGGTGCCACTAATGGAACAATTCACTGTAGAAGTCCACTCAAATCTTCTGTATGACTCTCCTACTGGTGCCACTAATGGAACAATTCATTGTTGAAGTCCACTCAAATCTTCTGTATGACTCTCCTACTGGTGACACTAATGGAACAATTCATTGTTGAAGTCCACTCAAATCTTCTGTATGACTCTCTTACTGGTGCCACTAATGGAACAATTCACTGTTGAAGTCCACTCAAATCTTCTGTATGACTCTCCTAGCGGTGCCACTAATGGAACAAATCATTGTTGAAGTCCACTCAAGTCTTTTTTATGACTCTCCAACCGGTGCCACTAATGGAACAATTCACTGTTGAAGTCCACTCAAATCTTCTGTATGACTCTCCTACTGGTGCCACTAATGGAACAATTCATTGTTGAAGTCCACTCAAATCTTCTGTATGACTCTCCTACTGGTGCCACTAATGGAACAATTCACTGTTGAAGTCCACTCAAATCTTCTGTATGACTCTCCTACCGGTGCCACTAATGGAACAATTCACTGTTGAAGTCCACTCAAATCTTCTGTATGACTCTCTTACTGGTGCCACTAATGGAACAATTCATTGTTGAAGTCCACTCAAATCTTCTGTATGACTCTCTTACTGGTGCCACTAATGGAACAATTCATTGTTGAAGTCCACTCAAATCTTCTGTATGACTCTCTTACTGGTGCCACTAATGGAACAATTCATTGTTGAAGTCCACTCAAATCTTGTGTATGACTCTCTTACTGGTGCCACTAATGGAACAATTCATTGTTGAAGTCCACTCAAATCTTCTGTATGACTCTCTTACTGGTGCCACTAATGGAACAATTCATTGTTGAAGTCCACTCAAATCTTCTGTATGACTCTCTTACTGGTGCCACTAATGGAACAATTCATTGTTGAAGTCCACTCAAATCTTCTGTATGACTCTCTTACTGGTGCCACTAATGGAACAATTCACTGTTGAAGTCCACTCAAATCTTCTGTATGACTCTCCTACTGGTGCCACTAATGGAACAATTCATTGTTGAAGTCCACTCAAATCTTCTGTATGACTCTCTCACTGGTGCCACTAATGGAACAATTCATTGTTGAAGTCCACTCAAATCTACTCTATGACTCTCCTACTGGTGCCACTAATGGAACAATTCATTGTTGAAGTCCACTCAAATCTTCTGTATGACTCTCCTAGCGGTGCCACTAATGGAACAATTCATTGTTGAAGTCCACTAAAATCTTCTGTATGACTCTCCTACTGGTGCCACTAATGGAACAATTCATTGTTGAAGTCCACTCAAATCTTCAGTATGACTCTCCTACTGGTGACACTAATGGAACAATTCACTGTTGAAGTCCACTCAAATCTTCTGTATGACTCTCTTACTGGTGCAACTAATGGAACAATTCATTGTTGAAGTCCACTAAAATCTTCTGTATGACTCTCCTACTGGTGCCACTAATGGAACAATTCACTGTAGAAGTCCACTCAAATCTTCTGTATGACTCTCCTACCGGTGCCACTAATGGAACAATTCATTGTTGAAGTCAACTCAAATCTTCTGTATGACTCTCCTAGCGGTGCCACTAATGGAACAATTCATTGTTGAAGTCCACTCAAATCTTCTGTATGACTCTCTTACTGGTGCCACTAATGGAACAATTCACTGTTGAAGTCCACTCAAATCTTCTGTATGACTCTCCTACTGGTGCCACAAATGGAACAATTCATTGTTGAAGTCCACTCAAATCTTCTGTATGACTCTCTTACTGGTGCCACTAATGGAACAATTCACTGTTGAAGTCCACTCAAATCTTCTGTATGACTCTCTTACTGGTGCCACTAATGGAACAATTCATTGTTGAAGTCCACTCAAATCTTCTGTATGACTCTCTTACTGGTGCCACTAATGGAACAATTCACTGTTGAAGTCCACTCAAATCTTCTGTATGACTCTCTTAATGGTGCCACTAATGGAACAATTCATTGTTGAAGTCCACTCAAATCTTCTGTATGACTCTCTTACTGGTGCCACTAATGGAACAATTCACTGTTGAAGTCCACTCAAATCTTCTGTATGACTCTCTTACTGGTGCCACTAATGGAACAATTCATTGTTGAAGTCCACTCAAATCTTGTGTATGACTCTCCTACTGGTGCCACTAATGGAACAATTCACTGTTGAAGTCCACTCAAATCTTCTGTATGACTCTCTTACTGGTGCCACTAATGGAACAATTCACTGTTGAAGTCCACTCAAATCTTCTGTATGACTCTCTTACTGGTGCCACTAATGGAACAATTCATTGTTGAAGTCCACTCAAATCTTCTGTATGACTCTCTTACTGGTGCCACTAATGGAACAATTCATTGTTGAAGTCCACTCAAATCTTCTGTATGACTCTCCTACTGGTGCCACTAATGGAACAATTCACTGTTGAAGTCCACTCAAATCTTCTGTATGACTCTCCTACTGGTGCCACTAATGGAACAATTCACTGTTGAAGTCCACTCAAATCTTGTGTATGACTCTCCTACTGGTGCCACTAATGGAACAATTCACTGTTGAAGTCCACTCAAATCTTCTGTATGACTCTCCTACTGGTGCCACTAATGGAACAATTCATTGTTGAAGTCCACTCAAATCTTCTGTATGACTCTCTTACTGGTGCCACTAATGGAACAATAAACTGTTGAAGTCCACTCAAATCTTCTGTATGACTCTCTTACTGGTGCCACTAATGGAACAATTCACTGTTGAAGTCCACTCAAATCTTCTGTATGACTCTCTTACTGGTGCCACTAATGGAACAATTCACTGTTGAAGTCCACTCAAATCTTCTGTATGACTCTCTTACTGGTGCCACTAATGGAACAATTCACTGTTGAAGTCCACTCAAATCTTCTGTATGACTCTCCTACTGGTGCCACTAATGGAACAATTCATTGTTGAAGTCCACTCAAATCTTCTGTATGACTCTCCTACTGGTGCCACTAATGGAACAATTCATTGTTGAAGTCCACTCAAATCTTCTGTATGACTCTCTTACTGGTGCCACTAATGGAACAATAACTGTTGAAGTCCACTCAAATCTTCTGTATGACTCTCCTACTGGTGCCACAATGGAACAATTCATTGTTGAAGTCCACTCAAATCTTCTGTATGACTCTCCTACTGGTGCCACTAATGGAACAATTCATTGTTGAAGTCCACTCAAATCTTCTGTATGACTCTCCTACTGGTGCCACTAATGGAACAATTCATTGTTGAAGTCCACTCAAATCTTCTGTATGACTCTCTTACTGGTGCCACTAATGGAACAATTCACTGTTGAAGTCCACTCAAATCTTCTGTATGACTCTCCTACTGGTGCCACTAATGGAACAATTCACTGTTGAAGTCCACTAAATCTTCTGTATGACTCTCTTACTGGTGCCACTAATGGAACAATTCACTGTTGAAGTCCACTCAAATCTTCTGTATGACTCTCCTACTGGTGCCACTAATGGAACAATTCATTGTTGAAGTCCACTAAAATCTTCTGTATGACTCTCCTACTGTGCCACTAATGGAACAATTCACTGTTGAAGTCCACTCAAATCTTCTGTATGACTCTCCTACTGGTGCCACTAATGGAACAATTCATTGTTGAAGTCCACTCAAATCTTCTGTATGACTCTCCTACTGGTGCCACTAATGGAACAATTCATTGTTGAAGTCCACTCAAATCTTCTGTATGACTCTCTTACTGGTGCCACTAATGGAACAATTCACTGTTGAAGTCCACTAAAATCTTCTGTATGACTCTCCTACTGGTGCCACTAATGGAACAATTCACTGTTGAAGTCCACTCAAATCTTCTGTATGACTCTCCTACTGGTGCCACTAATGGAACAATTCACTGTTGAAGTCCACTCAAATCTTCTGTATGACTCTCCTACTGGTGCCACTAATGGAACAATTCATTGTTGAAGTCCACTCAAATCTTCTGTATGACTCTCCTACTGGTGCCACTAATGGAACAATTCATTGTTGAAGTCCACTCAAATCTTCTGTATGACTCTCCTACTGGTGCCACTAATGGAACAATTCACTGTTGAAGTCCACTCAAATCTTCTGTATGACTCTCCTACTGGTGCCACTAATGGAACAATTCATTGTTGAAGTCCACTCAAATCTTCTGTATGACTCTCCTACTGGTGCCACTAATGGAACAATTCATTGTTGAAGTCCACTCAAATCTTCTGTATGACTCTCCTACTGGTGCCACTAATGGAACAATTCATTGTTGAAGTCCACTCAAATCTTCTGTATGACTCTCCTACTGGTGCCACTAATGGAACAATTCATTGTTGAAGTCCACTCAAATCTTCTGTATGACTCTCCTACTGGTGCCACTAATGGAACAATTCACTGTTGAAGTCCACTCAAATCTTCTGTATGACTCTCCTACTGGTGCCACTAATGGAACAATTCACTGTTGAAGTCCACTAAAATCTTCTGTATGACTCTCTTACTGGTGCCACTAATGGAACAATTCATTGTTGAAGTCCACTCAAATCTTCTGTATGACTCTCCTACTGGTGCCACTAATGGAACAATTCATTGTTGAAGTCCACTCAAATCTTCTGTATGACTCTCTTACTGGTGCCACTAATGGAACAATTCATTGTTGAAGTCCACTCAAATCTTCTGTATGACTCTCCTACTGGTGCCACTAATGGAACAATTCATTGTTGAAGTCCACTCAAATCTTCTGTATGACTCTCTTACTGGTGCCACTAATGGAACAATTCATTGTTGAAGTCCACTCAAATCTTCTGTATGACTCTCTTACTGGTGCCACTAATGGAACAATTCACTGTTGAAGTCCACTCAAATCTTCTGTATGACTCTCCTACTGGTGCCACTAATGGAACAATTCACTGTTGAAGTCCACTCAAATCTTCTGTATGACTCTCCTACTGGTGCCACTAATGGAACAATTCACTGTTGAAGTCCACTCAAATCTTCTGTATGACTCTCCTACTGGTGCCACTAATGGAACAATTCACTGTTGAAGTCCACTCAAATCTTCTGTATGACTCTCCTACTGGTGCCACTAATGGAACAATTCATTGTTGAAGTCCACTCAAATCTTCTGTATGACTCTCCTACTGGTGCCACTAATGGAACAATTCACTGTTGAAGTCCACTCAAATCTTCTGTATGACTCTCCTAGCGGTGCCACTAATGGAACAATTCATTGTTGAAGTCCACTCAAATCTTCTGTATGACTCTCCTACGGTGCCACTAATGGAACAATTCATTGTTGAAGTCCACTCAAATCTTCTGTATGACTCTCTTACTGGTGCCACTAATGGAACAATTCATTGTTGAAGTCCACTCAAATCTTCTGTATGACTCTCTTACTGGTGCCACTAATGGAACAATTCATTGTTGAAGTCCACTCAAATCTTCTGTATGACTCTCTTACTGGTGCCACTAATGGAACAATTCATTGTTGAAGTCCACTCAAATCTTCTGTATGACTCTCTTACTGGTGCCACTAATGGAACAATTCACTGTTGAAGTCCACTCAAATCTTCTGTATGACTCTCCTACTGGTGCCACAATGGAACAATTCATTGTTGAAGTCCACTCAAATCTTCTGTATGACTCTCCTAGCGGTGCCACTAATGGAACAATTCATTGTTGAAGTCCACTCAAATCTTCTGTATGACTCTCCTACTGGTGCCACTAATGGAACAATTCACTGTTGAAGTCCACTCAAATCTTCTGTATGACTCTCCTACTGGTGCCACTAATGGAACAATTCATTGTTGAAGTCCACTCAAATCTTCTGTATGACTCTCCTACTGGTGCCACTAATGGAACAATTCATTGTTGAAGTCCACTCAAATCTTCTGTATGACTCTCCTACTGGTGCCACTAATGGAACAATTCATTGTTGAAGTCCACTCAAATCTTCTGTATGACTCTCTTACTGGTGCCACTAATGGAACAATTCACTGTTGAAGTCCACTCAAATCTTCTGTATGACTCTCCTACTGGTGCCACTAATGGAACAATTCATTGTTGAAGTCCACTCAAATCTTCTGTATGACTCTCCTACTGTGCCACTAATGGAACAATTCACTGTTGAAGTCCACTCAAATCTTCTGTATGACTCTCCTACTGGTGCCACTAATGGAACAATTCATTGTTGAAGTCCACTCAAATCTTCTGTATGACTCTCCTACTGGTGCCACTAATGGAACAATTCACTGTTGAAGTCCACTCAAATCTTCTGTATGACTCTCCTACTGGTGCCACTAATGGAACAATTCACTGTTGAAGTCCACTCAAATCTTCTGTATGACTCTCTTACTGGTGCCACTAATGGAACAATTCATTGTTGAAGTCCACTCAAATCTTCTGTATGACTCTCTTACTGGTGCCACTAATGGAACAATTCACTGTTGAAGTCCACTCAAATCTTCTGTATGACTCTCCTACTGGTGCCACTAATGGAACAATTCACTGTTGAAGTCCACTCAAATCTTCTGTATGACTCTCCTACTGGTGACACTAATGGAACAATTCACTGTTGAAGTCCACTCAAATCTTCTGTATGACTCTCCTACTGGTGCCACTAATGGAACAATTCACTGTTGAAGTCCACTCAAATCTTCTGTATGACTCTCCTACTGGTGCCACTAATGGAACAATTCATTGTTGAAGTCCACTCAAATCTTCTGTATGACTCTCCTACTGGTGCCACTAATGGAACAAATCATTGTTGAAGTCCACTCAAATCTTCTTTATGACTCTCCTACCGGTGCCACTAATGGAACAATTCATTGTTGAAGTCCACTCAAATCTTCTGTATGACTCTCCTACTGGTGCCACTAATGGAACAATTCATTGTTGAAGTCCACTCAAATCTTCTGTATGACTCTCTTACTGGTGCCACTAATGGAACAATTCATTGTTGAAGTCCACTCAAATCTTCTGTATGACTCTCCTAGCGGTGCCACTAATGGAACAATTCATTGTTGAAGTCCACTCAAATCTTCTGTATGACTCTCCTACTGGTGCCACTAATGGAACAATTCATTGTTGAAGTCCACTCAAATCTTCTGTATGACTCTCCTACTGGTGCACTAATGGAACAATTCATTGTTGAAGTCCACTCAAATCTTCTGTATGACTCTCTACTGGTGCCACTAATGGAACAATTCACTGTTGAAGTCCACTCAAATCTTCTGTATGACTCTCTTACTGGTGCCACTAATGGAACAATTCATTGTTGAAGTCCACTCAAATCTTCTGTATGACTCTCCTAGCGGTGCCACTAATGGAACAATTCATTGTTGAAGTCCACTCAAATCTTCTGTATGACTCTCCTAGCGGTGCCACTAATGGAACAATTCATTGTTGAAGTCCACTCAAATCTTCTGTATGACTCTCTTACTGGTGCCACTAATGGAACAATTCATGTTGAAGTCCACTCAAATCTTCTGTATGACTCTCCTACTGGTGCCACTAATGGAACAATTCATTGTTGAAGTCCACTCAAATCTTCTGTATGACTCTCCTACGGTGCCACTAATGGAACAATTCACTGTTGAAGTCCACTCAAATCTTCTGTATGACTCTCCTACTGGTGCCACTAATGGAACAATTCATTGTTGAAGTCCACTCAAATCTTCTGTATGACTCTCCTACTGGTGCCACTAATGGAACAATTCATTGTTGAAGTCCACTCAAATCTTCTGTATGACTCTCCTACTGGTGCCACTAATGGAACAATTCATTGTTGAAGTCCACTCAAATCTTCTGTATGACTCTCCTACTGGTGCCACTAATGGAACAATTCATTGTTGAAGTCCACTCAAATCTTCTGTATGACTCTCCTACTGGTGCCACTAATGGAACAATTCACTGTTGAAGTCCACTAAAATCTTCTGTATGACTCTCTTACTGGTGCCACTAATGGAACAATTCACTGTTGAAGTCCACTCAAATCTTCTGTATGACTCTCTTACTGGTGCCACTAATGGAACAATTCATTGTTGAAGTCCACTCAAATCTTCTGTATGACTCTCTTACTGGTGCCACTAATGGAACAATTCATTGTTGAAGTCCACTCAAATCTTCTGTATGACTCTCCTACTGGTGCCACTAATGGAACAATTCATTGTTGAAGTCCACTCAAATCTTCTGTATGACTCTCCTAGCGGTGCCACTAATGGAACAATTCATTGTTGAAGTCCACTCAAATCTTCTGTATGACTCTCCTACTGGTGCCACTAATGGAACAATTCACTGTTGAAGTCCACTCAAATCTTCTGTATGACTCTCCTAGCGGTGCCACTAATGGAACAATTCATTGTTGAAGTCCACTCAAATCTTCTGTATGACTCTCTTACTGGTGCCACTAATGGAACAATTCACTGTTGAAGTCCACTCAAATCTTCTGTATGACTCTCTTACTGGTGCCACTAATGGAACAATTCATTGTTGAAGTCCACTCAAATCTTCTGTATGACTCTCTTACTGGTGCCACTAATGGAACAATTCATTGTTGAAGTCCACTCAAATCTTCTGTATGACTCTCCTACTGGTGCCACTAATGGAACAATTCACTGTTGAAGTCCACTCAAATCTTCTGTATGACTCTCTTACTGGTGCCACTAATGGAACAATTCACTGTTGAAGTCCACTCAAATCTTCTGTATGACTCTCCTACGGTGCCACTAATGGAACAATTCACTGTTGAAGTCCACTCAAATCTTCTGTATGACTCTCTTAATGGTGCCACTAATGGAACAATTCATTGTTGAAGTCCACTCAAATCTTCTGTATGACTCTCCTACTGGTGCCACTAATGGAACAATTCATTGTTGAAGTCCACTCAAATCTTCTGTATGACTCTCTTACTGGTGCCACTAATGGAACAATTCACTGTTGAAGTCCACTCAAATCTTCTGTATGACTCTCCTACTGGTGCCACTAATGGAACAATTCATTGTTGAAGTCCACTCAAATCTTCTGTATGACTCTCTTACTGGTGCCACTAATGGAACAATTCACTGTTGAAGTCCACTCAAATCTTCTGTATGACTCTCTTACTGGTGCCACTAATGGAACAATTCATTGTTGAAGTCCACTCAAATCTTCTGTATGACTCTCTTACTGGTGCCACTAATGGAACAATTCATTGTTGAAGTCCACTCAAATCTTCTGTATGACTCTCCTACTGGTGCCACTAATGGAACAATTCACTGTTGAAGTCCACTCAAATCTTCTGTATGACTCTCCTAGCGGTGCCACTAATGGAACAATTCATTGTTGAAGTCCACTAAAATCTTCTGTATGACTCCCTACTGGTGCCACTAATGGAACAATTCACTGTTGAAGTCCACTCAAATCTTCTGTATGACTCTCCTAGCGGTGCCACTAATGGAACAATTCATTGTTGAAGTCCACTCAAATCTTCTGTATGACTCTCCTACCGGTGCCACTAATGGAACAATTCACTGTTGAAGTCCACTCAAATCTTCTGTATGACTCTCTTACTGGTGCCACTAATGGAACAATTCATTGTTGAAGTCCACTCAAATCTTCTGTATGACTCTCCTACTGGTGCCACTAATGGAACAATTCACTGTTGAAGTCCACTCAAATCTTCTGTATGACTCTCCTACTGGTGCCACTAATGGAACAATTCATTGTTGAAGTCCACTCAAATCTTCTGTATGACTCTCCTACGGTGCCACTAATGGAACAATTCATTGTTGAAGTCCACTCAAATCTTCTGTATGACTCTCCTACTGGTGCCACTAATGGAACAATTCACTGTTGAAGTCCACTCAAATCTTCTGTATGACTCTCCTACTGGTGCCACTAATGGAACAATTCATTGTTGAAGTCCACTCAAATCTTCTGTATGACTCTCTTACTGGTGCCACTAATGGAACAATTCACTGTTGAAGTCCACTCAAATCTTCTGTATGACTCTCTTACTGGTGCCACTAATGGAACAATTCATTGTTGAAGTCCACTCAAATCTTCTGTATGACTCTCTTACTGGTGCCACTAATGGAACAATTCACTGTTGAAGTCCACTCAAATCTTCTGTATGACTCTCCTACTGGTGCCACTAATGGAACAATTCACTGTTGAAGTCCACTCAAATCTTCTGTATGACTCTCCTACTGGTGCCACTAATGGAACAATTCACTGTTGAAGTCCACTCAAATCTTCTGTATGACTCTCTTACTGGTGCCACTAATGGAACAATTCATTGTTGAAGTCCACTCAAATCTTCTGTATGACTCTCCTACTGGTGCCACTAATGGAACAATTCATTGTTGAAGTCCACTCAAATCTTCTGTATGACTCTCCTACTGGTGCCACTAATGGAACAATTCATTGTTGAAGTCCACTCAAATCTTCTGTATGACTCTCCTACTGGTGCCACTAATGGAACAATTCATTGTTGAAGTCCACTCAAATCTTCTGTATGACTCTCCTACTGGTGCCACTAATGGAACAATTCATTGTTGAAGTCCACTCAAATCTTCTGTATGACTCTCTTACTGGTGCCACTAATGGAACAATTCACTGTTGAAGTCCACTCAAATCTTCTGTATGACTCTCCTACTGGTGCCACTAATGGAACAATTCACTGTTGAAGTCCACTCAAATCTTCTGTATGACTCTCCTACTGGTGCCACTAATGGAACAATTCATTGTTGAAGTCCACTCAAATCTTCTGTATGACTCTCCTACTGGTGCCACTAATGGAACAATTCACTGTTGAAGTCCACTCAAATCTTCTGTATGACTCTCCTACTGGTGCCACTAATGGAACAATTCATTGTTGAAGTCCACTCAAATCTTCTGTATGACTCTCCTACTGGTGCCACTAATGGAACAATTCATTGTTGAAGTCCACTCAAATCTTCTGTATGACTCTCCTACTGGTGCCACTAATGGAACAATTCATTGTTGAAGTCCACTCAAATCTTCTGTATGACTCTCCTACTGGTGCCACTAATGGAACAATTCATTGTTGAAGTCCACTCAAATCTTCTGTATGACTCTCCTACTGGTGCCACTAATGGAACAATTCACTGTTGAAGTCCACTCAAATCTTCTGTATGACTCTCCTACTGGTGCCACTAATGGAACAATTCATTGTTGAAGTCCACTCAAATCTTCTGTATGACTCTCCTACTGGTGCCACTAATGGAACAATTCATTGTTGAAGTCCACTCAAATCTTCTGTATGACTCTCTTACTGGTGCCACTAATGGAACAATTCACTGTTGAAGTCCACTCAAATCTTCTGTATGACTCTCCTACTGGTGCCACTAATGGAACAATTCACTGTTGAAGTCCACTCAAATCTTCTGTATGACTCTCCTACTGGTGCCACTAATGGAACAATTCACTGTTGAAGTCCACTCAAATCTTCTGTATGACTCTCCTACTGGTGCCACTAATGGAACAATTCACTGTTGAAGTCCACTCAAATCTTCTGTATGACTCTCCTACTGGTGCCACTAATGGAACAATTCATTGTTGAAGTCCACTCAAATCTTCTGTATGACTCTCCTACTGGTGCCACTAATGGAACAATTCATTGTTGAAGTCCACTCAAATCTTCTGTATGACTCTCCTACTGGTGCCACTAATGGAACAATTCATTGTTGAAGTCCACTCAAATCTTCTGTATGACTCTCCTACTGGTGCCACTAATGGAACAATTCACTGTTGAAGTCCACTCAAATCTTCTGTATGACTCTCCTACTGGTGCCACTAATGGAACAATTCACTGTTGAAGTCCACTCAAATCTTCTGTATGACTCTCCTACTGGTGCCACTAATGGAACAATTCACTGTTGAAGTCCACTCAAATCTTCTGTATGACTCTCCTACTGGTGCCACTAATGGAACAATTCATTGTTGAAGTCCACTCAAATCTTCTGTATGACTCTCCTACTGGTGCCACTAATGGAACAATTCACTGTTGAAGTCCACTCAAATCTTCTGTATGACTCTCCTACTGGTGCCACTAATGGAACAATTCATTGTTGAAGTCCACTCAAATCTTCTGTATGACTCTCCTACTGGTGCCACTAATGGAACAATTCACTGTTGAAGTCCACTCAAATCTTCTGTATGACTCTCCTACTGGTGCCACTAATGGAACAATTCACTGTTGAAGTCCACTCAAATCTTCTGTATGACTCTCCTACTGGTGCCACTAATGGAACAATTCACTGTTGAAGTCCACTCAAATCTTCTGTATGACTCTCCTACTGGTGCCACTAATGGAACAATTCACTGTTGAAGTCCACTCAAATCTTCTGTATGACTCTCTTACTGGTGCCACTAATGGAACAATTCATTGTTGAAGTCCACTCAAATCTTCTGTATGACTCTCTTACTGGTGCCACTAATGGAACAATTCATTGTTGAAGTCCACTCAAATCTTCTGTATGACTCTCCTACTGGTGCCACTAATGGAACAATTCACTGTTGAAGTCCACTCAAATCTTCTGTATGACTCTCCTACTGGTGCCACTAATGGAACAATTCATTGTTGAAGTCCACTCAAATCTTCTGTATGACTCTCTTACTGGTGCCACTAATGGAACAATTCATTGTTGAAGTCCACTCAAATCTTCTGTATGACTCTCTTACTGGTGCCACTAATGGAACAATTCATTGTTGAAGTCCACTCAAATCTTCTGTATGACTCTCCTACTGGTGCCACTAATGGAACAATTCATTGTTGAAGTCCACTCAAATCTTCTGTATGACTCTCTTACTGGTGCCACTAATGGAACAATTCATTGTTGAAGTCCACTCAAATCTTCTGTATGACTCTCTTACTGGTGCCACTAATGGAACAATTCATTGTTGAAGTCCACTCAAATCTTCTGTATGACTCTCCTACGGTGCCACTAATGGAACAATTCATTGTTGAAGTCCACTCAAATCTTCTGTATGACTCTCCTACTGGTGCCACTAATGGAACAATTCATTGTTGAAGTCCACTCAAATCTTCTGTATGACTCTCCTACTGGTGCCACTAATGGAACAATTCATTGTTGAAGTCCACTCAAATCTTCTGTATGACTCTCTTACTGGTGCCACTAATGGAACAATTCATTGTTGAAGTCCACTCAAATCTTCTGTATGACTCTCCTACGGTGCCACTAATGGAACAATTCACTGTTGAAGTCCACTCAAATCTTCTGTATGACTCTCTTACTGGTGCCACTAATGGAACAATTCATTGTTGAAGTCCACTCAAATCTTCTGTATGACTCTCCTACGGTGCCACTAATGGAACAATTCATTGTTGAAGTCCACTCAAATCTTCTGTATGACTCTCCTACGGTGCCACTAATGGAACAATTCATTGTTGAAGTCCACTCAAATCTTCTGTATGACTCTCTTACTGGTGCCACTAATGGAACAATTCATGTTGAAGTCCACTCAAATCTTCTGTATGACTCTCCTACTGGTGCCACTAATGGAACAATTCATTGTTGAAGTCCACTCAAATCTTCTGTATGACTCTCCTACTGGTGCCACTAATGGAACAATTCATTGTTGAAGTCCACTCAAATCTTCTGTATGACTCTCTTACTGGTGCCACTAATGGAACAATTCACTGTTGAAGTCCACTCAAATCTTCTGTATGACTCTCTTACTGGTGCCACTAATGGAACAATTCACTGTTGAAGTCCACTCAAATCTTCTGTATGACTCTCTTACTGGTGCCACTAATGGAACAATTCATTGTTGAAGTCCACTCAAATCTTCTGTATGACTCTCCTACTGGTGCCACTAATGGAACAATTCACTGTTGAAGTCCACTCAAATCTTCTGTATGACTCTCCTACTGGTGCCACTAATGGAACAATTCACTGTTGAAGTCCACTCAAATCTTCTGTATGACTCTCTTACTGGTGCCACTAATGGAACAATTCATTGTTGAAGTCCACTCAAATCTTCTGTATGACTCTCTTACTGGTGCCACTAATGGAACAATTCACTGTTGAAGTCCACTCAAATCTTCTGTATGACTCTCCTACGGTGCCACTAATGGAACAATTCATTGTTGAAGTCCACTCAAATCTTCTGTATGACTCTCCTACGGTGCCACTAATGGAACAATTCATTGTTGAAGTCCACTCAAATCTTCTGTATGACTCTCTTACTGGTGCCACTAATGGAACAATTCACTGTTGAAGTCCACTCAAATCTTCTGTATGACTCTCCTACTGGTGCCACTAATGGAACAATTCACTGTTGAAGTCCACTCAAATCTTCTGTATGACTCTCCTACGGTGCCACTAATGGAACAATTCATTGTTGAAGTCCACTCAAATCTTCTGTATGACTCTCCTACTGGTGCCACTAATGGAACAATTCACTGTTGAAGTCCACTCAAATCTTCTGTATGACTCTCCTACGGTGCCACTAATGGAACAATTCATTGTTGAAGTCCACTCAAATCTTCTGTATGACTCTCTTACTGGTGCCACTAATGGAACAATTCACTGTTGAAGTCCACTCAAATCTTCTGTATGACTCTCTTACTGGTGCCACTAATGGAACAATTCACTGTTGAAGTCCACTCAAATCTTCTGTATGACTCTCTTACTGGTGCCACTAATGGAACAATTCATTGTTGAAGTCCACTCAAATCTTCTGTATGACTCTCTTACTGGTGCCACTAATGGAACAATTCACTGTTGAAGTCCACTCAAATCTTCTGTATGACTCTCCTACTGGTGCCACTAATGGAACAATTCATTGTTGAAGTCCACTCAAATCTTCTGTATGACTCTCCTACTGGTGCCACTAATGGAACAATTCACTGTTGAAGTCCACTCAAATCTTCTGTATGACTCTCCTACTGGTGCCACTAATGGAACAATTCATTGTTGAAGTCCACTCAAATCTTCTGTATGACTCTCCTACTGGTGCCACTAATGGAACAATTCACTGTTGAAGTCCACTCAAATCTTCTGTATGACTCTCCTACTGGTGCCACTAATGGAACAATTCACTGTTGAAGTCCACTCAAATCTTCTGTATGACTCTCCTACTGGTGCCACTAATGGAACAATTCATTGTTGAAGTCCACTCAAATCTTCTGTATGACTCTCCTACTGGTGCCACTAATGGAACAATTCATTGTTGAAGTCCACTCAAATCTTCTGTATGACTCTCCTACTGGTGCCACTAATGGAACAATTCATTGTTGAAGTCCACTCAAATCTTCTGTATGACTCTCCTACTGGTGCCACTAATGGAACAATTCACTGTTGAAGTCCACTCAAATCTTCTGTATGACTCTCCTACTGGTGCCACTAATGGAACAATTCACTGTTGAAGTCCACTCAAATCTTCTGTATGACTCTCCTACTGGTGCCACTAATGGAACAATTCACTGTTGAAGTCCACTCAAATCTTCTGTATGACTCTCCTACTGGTGCCACTAATGGAACAATTCATTGTTGAAGTCCACTCAAATCTTCTGTATGACTCTCCTACTGGTGCCACTAATGGAACAATTCACTGTTGAAGTCCACTCAAATCTTCTGTATGACTCTCCTACGGTGCCACTAATGGAACAATTCATTGTTGAAGTCCACTCAAATCTTCTGTATGACTCTCCTACGGTGCCACTAATGGAACAATTCATTGTTGAAGTCCACTCAAATCTTCTGTATGACTCTCCTACTGGTGCCACTAATGGAACAATTCACTGTTGAAGTCCACTCAAATCTTCTGTATGACTCTCTTACTGGTGCCACTAATGGAACAATTCACTGTTGAAGTCCACTCAAATCTTCTGTATGACTCTCTTACTGGTGCCACTAATGGAACAATTCATTGTTGAAGTCCACTCAAATCTTCTGTATGACTCTCTTACTGGTGCCACTAATGGAACAATTCATTGTTGAAGTCCACTCAAATCTTCTGTATGACTCTCTTACTGGTGCCACTAATGGAACAATTCACTGTTGAAGTCCACTCAAATCTTCTGTATGACTCTCCTACTGGTGCCACTAATGGAACAATTCATTGTTGAAGTCCACTCAAATCTTCTGTATGACTCTCCTACGGTGCCACTAATGGAACAATTCATTGTTGAAGTCCACTCAAATCTTCTGTATGACTCTCCTACTGGTGCCACTAATGGAACAATTCACTGTTGAAGTCCACTCAAATCTTCTGTATGACTCTCCTACTGGTGCCACTAATGGAACAATTCATTGTTGAAGTCCACTCAAATCTTCTGTATGACTCTCTTACTGGTGCCACTAATGGAACAATTCACTGTTGAAGTCCACTCAAATCTTCTGTATGACTCTCCTACTGGTGCCACTAATGGAACAATTCATTGTTGAAGTCCACTCAAATCTTCTGTATGACTCTCCTACTGGTGCCACTAATGGAACAATTCACTGTTGAAGTCCACTCAAATCTTCTGTATGACTCTCCTACTGGTGCCACTAATGGAACAATTCATTGTTGAAGTCCACTCAAATCTTCTGTATGACTCTCTTACTGGTGCCACTAATGGAACAATTCACTGTTGAAGTCCACTCAAATCTTCTGTATGACTCTCCTACTGGTGCCACTAATGGAACAATTCACTGTTGAAGTCCACTCAAATCTTCTGTATGACTCTCCTACTGGTGCCACTAATGGAACAATTCATTGTTGAAGTCCACTCAAATCTTCTGTATGACTCTCCTACTGGTGCCACTAATGGAACAATTCACTGTTGAAGTCCACTCAAATCTTCTGTATGACTCTCCTACTGGTGCCACTAATGGAACAATTCATTGTTGAAGTCCACTCAAATCTTCTGTATGACTCTCCTACTGGTGCCACTAATGGAACAATTCACTGTTGAAGTCCACTCAAATCTTCTGTATGACTCTCTTACTGGTGCCACTAATGGAACAATTCATTGTTGAAGTCCACTCAAATCTTCTGTATGACTCTCTTACTGGTGCCACTAATGGAACAATTCACTGTTGAAGTCCACTCAAATCTTCTGTATGACTCTCCTACTGGTGCCACTAATGGAACAATTCACTGTTGAAGTCCACTCAAATCTTCTGTATGACTCTCCTACTGGTGCCACTAATGGAACAATTCACTGTTGAAGTCCACTCAAATCTTCTGTATGACTCTCCTACTGGTGCCACTAATGGAACAATTCATTGTTGAAGTCCACTCAAATCTTCTGTATGACTCTCCTACTGGTGCCACTAATGGAACAATTCATTGTTGAAGTCCACTCAAATCTTCTGTATGACTCTCCTACTGGTGCCACTAATGGAACAATTCATTGTTGAAGTCCACTCAAATCTTCTGTATGACTCTCTTACTGGTGCCACTAATGGAACAATTCATTGTTGAAGTCCACTCAAATCTTCTGTATGACTCTCCTAGCGGTGCCACTAATGGAACAATTCATTGTTGAAGTCCACTCAAATCTTCTGTATGACTCTCCTACTGGTGCCACTAATGGAACAATTCATTGTTGAAGTCCACTCAAATCTTCTGTATGACTCTCCTACTGGTGCCACTAATGGAACAATTCATTGTTGAAGTCCACTCAAATCTTCTGTATGACTCTCTTACTGGTGCCACTAATGGAACAATTCATTGTTGAAGTCCACTCAAATCTTCTGTATGACTCTCCTACGGTGCCACTAATGGAACAATTCACTGTTGAAGTCCACTCAAATCTTCTGTATGACTCTCTTACTGGTGCCACTAATGGAACAATTCATTGTTGAAGTCCACTCAAATCTTCTGTATGACTCTCCTACGGTGCCACTAATGGAACAATTCATTGTTGAAGTCCACTCAAATCTTCTGTATGACTCTCCTACTGGTGCCACTAATGGAACAATTCATTGTTGAAGTCCACTCAAATCTTCTGTATGACTCTCTTACTGGTGCCACTAATGGAACAATTCATGTTGAAGTCCACTCAAATCTTCTGTATGACTCTCCTACTGGTGCCACTAATGGAACAATTCATTGTTGAAGTCCACTCAAATCTTCTGTATGACTCTCCTACTGGTGCCACTAATGGAACAATTCATTGTTGAAGTCCACTCAAATCTTCTGTATGACTCTCCTACTGGTGCCACTAATGGAACAATTCATTGTTGAAGTCCACTCAAATCTTCTGTATGACTCTCCTACTGGTGCCACTAATGGAACAATTCACTGTTGAAGTCCACTCAAATCTTCTGTATGACTCTCTTACTGGTGCCACTAATGGAACAATTCACTGTTGAAGTCCACTCAAATCTTCTGTATGACTCTCTTACTGGTGCCACTAATGGAACAATTCACTGTTGAAGTCCACTCAAATCTTCTGTATGACTCTCCTACTGGTGCCACTAATGGAACAATTCATTGTTGAAGTCCACTCAAATCTTCTGTATGACTCTCTTACTGGTGCCACTAATGGAACAATTCATTGTTGAAGTCCACTCAAATCTTCTGTATGACTCTCTTACTGGTGCCACTAATGGAACAATTCATTGTTGAAGTCCACTCAAATCTTCTGTATGACTCTCCTACTGGTGCCACTAATGGAACAATTCATTGTTGAAGTCCACTCAAATCTTCTGTATGACTCTCCTAGCGGTGCCACTAATGGAACAATTCATTGTTGAAGTCCACTCAAATCTTCTGTATGACTCTCCTACTGGTGCCACTAATGGAACAATTCACTGTTGAAGTCCACTCAAATCTTCTGTATGACTCTCCTAGCGGTGCCACTAATGGAACAATTCATTGTTGAAGTCCACTCAAATCTTCTGTATGACTCTCTTACTGGTGCCACTAATGGAACAATTCACTGTTGAAGTCCACTCAAATCTTCTGTATGACTCTCTTACTGGTGCCACTAATGGAACAATTCACTGTTGAAGTCCACTCAAATCTTCTGTATGACTCTCTTACTGGTGCCACTAATGGAACAATTCATTGTTGAAGTCCACTCAAATCTTCTGTATGACTCTCTTACTGGTGCCACTAATGGAACAATTCATTGTTGAAGTCCACTCAAATCTTCTGTATGACTCTCTTACTGGTGCCACTAATGGAACAATTCACTGTTGAAGTCCACTCAAATCTTCTGTATGACTCTCCTAGCGGTGCCACTAATGGAACAATTCACTGTTGAAGTCCACTCAAATCTTCTGTATGACTCTCTTACTGGTGCCACTAATGGAACAATTCATTGTTGAAGTCCACTCAAATCTTCTGTATGACTCTCCTACTGGTGCCACTAATGGAACAATTCATTGTTGAAGTCCACTCAAATCTTCTGTATGACTCTCTTACTGGTGCCACTAATGGAACAATTCACTGTTGAAGTCCACTCAAATCTTCTGTATGACTCTCCTACTGGTGCCACAAATGGAACAATTCATTGTTGAAGTCCACTCAAATCTTCTGTATGACTCTCTTACTGGTGCCACTAATGGAACAATTCACTGTTGAAGTCCACTCAAATCTTCTGTATGACTCTCTTACTGGTGCCACTAATGGAACAATTCATTGTTGAAGTCCACTCAAATCTTCTGTATGACTCTCTTACTGGTGCCACTAATGGAACAATTCATTGTTGAAGTCCACTCAAATCTTCTGTATGACTCTCCTACTGGTGCCACTAATGGAACAATTCACTGTTGAAGTCCACTCAAATCTTCTGTATGACTCTCCTACGGTGCCACTAATGGAACAATTCATTGTTGAAGTCCACTAAAATCTTCTGTATGACTCTCCTACTGGTGCCACTAATGGAACAATTCACTGTTGAAGTCCACTCAAATCTTCTGTATGACTCTCCTAGCGGTGCCACTAATGGAACAATTCATTGTTGAAGTCCACTCAAATCTTCTGTATGACTCTCCTACCGGTGCCACTAATGGAACAATTCACTGTTGAAGTCCACTCAAATCTTCTGTATGACTCTCCTACGGTGCCACTAATGGAACAATTCACTGTTGAAGTCCACTCAAATCTTCTGTATGACTCTCCTACTGGTGCCACTAATGGAACAATTCACTGTTGAAGTCCACTCAAATCTTCTGTATGACTCTCCTACTGGTGCCACTAATGGAACAATTCACTGTTGAAGTCCACTCAAATCTTCTGTATGACTCTCTTACTGGTGCCACTAATGGAACAATTCATTGTTGAAGTCCACTCAAATCTTCTGTATGACTCTCCTACTGGTGCCACTAATGGAACAATTCACTGTTGAAGTCCACTCAAATCTTCTGTATGACTCTCCTACTGGTGCCACTAATGGAACAATTCATTGTTGAAGTCCACTCAAATCTTCTGTATGACTCTCCTACGGTGCCACTAATGGAACAATTCATTGTTGAAGTCCACTCAAATCTTCTGTATGACTCTCCTACTGGTGCCACTAATGGAACAATTCACTGTTGAAGTCCACTCAAATCTTCTGTATGACTCTCCTACTGGTGCCACTAATGGAACAATTCATTGTTGAAGTCCACTCAAATCTTCTGTATGACTCTCCTACTGGTGCCACTAATGGAACAATTCACTGTTGAAGTCCACTCAAATCTTCTGTATGACTCTCCTACTGGTGCCACTAATGGAACAATTCACTGTTGAAGTCCACTCAAATCTTCTGTATGACTCTCTTACTGGTGCCACTAATGGAACAATTCACTGTTGAAGTCCACTCAAATCTTCTGTATGACTCTCCTACTGGTGCCACTAATGGAACAATTCACTGTTGAAGTCCACTCAAATCTTCTGTATGACTCTCTTACTGGTGCCACTAATGGAACAATTCACTGTTGAAGTCCACTCAAATCTTCTGTATGACTCTCCTACTGGTGCCACTAATGGAACAATTCACTGTTGAAGTCCACTCAAATCTTCTGTATGACTCTCCTACTGGTGCCACTAATGGAACAATTCATTGTTGAAGTCCACTCAAATCTTCTGTATGACTCTCCTACTGGTGCCACTAATGGAACAATTCATTGTTGAAGTCCACTCAAATCTTCTGTATGACTCTCCTACTGGTGCCACTAATGGAACAATTCACTGTTGAAGTCCACTCAAATCTTCTGTATGACTCTCCTACTGGTGCCACTAATGGAACAATTCACTGTTGAAGTCCACTCAAATCTTCTGTATGACTCTCCTACTGGTGCCACTAATGGAACAATTCACTGTTGAAGTCCACTCAAATCTTCTGTATGACTCTCTTACTGGTGCCACTAATGGAACAATTCATTGTTGAAGTCCACTCAAATCTTCTGTATGACTCTCCTACTGGTGCCACTAATGGAACAATTCACTGTTGAAGTCCACTCAAATCTTCTGTATGACTCTCCTACTGGTGCCACTAATGGAACAATTCATTGTTGAAGTCCACTCAAATCTTCTGTATGACTCTCTTACTGGTGCCACTAATGGAACAATTCATTGTTGAAGTCCACTCAAATCTTCTGTATGACTCTCTTACTGGTGCCACTAATGGAACAATTCATTGTTGAAGTCCACTCAAATCTTCTGTATGACTCTCTTACTGGTGCCACTAATGGAACAATTCATTGTTGAAGTCCACTCAAATCTTCTGTATGACTCTCCTACGGTGCCACTAATGGAACAATTCATTGTTGAAGTCCACTCAAATCTTCTGTATGACTCTCCTACTGGTGCCACTAATGGAACAATTCATTGTTGAAGTCCACTCAAATCTTCTGTATGACTCTCCTACTGGTGCCACTAATGGAACAATTCATTGTTGAAGTCCACTCAAATCTTCTGTATGACTCTCTTACTGGTGCCACTAATGGAACAATTCATTGTTGAAGTCCACTCAAATCTTCTGTATGACTCTCCTACGGTGCCACTAATGGAACAATTCACTGTTGAAGTCCACTCAAATCTTCTGTATGACTCTCTTACTGGTGCCACTAATGGAACAATTCATTGTTGAAGTCCACTCAAATCTTCTGTATGACTCTCCTAGCGGTGCCACTAATGGAACAATTCATTGTTGAAGTCCACTCAAATCTTCTGTATGACTCTCCTACTGGTGCCACTAATGGAACAATTCATTGTTGAAGTCCACTCAAATCTTCTGTATGACTCTCTTACTGGTGCCACTAATGGAACAATTCATGGTTGAAGTCCACTCAAATCTTCTGTATGACTCTCCTACTGGTGCCACTAATGGAACAATTCATTGTTGAAGTCCACTCAAATCTTCTGTATGACTCTCCTACTGGTGCCACTAATGGAACAATTCATTGTTGAAGTCCACTCAAATCTTCTGTATGACTCTCTTACTGGTGCCACTAATGGAACAATTCACTGTTGAAGTCCACTCAAATCTTCTGTATGACTCTCTTACTGGTGCCACTAATGGAACAATTCACTGTTGAAGTCCACTCAAATCTTCTGTATGACTCTCTTACTGGTGCCACTAATGGAACAATTCATTGTTGAAGTCCACTCAAATCTTCTGTATGACTCTCCTACTGGTGCCACTAATGGAACAATTCACTGTTGAAGTCCACTCAAATCTTCTGTATGACTCTCCTACTGGTGCCACTAATGGAACAATTCACTGTTGAAGTCCACTCAAATCTTCTGTATGACTCTCCTACTGGTGCCACTAATGGAACAATTCACTGTTGAAGTCCACTCAAATCTTCTGTATGACTCTCCTACTGGTGCCACTAATGGAACAATTCATTGTTGAAGTCCACTCAAATCTTCTGTATGACTCTCCTACTGGTGCCACTAATGGAACAATTCACTGTTGAAGTCCACTCAAATCTTCTGTATGACTCTCTTACTGGTGCCACTAATGGAACAATTCACTGTTGAAGTCCACTCAAATCTTCTGTATGACTCTCCTACTGGTGCCACTAATGGAACAATTCATTGTTGAAGTCCACTCAAATCTTCTGTATGACTCTCTTACTGGTGCCACTAATGGAACAATTCATTGTTGAAGTCCACTCAAATCTTCTGTATGACTCTCCTACGGTGCCACTAATGGAACAATTCATTGTTGAAGTCCACTCAAATCTTCTGTATGACTCTCCTAGCGGTGCCACTAATGGAACAATTCATTGTTGAAGTCCACTCAAATCTTCTGTATGACTCTCTTACTGGTGCCACTAATGGAACAATTCACTGTTGAAGTCCACTCAAATCTTCTGTATGACTCTCCTACTGGTGCCACTAATGGAACAATTCATTGTTGAAGTCCACTCAAATCTTCTGTATGACTCTCCTACTGGTGCCACTAATGGAACAATTCACTGTTGAAGTCCACTCAAATCTTCTGTATGACTCTCCTACTGGTGCCACTAATGGAACAATTCACTGTTGAAGTCCACTCAAATCTTCTGTATGACTCTCCTACGGTGCCACTAATGGAACAATTCATTGTTGAAGTCCACTCAAATCTTCTGTATGACTCTCTTACTGGTGCCACTAATGGAACAATTCACTGTTGAAGTCCACTCAAATCTTCTGTATGACTCTCTTACTGGTGCCACTAATGGAACAATTCACTGTTGAAGTCCACTCAAATCTTCTGTATGACTCTCTTACTGGTGCCACTAATGGAACAATTCATTGTTGAAGTCCACTCAAATCTTCTGTATGACTCTCTTACTGGTGCCACTAATGGAACAATTCACTGTTGAAGTCCACTCAAATCTTCTGTATGACTCTCCTACGGTGCCACTAATGGAACAATTCACTGTTGAAGTCCACTCAAATCTTCTGTATGACTCTCTTACTGGTGCCACTAATGGAACAATTCATTGTTGAAGTCCACTCAAATCTTCTGTATGACTCTCCTACTGGTGCCACTAATGGAACAATTCATTGTTGAAGTCCACTCAAATCTTCTGTATGACTCTCCTACTGGTGCCACTAATGGAACAATTCACTGTTGAAGTCCACTCAAATCTTCTGTATGACTCTCCTACTGGTGCCACTAATGGAACAATTCACTGTTGAAGTCCACTCAAATCTTCTGTATGACTCTCCTACTGGTGCCACTAATGGAACAATTCATTGTTGAAGTCCACTCAAATCTTCTGTATGACTCTCTTACTGGTGCCACTAATGGAACAATTCACTGTTGAAGTCCACTCAAATCTTCTGTATGACTCTCTTACTGGTGCCACTAATGGAACAATTCATTGTTGAAGTCCACTCAAATCTTCTGTATGACTCTCTTACTGGTGCCACTAATGGAACAATTCATTGTTGAAGTCCACTCAAATCTTCTGTATGACTCTCCTACTGGTGCCACTAATGGAACAATTCACTGTTGAAGTCCACTCAAATCTTCTGTATGACTCTCCTACGGTGCCACTAATGGAACAATTCATTGTTGAAGTCCACTCAAATCTTCTGTATGACTCTCCTACTGGTGCCACTAATGGAACAATTCACTGTTGAAGTCCACTCAAATCTTCTGTATGACTCTCCTAGCGGTGCCACTAATGGAACAATTCATTGTTGAAGTCCACTCAAATCTTCTGTATGACTCTCCTACTGGTGCCACTAATGGAACAATTCACTGTTGAAGTCCACTCAAATCTTCTGTATGACTCTCCTACTGGTGCCACTAATGGAACAATTCATTGTTGAAGTCCACTCAAATCTTCTGTATGACTCTCTTACTGGTGCCACTAATGGAACAATTCACTGTTGAAGTCCACTCAAATCTTCTGTATGACTCTCTTACTGGTGCCACTAATGGAACAATTCATTGTTGAAGTCCACTCAAATCTTCTGTATGACTCTCTTACTGGTGCCACTAATGGAACAATTCACTGTTGAAGTCCACTCAAATCTTCTGTATGACTCTCTTACTGGTGCCACTAATGGAACAATTCATTGTTGAAGTCCACTCAAATCTTCTGTATGACTCTCTTACTGGTGCCACTAATGGAACAATTCATTGTTGAAGTCCACTCAAATCTTCTGTATGACTCTCTTACTGGTGCCACTAATGGAACAATTCATTGTTGAAGTCCACTCAAATCTTCTGTATGACTCTCCTACTGGTGCCACTAATGGAACAATTCATTGTTGAAGTCCACTCAAATCTTCTGTATGACTCTCCTACTGGTGCCACTAATGGAACAATTCATTGTTGAAGTCCACTCAAATCTTCTGTATGACTCTCCTACTGGTGCCACTAATGGAACAATTCATTGTTGAAGTCCACTCAAATCTTCTGTATGACTCTCTTACTGGTGCCACTAATGGAACAATTCATTGTTGAAGTCCACTCAAATCTTCTGTATGACTCTCCTACTGGTGCCACTAATGGAACAATTCACTGTTGAAGTCCACTCAAATCTTCTGTATGACTCTCTTACTGGTGCCACTAATGGAACAATTCATTGTTGAAGTCCACTCAAATCTTCTGTATGACTCTCCTACTGGTGCCACTAATGGAACAATTCATTGTTGAAGTCCACTCAAATCTTCTGTATGACTCTCCTACTGGTGCCACTAATGGAACAATTCACTGTTGAAGTCCACTCAAATCTTCTGTATGACTCTCTTACTGGTGCCACTAATGGAACAATTCATTGTTGAAGTCCACTCAAATCTTCTGTATGACTCTCCTACGGTGCCACTAATGGAACAATTCATTGTTGAAGTCCACTCAAATCTTCTGTATGACTCTCCTACTGGTGCCACTAATGGAACAATTCATTGTTGAAGTCCACTCAAATCTTCTGTATGACTCTCCTACCGGTGCCACTAATGGAACAATTCACTGTTGAAGTCCACTCAAATCTTCTGTATGACTCTCTTACTGGTGCCACTAATGGAACAATTCATTGTTGAAGTCCACTCAAATCTTCTGTATGACTCTCCTACTGGTGCCACTAATGGAACAATTCACTGTTGAAGTCCACTCAAATCTTCTGTATGACTCTCCTACTGGTGCCACTAATGGAACAATTCACTGTTGAAGTCCACTCAAATCTTCTGTATGACTCTCCTACTGGTGCCACTAATGGAACAATTCATTGTTGAAGTCCACTCAAATCTTCTGTATGACTCTCCTACCGGTGCCACTAATGGAACAATTCACTGTTGAAGTCCACTCAAATCTTCTGTATGACTCTCCTACTGGTGCCACTAATGGAACAATTCATTGTTGAAGTCCACTCAAATCTTCTGTATGACTCTCCTACTGGTGCCACTAATGGAACAATTCATTGTTGAAGTCCACTCAAATCTTCTCTATGACTCTCCTACTGGTGCCACTAATGGAACAATTCATTGTTGAAGTCCACTCAAATCTTCTGTATGACTCTCCTACTGGTGCCACTAATGGAACAATTCACTGTTGAAGTCCACTCAAATCTTCTGTATGACTCTCCTACTGGTGCCACTAATGGAACAATTCATTGTTGAAGTCCACTCAAATCTTCTGTATGACTCTCCTACTGGTGCCACTAATGGAACAATTCACTGTTGAAGTCCACTCAAATCTTCTGTATGACTCTCCTACTGGTGCCACTAATGGAACAATTCATTGTTGAAGTCCACTAAAATCTTCTGTATGACTCTCCTACTGGTGCCACTAATGGAACAATTCACTGTTGAAGTCCACTCAAATCTTCTGTATGACTCTCTTACTGGTGCCACTAATGGAACAATTCATTGTTGAAGTCCACTCAAATCTTCTGTATGACTCTCCTAGCGGTGCCACTAATGGAACAATTCATTGTTGAAGTCCACTCAAATCTTCTGTATGACTCTCCTACTGGTGCCACTAATGGAACAATTCATTGTTGAAGTCCACTCAAATCTTCTGTATGACTCTCCTACTGGTGACACTAATGGAACAATTCACTGTTGAAGTCCACTCAAATCTTCTGTATGACTCTCCTAGCGGTGCCACTAATGGAACAATTCATTGTTGAAGTCCACTAAAATCTTCTGTATGACTCTCCTACGGTGCCACTAATGGAACAATTCATTGTTGAAGTCCACTCAAATCTTCTGTATGACTCTCCTAGCGATGCCACTAATGGAACAATTCATTGTTGAAGTCCACTCAAATCTTCTGTATGACTCTCCTACGGTGCCACTAATGGAACAATTCATTGTTGAAGTCCACTCAAATCTTCTGTATGACTCTCCTACTGGTGCCACTAATGGAACAATTCATTGTTGAAGTCCACTCAAATCTTCTGTATGACTCTCTTACTGGTGCCACTAATGGAACAATTCACTGTTGAAGTCCACTCAAATCTTCTGTATGACTCTCCTACTGGTGCCACTAATGGAACAATTCATTGTTGAAGTCCACTCAAATCTTCTGTATGACTCTCCTACTGGTGCCACTAATGGAACAATTCATTGTTGAAGTCCACTCAAATCTTCTGTATGACTCTCTTACTGGTGCCACTAATGGAACAATTCACTGTTGAAGTCCACTCAAATCTTCTGTATGACTCTCTTACTGGTGCCACTAATGGAACAATTCACTGTTGAAGTCCACTCAAATCTTCTGTATGACTCTCCTACTGGTGCCACTAATGGAACAATTCATTGTTGAAGTCCACTCAAATCTTCTGTATGACTCTCCTACTGGTGCCACTAATGGAACAATTCATTGTTGAAGTCCACTCAAATCTTCTGTATGACTCTCTTACTGGTGCCACTAATGGAACAATTCATTGTTGAAGTCCACTCAAATCTTCTGTATGACTCTCCTACTGGTGCCACTAATGGAACAATTCACTGTTGAAGTCCACTCAAATCTTCTGTATGACTCTCCTAGCAGTGCCACTAATGGAACAATTCATTGTTGAAGTCCACTCAAATCTACTGTATGACTCTCCTAACGGTGCCACTAATGGAACAATTCACTGTAGAAGTCCACTCAAATCTTCTGTATGACTCTCTTACTGGTGCCACTAATGGAACAATTCATTGTTGAAGTCCACTCAAATCTTCTGTATGACTCTCCTACTGGTGCCACTAATGGAACAATTCACTGTTGAAGTCCACTCAAATCTTCTGTATGACTCTCCTAGCAGTGCCACTAATGGAACAATTCATTGTTGAAGTCCACTCAAATCTACTGTATGACTCTCCTACTGGTGCCACTAATGGAACAATTCACTGTTGAAGTCCACTCAAATCTTCTGTATGACTCTCTTACTGGTGCCACTAATGGAACAATTCATTGTTGAAGTCCACTCAAATCTTCTGTATGACTCTCCTACTGGTGCCACTAATGGAACAATTCATTGTTGAAGTCCACTCAAATCTTCTGTATGACTCTCTTACTGGTGCCACTAATGGAAGAATTCACTGTTGAAGTCCACTCAAATCTTCTGTATGACTCTCTTACTGGTGCCACTAATGGAACAATTCACTGTTGAAGTCCACTCAAATCTTCTGTATGACTCTCTTACTGGTGCCACTAATGGAACAATTCACTGTTGAAGTCCACTCAAATCTTCTGTATGATTCTCTTACTGGTCCACTAATGGAACAATTCACTGTTGAAGTCCACTCAAATCTTCTTTATGACACTCTTACTGTTGCCACTAATGGAACAATTCACTGTTGAAGTCCACTCAAATCTTCTGTATGACTCTCTTACTGGTGCCACTAATGGAACAATTCATTGTTGAAGTCCACTCAAATCTTCTGTATGACTCTCTTACTGGTGCCACTAATGGAACAATTCACTGTAGAAGTCCACTCAAATCTTCTGTATGACTCTCTTACTGGTGCCACTAATGGAACAATTCACTGTTGAAGTCCACTCAAATCTTCTGTATGACTCTCTTACTGGTGCCACTAATGGAACAATTCATTGTTGAAGTCCACTCAAATCTTCTGTATGACTCTCCTACTGGTGCCACTAATGGAACAATTCACTGTTGAAGTCCACTCAAATCTTCTGTATGACTCTCCTAGCAGTGCCACTAATGGAACAATTCATTGTTGAAGTCCACTCAAATCTACTGTATGACTCTCCTACGGTGCCACTAATGGAACAATTCACTGTAGAAGTCCACTCAAATCTTCTGTATGACTCTCTTACTGGTGCCACTAATGGAACAATTCATTGTTGAAGTCCACTCAAATCTTCTGTATGACTCTCCTACTGGTGCCACTAATGGAACAATTCACTGTTGAAGTCCACTCAAATCTTCTGTATGACTCTCTTACTGGTGCCACTAATGGAACAATTCATTGTTGAAGTCCACTCAAATCTTCTGTATGACTCTCCTACTGGTGCCACTAATGGAACAATTCATTGTTGAAGTCCACTCAAATCTTCTGTATGACTCTCCTAGCGGTGCCACTAATGGAACAATACACTATTGAAGTCCACTCAAATCTTCTGTATGACTCTCTTACTGGTGCCACTAATGGAACAATTCACTGTTGAAGTCCACTCAAATCTTCTGTATGACTCTCTTACTGGTGCCACTAATGGAAGAATTCACTGTTGAAGTCCACTCAAATCTTCTGTATTATTCTCTTACTGGTCCATCTAATGGAATAATTCACTGTTGAAGTCCACTCAAATCTTCTTTATGACACTCTTACTGTTGCCACTAATGGAACAATTCACTGTTGAAGTCCACTCAAATCTTCTGTATGACTCTCTTACTGGTGCCACTAATGGAACAATTCATTGTTGAAGTCCACTCAAATCTTCTGTATGACTCTCTTACTGGTGCCACTAATGGAACAATTCACTGTAGAAGTCCACTCAAATCTTCTGTATGACTCTCTTACTGGTGCCACTAATGGAACAATTCACTGTTGAAGTCCACTCAAATCTTCTGTATGACTCTCTTACTGGTGCCACTAATGGAACAATTCATTGTTGAAGTCCACTCAAATCTTCTGTATGACTCTCCTACTGGTGCCACTAATGGAACAATTCATTGTTGAAGTCCACTCAAATCTTCTGTATGACTCTCCTACTGGTGCCACTAATGGAACAATTCATTGTTGAAGTCCACTCAAATCTTCTGTATGACTCTCCTACTGGTGCCACTAATGGAACAATTCACTGTAGAAGTCCACTCAAATCTTCTGTATGACTCTCCTACTGGTGCCACTAATGGAACAATTCATTGTTGAAGTCCACTCAAATCTTCTGTATGACTCTCCTACTGGTGCCACTAATGGAACAATTCATTGTTGAAGTTCACTCAAATCTTCTGTATGACTCTCCTAGCGGTGCCACTCATGGAACAATTCATTGTTGAAGTTCACTCAAATCTTCTGTATGACTCTCCTACGGTGCCACTAATGGAACAATTCACTGTTGAAGTCCACTCAAATCTTCTGTATGACTCTCCTACCGGTGCCACTAATGGAACAATTCATTGTTGAAGTCCACTCAAATCTTCTGTATGACTCTCCTACTGGTGCCACTAATGGAACAATTCATTGTTGAAGTCCACTCAAATCTTCTGTATGACTCTCCTACTGGTGCCACTAATGGAACAATTCATTGTTGAAGTCCACTCAAATCTTCTGTATGACTCTCCTACTGGTGCCACTAATGGAACAATTCACTGTTGAAGTCCACTCAAATCTTCTGTATGACTCTCTTACTGGTGCCACTAATGGAACAATTCACTGTTGAAGTCCACTCAAATCTTCTGTATGACTCTCTTACTGGTGCCACTAATGGAACAATTCATTGTTGAAGTCCACTCAAATCTTCTGTATGACTCTCTTACTGGTGCCACTAATGGAACAATTCACTGTTGAAGTCCACTCAGGGTGTCCGGTTAGCGCAATCGATAGGCGGTTGGCTTACCACGGCAACAGCCGGGGTTCGTACCCTGGCGAGGACACCTGGGTTTTACTAATTCCCTAAAAATTAGTACCTCTGAAGTCGGAGTAAATCTGCCTGCATGGCGAGGGGCATCCTGTAATGGGATAAAACAGACTTTACACGCAAAATTCAGTCCCACAAAAATTGAGTGGGTGGACTTCGTCAGAGGTCAAAGCTGACGAAAGCGAACGAACGAACGAAGTCCACTCAAATCTTCTGTATGACTCTCCTACTGGTGCCACTAATGGAACAATTCACTGTTGAAGTCCACTCAAATCTTCTGTATGACTCTCTTACTGGTGCCACTAATGGAACAATTCATTGTTGAAGTCCACTCAAATCTTCTGTATGACTCTCCTACTGGTGACACTAATGGAACAATTCATTGTTGAAGTCCACTCAAATCTTCTGTATGACTCTCTTACTGGTGCCACTAATGGAACAATTCATTGTTGAAGTCCACTCAAATCTTCTGTATGACTCTCCTACTGGTGACACTAATGGAACAATTCACTGTTGAAGTCCACTCAAATCTTCTGTATGACTCTCCTAGCGGTGCCACTAATGGAACAATTCATTGTTGAAGTCCACTAAAATCTTCTGTATGACTCTCCTAGCGGTGCCACTAATGGAACAATTCATTGTTGAAGTCCACTCAAATCTTCTGTATGACTCTCCTAGCGATGCCACTAATGGAACAATTCATTGTTGAAGTCTACTCAAATCTTCTGTATGACTCTCCTAGCGGTGCCACTAATGGAACAATTCATTGTTGAAGTCCACTCAAATCTTCTGTATGACTCTCCTACTGGTGACACTAATGGAACAATTCATTGTTGAAGTCCACTCAAATCTTCTGTATGACTCTCCTACTGGTGCCACTAATGGAACAATTCATTGTTGAAGTCCACTCAAATCTTCTGTATGACTCTCTTACTGGTGCCACTAATGGAACAATTCACTGTTGAAGTCCACTCAAATCTTCTGTATGACTCTCTTACTGGTGCCACTAATGGAACAATTCACTGTTGAAGTCCACTCAAATCTTCTGTATGACTCTCTTACTGGTGCCACTAATGGAACAATTCACTGTTGAAGTCCACTCAAATCTTCTGTATGACACTCTTACCGGTGCCACAAATGGAACAATTCATTGTTGAAGTCCACTCAAATCTTCTGTATGACTCTCCTACTGGTGCCACTAATGGAACAATTCATTGTTGAAGTCCACTCAAATCTTCTGTATGACTCTCTTACTGGTGCCACTAATGGAACAATTCATTGTTGAAGTCCACTCAAATCTTCTGTATGACTCTCCTACTGGTGCCACTAATGGAACAATTCACTGTTGAAGTCCACTCAAATCTTCTGTATGACTCTCTTACTGGTGCCACTAATGGAACAATTCATTGTTGAAGTCCACTCAAATCTTCTGTATGACTCTCCTACTGGTGCCACTAATGGAACAATTCACTGTTGAAGTCCACTCAAATCTTCTGTATGACTCTCCTAGCAGTGCCACTAATGGAACAATTCATTGTTGAAGTCCACTCAAATCTACTGTATGACTCTCCTAACGGTGCCACTAATGGAACAATTCACTGTAGAAGTCCACTCAAATCTTCTGTATGACTCTCTTACTGGTGCCACTAATGGAACAATTCATTGTTGAAGTCCACTCAAATCTTCTGTATGACTCTCCTACTGGTGCCACTAATGGAACAATTCACTGTTGAAGTCCACTCAAATCTTCTGTATGACTCTCCTACTGGTGCCACTAATGGAACAATTCACTGTTGAAGTCCACTCAAATCTTCTGTATGACTCTCTTACTGGTGCCACTAATGGAACAATTCATTGTTGAAGTCCACTCAAATCTTCTGTATGACTCTCCTACTGGTGCCACTAATGGAACAATTCATTGTTGAAGTCCACTCAAATCTTCTGTATGACTCTCCTACTGGTGCCACTAATGGAACAATTCATTGTTGAAGTCCACTCAAATCTTCTGTATGACTCTCCTACTGGTGCCACTAATGGAACAATTCATTGTTGAAGTCCACTCAAATCTTCTGTATGACTCTCCTACTGGTGCCACTAATGGAACAATTCATTGTTGAAGTCCACTCAAATCTTCTGTATGACTCTCCTAGCGGTGCCACTAATGGAACAATACACTATTGAAGTCCACTCAAATCTTCTGTATGACTCTCCTACTGGTGACACTAATGGAACAATTCACTATTGAAGTCCACTCAAATCTTCTGTATGACTCTCCTACTGGTGACACTAATGGAACAATTCACTGTTGAAGTCCACTCAAATCTTCTGTATGACTCTCCTACCGGTGCCACTAATGGAACAATACACTATTGAAGTCCACTCAAATCTTCTGTATGACTCTCTTACTGGTGCCACTAATGGAAGAATTCACTGTTGAAGTCCACTCAAATCTTCTTTATGACACTCTTACTGTTGCCAGTAATGGAACAATTCACTGTTGAAGTCCACTCAAATCTTCTTTATGACACTCTTACTGTTGCCAGTAATGGAACAATTCACTGTTGAAGTCCACTCAAATCTTCTGTATGACTCTCTTACTGGTGCCACTAATGGAACAATTCATTGTTGAAGTCCACTCAAATCTTGTGTATGACTCTCTTACTGGTGCCACTAATGGAAGAATTCACTGTAGAAGTCCACTCAAATCTTCTGTATGACTCTCTTACTGGTGCCAGTAATGGAACAATTCACTGTTGAAGTCCACTCAAATCTTCTGTATGACTCTCTTACTGGTGCCACTAATGGAACAATTCATTGTTGAAGTCTACTAAAATCTTCTGTATGACTCTCTTACTGGTGCCACTAATGGAACAATTCATTGTTGAAGTCCACTCAAATCTTCTGTATGACTCTCCTACTGGTGCCACTAATGGAACAATTCATTGTTGAAGTTCACTCAAATCTTCTGTATGACTCTCCTAGCGGTGCCACTCATGGAACAATTCATTGTTGAAGTTCACTCAAATCTTCTGTATGACTCTCCTAGCGGTGCCACTAATGGAACAATTCACTGTTGAAGTCCACTCAAATCTTCTGTATGACTCTCCTACCGGTGCCACTAATGGAACAATTCATTGTTGAAGTCCACTCAAATCTTCTGTATGACTCTCCTACTGGTGCCACTAATGGAACAATTCATTGTTGAAGTCCACTCAAATCTTCTGTATGACTCTCCTACTGGTGCCACTAATGGAACAATTCATTGTTGAAGTCCACTCAAATCTTCTGTATGACTCTCCTACTGGTGCCACTAATGGAACAATTCACTGTTGAAGTCCACTCAAATCTTCTGTATGACTCTCTTACTGGTGCCACTAATGGAACAATTCATTGTTGAAGTCCACTCAAATCTTCTGTATGACTCTCTTACTGGTGCCACTAATGGAACAATTCACTGTTGAAGTCCACTCAAATCTTCTGTATGACTCTCTTACTGGTGCCACTAATGGAACAATTCATTGTTGAAGTCCACTCAAATCTTCTGTATGACTCTCTTACCGGTGCCACTAATGGAACAATTCATTGTTGAAGTCCACTCAAATCTTCTGTATGACTCTCTTACTGGTGCCACTAATGGAACAATTCACTGTTGAAGTCCACTCAAATCTTCTGTATGACTCTCCTACCGGTGCCACTAATGGAACAATTCACTGTTGAAGTCCACTCAAATCTTCTGTATGACTCTCTTACTGGTGCCACTAATGGAACAATTCACTGTAGAAGTCCACTCAAATCTTCTGTATGACTCTCTTACTGGTGCCACTAATGGAACAATTCACTGTAGAAGTCCACTCAAATCTTCTGTATGACTCTCCTACCGGTGCCACTAATGGAACAATTCATTGTTGAAGTCCACTCAAATCTTCTGTATGACTCTCCTACTGGTGCCACTAATGGAACAATTCACTGTTGAAGTCCACTCAAATCTTCTGTATGACTCTCCTACTGGTGCCACTAATGGAACAATTCACTGTTGAAGTCCACTCAAATCTTCTGTATGACTCTCCTACTGGTGCCACTAATGGAACAATTCATTGTTGAAGTCCACTCAAATCTTCTGTATGACTCTCCTACTGGTGCCACTAATGGAACAATTCATTGTTGAAGTCCACTCAAATCTTCTGTATGACTCTCTTACTGGTGCCACTAATGGAACAATTCACTGTTGAAGTCCACTCAAATCTTCTGTATGACTCTCCTACTGGTGCCACTAATGGAACAATTCACTGTAGAAGTCCACTCAAATCTTCTGTATGACTCTCTTACTGGTGCCACTAATGGAACAATTCACTGTTGAAGTCCACTCAAATCTTCTGTATGACTCTCTTACTGGTGCCACTAATGGAACAATTCATTGTTGAAGTCCACTCAAATCTTCTGTATGACTCTCCTACTGGTGACACTAATGGAACAATTCATTGTTGAAGTCCACTCAAATCTTCTGTATGACTCTCCTACTGGTGCCACTAATGGAACAATTCACTGTTGAAGTCCACTCAAATCTTCTGTATGACTCTCCTAGCGGTGCCACTAATGGAACAATTCATTGTTGAAGTCCACTCAAATCTTCTGTATGACTCTCTTACTGGTGCCACTAATGGAACAATTCATTGTTGAAGTCCACTCAAATCTTCTGTATGACTCTCCTACTGGTGACACTAATGGAACAATTCATTGTTGAAGTCCACTCAAATCTTCTGTATGACTCTCTTACTGGTGCCACTAATGGAACAATTCATTGTTGAAGTCCACTCAAATCTTCTGTATGACTCTCTTACTGGTGCCACTAATGGAACAATTCATTGTTGAAGTCCACTCAAATCTTCTGTATGACTCTCCTAGCGGTGCCACTAATGGAACAATTCATTGTTGAAGTCAACTCAAATCTTCTGTATGACTCTCCTAGCGGTGCCACTAATGGAACAATTCATTGTTGAAGTCCACTCAAATCTTCTGTATGACTCTCCTAGCGGTGCCACTAATGGAACAATTCATTGTTGAAGTCCACTCAAATCTTCTGTATGACTCTCTTACTGGTGCCACTAATGGAACAAATAATTGTTGAAGTCCACTCAAATCTTCTGTATGACTCTCCTACCGGTGCCACTAATGGAACAATTTACTGTTGAAGTCCACTCAAATCTTCTGTATGACTCTCCTACCGGTGCCACTAATGGAACAATTCATTGTTGAAGTCCACTCAAATCTTCTGTATGACTCTCCTACCGGTGCCACTAATGGAACAATTCATTGTTGAAGTGCACTCAAATCTTCTGTATGACACTCTTACCGGTGCCACTAATGGAACAATTCATTGTTGAAGTCCACTCAAATCTTCTGTATGACTCTCCTACCGGTGCCACTAATGGAACAATTCATTGTTGAAGTCCACTCAAATCTTCTGTATGACACTCTTACCGGTGCCACTAATGGAACAATTCATTGTTGAAGTCCACTCAAATCTTCTGTATGACTCTCCTACTGGTGCCACTAATGGAACAATTCATTGTTGAAGTCCACTCAAATCTTCTGTATGACTCTCCTAGCGGTGCCACTAATGGAACAATTCATTGTTGAAGTCCACTCAAATCTTCTGTATGACTCTCCTAGCGGTGCCACTAATGGAACAATTCACTGTTGAAGTCCACTCAAATCTTCTGTATGACTCTCCTACTGGTGCCACTAATGGAACAATTCATTGTTGAAGTCCACTCAAATCTTCTGTATGACTCTCCTACTGGTGCTACTAATGGAACAATTCATTGTTGAAGTCCACTCAAATCTTCTGTATGACTCTCCTACTGGTGCTACTAATGGAACAATTCATTGTTGAAGTCCACTCAAATCTTCTGTATGACTCTCCTACTGGTGCCACTAATGGAACAATTCATTGTTGAAGTCCACTCAAATCTTCTGTATGACTCTCTTACTGGTGCCACTAATGGAACAATTCATTGTTGAAGTCCACTCAAATCTTCTGTATGACTCTCCTACTGGTGCTACTAATGGAACAATTCATTGTTGAAGTCCACTCAAATCTTCTGTATGACTCTCCTACCGGTGCCACTAATGGAACAATTCATTGTTGAAGTGCACTCAAATCTTCTGTATGACACTCTTACCGGTGCCACTAATGGAACAATTCATTGTGAAGTCCACTCAAATCTTCTGTATGACTCTCCTACTGGTGCCACTAATGGAACAATTCATTGTTGAAGTCCACTCAAATCTTCTGTATGACTCTCCTAGCGGTGCCACTAATGGAACAATTCATTGTTGAAGTCCACTCAAATCTTCTGTATGACTCTCCTAGCGGTGCCACTAATGGAACAATTCATTGTTGAAGTCCACTCAAATCTTCTGTATGACTCTCCTACTGGTGCCACTAATGGAACAATTCACTGGACAAAGTTATCTCTGAACTTTGAACATCTGTGCCTTGCCACTTATTCTCATCCACCCCACCCTCTTTATGCAATTTTTACCTGTGACTCCCCACCCCCCGCCCCGAAAATCCGGTAGCTATATGGCCCCAGGTTGAGAAATACTGTGATACGACAACTTAACACGGTGACATGACCAGACCTTTCTGGGTAGTGAGATCTTGTGGTCAGCCCTCTCTGGGTAGTGGGATCTTGTGGCTAGCCCTCTCTCGGTAGTGAGATCTTGTGGCCAGCCCTCCCTGCATAGTGAGATCTTGTGGTCAGCCTTCTCTGGGTAGTGGGATCTTGTGGCTAGCCCACTTTCGGTAGTGAGATCTTGTGGCCAGCCCTCCCTGCGTAGTGAGATCTTGTGGTCAGCCTTCTCTGGGTAGTGAGATCTTGTGGTCAGCCCTCTCTGGGTAGTGAGATCTTGTGGCTAGCCCACTTTCGGTAGTGAGATCTTGTGGCCAGCCCTCCCTGCGTAGTGAGATCTTGTGGTCAGTCTTCTCTCGGTAGTGAGATCTTGTGGCCAGCCCTCTCTGGGTAGTGAGATCTTGTGGTCAGCCTTCTCTGGGTAGTGAGATCTTGTGGTCAGCCCTCTCTGGGTAGTGAGATCTTGTGGTCAGCCTTCTCTGGGTAGTGAGATCTTGTGGCCAACCCTCTCTGGGTAGTGAGATCTTGTGGCCAACCCTCTCTGGGTAGTAGGATCTTGTGGCTAACCTTCTCTGGGTAGTAGGATCTTGTGGCCAACCCTCTCTGTGTAGTGAGATCTTGTGGCTAACCCTCTCTGGGTAGAAGGATCTTGTGGCTAACCTTCTCTGGGTAGTGAGATCTTGTGGCCAACCCTCTCTAGGTAGTAGGATCTTGTGGGCAACCCTCTCTGGGTGTTGAGATCTTGTGGCCAACCCTCTCTGGGTAGTGAGATCTTGTGGCCAACCCTCTCTGGGTAGTAGGATCTTGTGGCCAAACCTCTCTGGGTAGTGAGATCTTGTGGCCAACCCTCTCTGGGTAGTGAGATCTTGTGGCCAACCCTCTCTGGGTAGTGAGATCTTGTGGCCAACCCTCTCTGTAGTGAGATCTTGTTGCCAACCCTCTCTGGGTAGTGAGATCTTGTGGCCAACCCTCTCTGGGTAGTAGGATCTTGTGGCCAACCCTCTCTGGGTAGTGAGATCTTGTGGCTAACCTTCTCTGGGTAGTGAGATCTTGTGGCCAACCCTCTCTGGGTAGTAGGATCTTGTGGCCAACCCTCTCTGGGTAGTGAGACCTTGTGGCCAACCCTCTCTGGTAGTAGGATCTTGTGGCTAACCTTCTCTGGGTAGTGAGATCTTGTGGCCAACCCTCTCTGGGTAGTGAGATCTTGTGGCTAACCCTTTCTGGGTAGTGAGATCTTGTGGCCAACCCTCTCTGGGTAGTGAGATCTTGTGGCTAACCTTCTCTGGGTAGTGAGATCTTGTGGCCAACCCTCTCTGGGTAGTAGGATCTTGTGGCTAACCTTCTCTGGGTAGTGAGATCTTGTGGCTAACCTTCTCTGGGTAGTGAGATCTTGTGGCTAACCCTCTCTGGGTAGTGAGATCTTGTGGCTAACCTTCTCTGGGTAGTGAGATCTTGTGGCCCTCTCGGACAACGTCCACTGTCAGGGCACATTAATCTAGTCACACCGATGATGTGACGATCTTGTCGTAAACTCTCGGACAACGTCCCCGGACGAGGCACATTAATCTAGTCACACCGATGATGTGACGGTCTTGTCGTAAACTCTCGGACAACGTCCACTGTCAGGGCACATTAATCTAGTCACACCAATGATGTGACGGTCTTGTCGTACACTCTCGGACAACGTCCACTGTCAGGGCACATTAATCTAGTCACACCGATGATGTGACGGTCTTGTCGTAAACTCTCGGACAACGTCCACTGTCAGGGCACATTAATCTAGTCACACCGATGATGTGACGGTCTTGTCGTAAACTCTCGGACAACGTCCACTGTCAGGGCACATTAATCTAGTCACACCGATGATGTGACGGTCTTGTCGTAAACTCTCGGACAACGTCCACTGTCAGGGCACATTAATCTAGTCACACCGATGATGTGACGGTCTTGTCGTAAACTCTCGGACAACGTCCCCGGACGAGGCACATTAATCTAGTCACACTGATGATGTGACGGTCTTGTCGTAAACTCTTGGACAACGTCCACTGTCAGGGCACATTAATCTAGTCACACTGATGATGTGACGGTCTTGTCGTAAACTCTTGGACAACGTCCACTGTCAGGGCACATTAATCTAGTCACACTGATGATGTGACGGTCTTGTCGTAAACTCTTGGACAACATCCACTGTCAGGGCACATTAATCTAGTCACACCGATGATGTGACGGTCTTGTCGTAAACTCTCGGACAACGTCCACTGTCAGGGCACATTAATCTAGTCACACTGATGATGTGACGGTCTTGTCGTAAACTCTTGGACAACATCCACTGTCAGGGCACATTAATCTAGTCACACCGATGATGTGACGGTCTTGTCGTAAACTCTCGGACAACGTCCACTGTCAGGGCACATTAATCTAGTCACACCGATGATGTGACGGTCTTGTCGTAAACTAGCGACATAACGCATTAAAGCCCACTTAACGGGTGAACTTTAAAAAGAAAACAATTTCATAAACAATCGACACAACGTGGCGTACGTTACGACCACAAGCAGCATGACGATGGAGGTGGTGGCCAAGCCATGCATCTGGTTGGAGTCACAAGACTAGACCCATACCTGTATTCTGAGTGATTCGATGAGCCTGATAAGGGGAGGCGGTCACCGCTGTACACAGGCAGTGGGTCGAGTCATTACAGAAATAACCGATACACGCAGTCACCTTTGTCTACGCCCCTGGACATGCAGGGGGAATGGGGAAATGAAAGAGTGGAAGACCGTCAATCAATGGGTTGGGTCGACGTCATGACGTCATCCGATATGCAGAAATGGCACATGACAAACATGGCCACGTGACTTCCTTCGGATGAAAGAGATGTGAGTTAAGATGGGCACAGCCAGAAACGAAAAACTTAGTGGCCGTGTAAGAAGACTTATCAACCAACATAGAACTGGAGTCGTCAGTCGCTGGACACTGAGGGAATTGCTGAGGAGGGGATCTGAGCACCTATGATGTCCTATGAACATGTTCGGAGTGCAATGACCATGACCCTCAAATAACTCAATAGCAATCGTATTATCATGTAACGTCACCCTTTTCTGTCACGACACAGCAACAACACTTTCAGATAGGAACGTTACAGAAAACGGGCAAAACAAAAACCTGTGTGCGGTGGTGCCGAACACTTAACCTAAGTGACGGCACGGATGCGCATGTGCGATGAATACCTAGACATAAATGTGATGATTGAGCTCAGTAAGTGTTGACCAATGACACAGACCGCGATGCTCGTGTCGGTGGCACGTAGATATCAATCACTTCAATGAATAAACCATCTGACGTCACTGGACAGGTAATGCTTACCCCCGGGGTTCCGGTCGATGACCTCCTATCCATGTCATATTTCACTAGCGGTCGAGGTGGTAGATGAGGCACCTTGGTCTCGCTGCTCGCTCAGACAGCTTCATAGCGACAGGTCAAGGTCACGACAGACCTGAAACACATGAAAGAGGTCAAGATCACGACAAGCCTGAAACACATGAAAGAGGTCAAGGTCACGACAAGCCTGAAACACATGAAAGAGGTCAAGGTCACGACAAGCATGAAACACATGAAAGAGGCCAAGGTCACGACAAGCCTGAAACACATGAAAGGAGCCAAGGCCACGACAAGCCTGAAACACATGAAAGAGGTCAAGGTCACGACAAGCATGAAACACATGAAAGAGGTCAAGGTCACGACAAGCCTGAAACACATGAAAGAGGTCAAGGTCACGACAAGCATGAAACACATGAAAGAGGTCAAGGTCACGACAAGCCTGAAACACATGAAAGAGGTCAAGGTCACGACAAGCCTGAAACACATGAAAGAGGTCAAGGTCACGACAAGCCTGAAACACATGAAAGAGGTCAAGATCACGACAAGCCTGAAACACATGAAAGAGGTCAAGGTCACGACAAGCCTGAAACACATGAAAGAGGTCAAGGTCACGACAAGCCTGAAACACATGAAAGAGGTCAAGGTCACGACAAGCCTGAAACACATGAAAGAGGTCAAGGTCACGACAAGCCTGAAACACATGAAAGAGGCCAAGGTCACGACAAGCCTGAAACACATGAAAGAGGCCAAGGTCACGACAAGCCTGAAACACATGAAAGGGGCCAAGGTCACGACAAGCCTGAAACACATGAAAGAGGTCAAGGTCACGACAAGCCTGAAACACATGAAAGAGGTCAAGGTCACGACAAGCCTGAAACACATGAAAGAGGCCAAGGTCACGACAAGCCTGAAACACATGAAAGAGGTCAAGGTCACGACAAGCCTGAAACACATGAAAGAGGCCAAGGTCACGACAAGCCTGAAACACATGAAAGAGGTCAAGGTCACGACAAGCCTGAAACACATGAAAGAGTTGTTACAAATATGGCAGTCTGTTTGAGCAGCAGCGGCGGACACAGAGCAGGCAATGGAGGGCACGACTCCTGTCATATTTGATCAGAATACATAAGACAATCACATTCTAGCCAATCAGTGAGTTCTGTGTGCAACCAGCCACCGTATTCCCTAGGAGCCAGTAGTGGGGTGTGGCATACACTCCAAGCTATGGTGGCAGCTTTACAAAAAAGGAACACAACAAAATACTGACGTTTCGGTAGTTGGCCTTCTTCAGAAGATGGGGACAACGACAACAAATGGTGCGACCCAGATATCTCTAGCTACATGTGGGATGATGAAGTTAGGGAGAGATGGACGGAGCGATGAAAGATAGGATGGTGAGATGAAGTTAGGGAGAGATGGACGGAGCGATGAAAGATAGGATGGTGAGATGAAGTTAGGGAGAGATGGACGGAGCGATGAAAGATAGGATGGTGAGATGAAGTTAGGGAGAGATGGACGGAGCGATGAAAGATAGGATGGTGAGATGAAGTTAGGGAGAGATGGACGGAGCGATGAAAGATAGGATGGTGAGATGAATTTAGGGAGAGATGGACGGAGCGATGAAAGATAGGATGGTGAGATGAAGTTAGGGAGAGATAGACGGAGCGATGAAAGATAGGATGGTGAGATGAAGTTAGGGAGAAATGGACGGAGCGATGAAAGATAGGATGGTGAGATGAATTTAGGGAGAGATGGACGGAGCGATGAAAGATAGGATGGTGAGATGAAGTTAGGGAGAGATAGACGGAGCGATGAAAGATAGGATGGTGAGATGAATTTAGGGAGAGATGGACGGAGCGATGAAAGATAGGATGGTGAGATGAATTTAGGGAGAGATGGACGGAGCGATGAAAGATAGGATGGTGAGATGAATTTAGGGAGAGATGGACGGAGCGATGAAAGATAGGATGGTGAGATGAATTTAGGGAGAGATGGACGGAGCGATGAAAGATAGGATGGTGAGATGAATTTAGGGAGAGATGGACGGAGCGATGAAAGATAGGATGGTGAGATGAAGTTAGGGAGAGATGGACGGAGCGATGAAAGATAGGATGGTGAGATGAAGTTAGGGAGAGATGGACGGAGCGATGAAAGATAGGATGGTGAGATATATTTAGGGAGAGATGGACGGAGCGATGAAAGATAGGATGGTGAGATGAATTTTGGGAGAGATGGACGGAGCGATGAAAGATAGGATGGTGAGATGAATTTAGGGAGAGATGGACGGAGCGATGAAAGATAGGATGGTGAGATGAAGTTAGGGAGAGATGGACGGAGCGATGAAAGATAGGATGGTGAGATGAATTTAGGGAGAGATGGACGGAGCGATGAAAGATAGGATGGTGAGATGAAGTTAGGGAGAGATGGACGGAGCGATGAAAGATAGGATGGTGAGATGAAGTTAGGGAGAGATGGACGGAGCGATGAAAGATAGGATGGTGAGATGAAGTTAGGGAGAGATGGACGGAGCGATGAAAGATAGGATGGTGAGATGAATTTAGGGAGAGATGGGCGGAGCGATGAAAGATAGGATGGTGAGATGAAGTTAGGGAGAGATGGACGGAGCGATGAAAGATAGGATGGTGAGATGAATTTAGGGAGAGATGGACGGAGCGATGAAAGATAGGATGGTGAGATGAAGTTAGGGAGAGATGGACGGAGCGATGAAAGATAGGATGGTGAGATGAAGTTAGGGAGAGATGGACGGAGCGATGAAAGATAGGATGGTGAGATGAAGTTAGGGAGAGATGGACGGAGCGATGAAAGATAGGATGGTGAGATGAATTTAGGGAGAGATGGACGGAGCGATGAAAGATAGGATGGTGAGATGAAGTTAGGGAGAGATGGACGGAGCGATGAAAGATAGGATGGTGAGATGAAGAAGAGATGTGTCACATGTGGAAGGATAGGTGAAGTCTAGAGATATAAAATCGTAAATATAGAGAAATGATAAAGAGTTGAAAACTAAAAAAAAAAGAGGAATAGAAAGATAAAAGTATATTATATATGCAAATCTATGAAAATATATTAAAAATGACTTAACTGGAGTGATTTGGTTGTCTCGATTGGATGAATGCATTTAAATGAAAGGTGGAGACAAACAACATGGAGAAACAGTCACATGGTATGACTGAGGGCAATTAGGCGAGACACATACCAGGGGTCGTAAAATTGGCCAGGCAATAGCAACAAGGTCCGGGGCTGTAGGTGATAAGTGGGTAAAAGAAGAACAGGTGGGGAGAGATATGCCGGCTAGGCAGGTTCGTAAACAAAAGGCGTTGACAATGGATGAGGTAGTAGTACAATACACTAGCCCAAGGGGGACATGTCAAAGAGCAAACAAACGATCCGGGGAGGGAAAGAGGGAGGGGGGCCAAAGTTAAGTGACCTAATCAAGGGACTGGAGCACTGAGGATAGATAACCCAGGTGGAGATAACTAGCGAAGTTATGGAGATAAGGTCAGGAGAGCTGCTGTAGACAAGTAGCTACTGAGGGAAGATAACCCAGGTGGAGATAAGGTCAGGAGAGCTGCTGTGGACAAGTAGCTACTGAGGGAAGATAACCCAGGTGGAGATAAGGTCAGGATAGCTGCTGTAGACAAGTAGCTACTGTGGGAAGATAACCCAGGTGGAGATAAGGTCAGGAGAGCTGCTGTAGACAAGTAGCTGTTGAGGGAAGATAACCCAGGTGGAGATAAGGTCAGGAGAGCTGCTGTAGACAAGTAGCTACTGAGGGAAGATAACTCAGGTGGAGATAAGGTCAGGAGAGCTGCTGTAGACAAGTAGCTGTTGAGGGAAGATAACCCAGGTGGAGATAAGGTCAGGAGAGCTGCTGTAGACAAGTAGCTGTTGAGGGAAGATAACCCAGGTGGAGATAAGGTCAGGAGAGCTGCTGTAGACAAGTAGCTGTTGAGGGAAGATAACCCAGGTGGAGATAAGGTCAGGAGAGCTGCTGTAGACAAGTAGCTACTGGGCACCAGAGAAATGGTGAACCAGAAGGCAATGTGGTGAACTGGGGGTAGATAAAGAGTGGCCATATACAAAGAATGGAAGTAGAAAAAGAGACGTGGTATACTCAGAATGGGAGTAGATAAAGAGAGGTGGTATACTCAGAACAGAAGTAAATAAAGAGAGGTGGTATACTCAGAATGGAAGTAGATAAAGAGAGTTGGGTAAACAAAGAATGGGAGTAGATAAACAGGGATGGTATACTAAGAATGAAAGTAGATAAAGAAAAGTGGCCTACTAAGAATGGAAGTAGATAAAGAAAAGTGGCCTACTAAGAATGGAAGTAGATAAAGAGAGGTGGTATACTAAAAATGGAAGTAGATAAAGAGAGGTGGTATACTAAGAATGGAAGTAGATAAAGAGAGGTGGTATACTAAGAATGGAAGTAGATAAAGAGAGGTGGTATACTAAGAATGGAAGTAGATAAAGAGATGTGGTATACTAAGAATGGAAGTAGATAAAGAGAGGTGGTATACTAAGAATGGAAGTAGATAAAGAGAGGTGGTATACTAAGAATTGAAGTAGATAAAGAGAGGTGGTATACTAAGAATGGAAGTATATGATGCGAGGTGGTATACTAAGAATGGAAGTAGATAAAGAGAAGTGGTATACTAAGAATTGAAGTATATGATGCGAGGTGGTATACTAAGAATGGAAGTAGATAAAGAGAGGTGGTATACTGACAATTGATGTAGATAAAGAGAGGTGGTATACTGACAATTGAAGTAGATAAAGAGAGGTGGTATACTGACAAGTGAAGTAGATAAAGAGAGGTGGTATACTGACAATTGAAGTAGATAAAGAGAGGTGGTATACTAAGAATTGAAGTATATGATGCGAGGTGGTATACCAAGAATAGAAGTAGGTAAAGAGAGGTGGTATACTAAGAATGGAAGTAGATAAAGAGATGTGGTATACTAAGAATGGAAGTAGATAAAGAGAGATGGTATACTAAGAATGGAAGTAGATAAAGAGAGATGGTATACTAAGAATGGAAGTAGATAAAGAGATGTGGTATACTAACAGATGAAAACGTTTAGATTTCTAACTTACAGTGCAAACAACTCAGATATAATAATGAAATTACAATCATGACTATGCGAGCAATTATTTAAGGACTATTTAACATAGCGGAAGTGACGTAATGATCGATGTGTCTCTTAGATTAGCATATTAAAAGTCAAGTTACAAGTTCTCAAACATCGACCGCATTATTTTTGTGTTTACCTGTCAGGCAACCACTCGTCACGTCCTGGGCCTCCTCAAGTTTTGAACCAACCGTCCGCTGATGTTGCTGGTACAGGCCTATAACAGTAGGCAGAGTTGTTACAGCCCTATAACAGGTGATAGAGTTATTACAGACCTATAACAGGTGATAGAGTTATTACAGACCTATAACAGTAGGCAGAGTTGTTACAGCCCTATAACAGGTGATAGAGTTGTTACAGCCCTATAACAGGTGATAGAGTTGTTACAGCCCTATAACAGGTGATAGAGTTGTTACAGCCCTATAACAGGTGATAGAGTTGTTACAGCCCTATAACAGGTGATAGAGTTGTTACAGACCTATAACAGGTGATAGAGTTGTTACAGCCCATAACAGGTGATAGAGTTGTTACAGACCTATAACAGTAGGCAGAGTTGTTACAGCCCTATAACAGGTGATAGAGTTGTTACAGCCCTATAACAGGTGATAGAGTTGTTACAGCCCTATAACATGTGATAGAGTTGTTACAGCCCTATAACAGGTGATAGAGTTGTTACAGACCTATAACAGGTGATAGAGTTGTTACAGACCTATAACAGGTGATAGAGTTGTTACAGACCTATAACAAGTGATAGAGTTGTTACAGACCTATAACAGGTGATAGAGTTGTTACAGCCCTATAACAGGTGATAGAGTTGTTACAGCCCCATAACAGGTGATAGAGTTGTTACAGACCTATAACAGTATGCAGAGTTGTTACAGCCCCATAACAGGTGATAGAGTTGTTACAGACCTATAACAGTAGGTAGAGTTGTTACAGACCTATAACAGGTGATAGAGTTGTTACAGACCTATAACAGGTGATAGAGTTGTTACAGCCCTATAACAGGTGATAGAGTTATTACAGACCTATAACAGTAGGCAGAGTTGTTACAGACCTATAACAGTAGGCAGAGTTATTACAGACCTATAACAGTAGGCAGAGTTATTACAGACCTATAACAGTAGGCAGAGTTGTTACAGACCTATAACAGTAGGCAGAGTTATTACAGACCTATAACAGTAGGCAGAGTTGTTAGAGACCTATAACAGGTGATAGAGTTGTTACAGACCTATAACAGTAGGTAGAGTTGTTACATACCTATAACAGGTGATAGAGTTATTACAGACCTATAACAGGTGATAGAGTTATTACAGACCTATAACAGTAGGCAGAGTTGTTACAGACCTATAACAGGTGATAGAGTTATTACAGACCTATAACAGGTGATATAGTTGTTACAGACCTATAAAAGTAGGCAGAGTTGTTACAACCATATAACAGGTGATAGTGTTGTTACAGACCTGTAAAAGTAGGCAGAGTTGTTACAGACCTATAACAGTAGGCAGAGTTGTTACAGACCTATAACAGTTGGTAGAGTTGTTACAGACCTATACCAGGTGATAGAGTTGTTACAGCCCTATAACAGGTGATAGAGTTGTTACAGACCTATAACAGGTGATAGATTTGTTACAGATCTATAACAGCAGGCAGAGTTGTTACAGACCTATAACAGGTGATAGAGTTGTTACAAACCTATAACAATAGGCAGAGTTGTTACAGACCTATAACAGGTGATAGAGTTATTACAGACCTATAACAGGTGATAGAGTTGTTACAGCCCTATAACAGGTGATAGAGTTGTTACAGCCCTATAACAGGTGATAGAGTTGTTACAGACCTATAACAGGTGATAGAGTTGTTACAGACCTATAACAATAGGCAGAGTTGTTACAGACCTATAACAGGTGATAGAGTTATTACAGACCTATAACAGGTGATAGAGTTATTACAGACCTATAACAGGTGATAGAGTTATTACAGACCTACAACAGGTGATAGAGTTATTACAGACCTATAACAGTAGGCAGAGTTGTTACAGACCTATAACAGTAGGCAGAGTTGTTACAGACCTATAACAGATGATATAGTTGTTACAGACCTATAAAAGTAGGCAGAGTTGTTACAACCATATAACAGGTGATAGTGTTGTTACAGACCTGTAACAGTAGGCAGAGTTGTTACAGACCTATAACAGTAGGCAGAGTTGTTACAGACCTATACCAGTAGGTAGAGTTGTTACAGACCTATAACAGGTGATAGAGTTGTTACAGCCCTATAACAGGTAATAGAGTTGTTACAGACCTATAACAGGTGATAGAGTTGTTACAGATCTATAACAGCAGGCAGAGTTGTTACAGACCTATAACAGGTGATAGAGTTGTTACAGACCTATAACAGGTGATAGAGTTGTTACAGCCCTATAACAGGTGATAGAGTTGTTACAGCCCTATAACAGGTGATGGAGTTGTTACAGCCCTATAACAGGTGATAGAGTTGTTACAGCCCTATAACAGGTGATAGAGTTGTTACAGCCCTATAACAGGTGATAGAGTTGTTACAGCCCTATAACAGGTGATAGAGTTGTTACAGCCCTATAACAGGTGATAGAGTTGTTAGAGACCTATAACAGGTGATAGAGTTGTTACAGCCCTATAACAGGTGATATAGTTGTTACAGCCCTATAACAGGTGATAGAGTTGTTACAGCCCTATAACAGGTGATAGAGTTGTTACAGCCCTATAACAGGTGATAGAGTTGTTAAAGACCTATAATAGTAGGTAGAGTTGTTACAGCCCTATAACAGGTGATAGAGTTGTTAAAGACCTATAATAGTAGGTAGAGTTGTTACAGGCTTATACCTGATGGTAGAGTTGTTACAGGCTTATACCTGAAGGTAGATTCGTTACAGACTTATAACAGGAGATGCAGTTGTTACATATTTGGCTTGCATGCGTGAGTTCTTGCAGAATTTAATCAGATGAGTTTTTGTTGTTGTTGGCTGCTGTTTGATAGATCTATAAAAGGCGAGTTATTTCTCAGACATATGAATGTTGTTATCGATCTGAAGTAGATGGGTTGTGGTCGGTGCTGTAGCACTGGGACAAGTACTGTTGTGTTTGTAGTGGCGCTGTTTGTGCCCGCCCCACGCTCGTGACGTGGGAACACACCCCGGCTAACGCTGGTTGTCTGTGAAATGCCTTGCGGTCATCAATCAATATCACTTACACACAGATTTGCTCACGCGCAAGTCGCTGGGGATTGTGTCTTTGCTCATCTCAAACATTGACATCGATGAAGGCGATGACGACAGCAGTGAGCTGAGGCTGTCCGCGCTGTCAATCATTTCTCTACGTACAGACAATCGTACTGCTGCTTGACTGAAGCACGGCCTGCAGCGGATGTAATTGCTGCTTTCACAGACAGACACTTTTGACTATCATTAAAAACAGTGAATTCCATTTAAAAAAAAAAAATTAAAAAATTTAAAAAAATTTGGGGAGCTGGGGGGGGGGCACTTTCCGCCTAAAATAACTGGAAAGACTTACATTGAGGTTAAACAGGTCGTGTCTTGCTAAAAGGAAGGCAAACCCTGCAGGACAACAAGTCTAACATCACGGGCTAGTATGTAGCCCCTACATGAGAAATGCTTTTTTGTCTTGCTGTATGTAGACATTTTACCCTACAGTTTGTAGACATTCTAACTTGCAGTTTGTAGACATTCTATCCTACAGTTTGTAGACATTCTAACCTGCAGTTTGTAGTCATTTTAACATGCAGTTTATAGACATTTTACCCTACAGTTTCTCGACATTCTAACATGAAGTTTGTAGACATTCTATCCTACAGTTTGTAGATATTCTATCCTGCAGTTAGTAGACATTCTATCCTACAGTTAGTAGCCATTCTATCCTGCAGTTTGTAGATATTCTATCCTGCAATTAGTAGACATTCTATCCTACAGTTAGTAGCCATTCTATCCTGCAGTTTGTAGCCATTCTATCCTGCAGTTAGTAGACATTCTATCCTACAGTTAGTAGCCATTCTATCCTGCAGTTAGTAGCCATTCTATCCTGCAGTTAGTAGACATTCTATCCTGCAGTTAGTAGACATTCTATCCTACAGTTAGTAGCCATTCTATCCTGCAGTTAGTAGACATTCTATCCTGCAGTTAGTAGACATTCTATCCTACAGTTAGTAGCCATTCTATCCTGCAGTTTGTAGATATTCTATCCTGCAGTTAGTAGACATTCTATCCTGCAGTTAGTAGCCATTCTATCCTGCAGTTTGTAGATATTCTATCCTGCAGTTAGTAGACATTCTATCCTACAGTTAGTAGCCATTCTATCCTACAGTTAGTAGCCATTCTATCCTGCAGTTATTAGACATTCTAACCTGCAGTTTGTAGACATTCTATCCTACAGTTAGTAGCCATTCTATCCTGCAGTTAGTAGACATTCTATACTACAGTTTGTAGACATTCTATCCTGCAGTTAGTAGCCATTCTATCCTGCAGTTAGTAGACATTCTATCCTACAGTTAGTAGCCATTCTATCCTGCAGTTAGTAGACATTCTATCCTGCAGTTAGTAGACATTCTATCCTACAGTTAGTAGCCATTCTATCCTGCAGTTAGTAGCCTTTCTATCCTACAGTCAGTAGCCATTCTATCCTACAGTTAGTAGCCATTCTATCCTACAGTTAGTAGCCATTCTATCCTACAGTTAGTAGCCATTCTATCCTACAGTTAGTAGCCATTCTATCCTACAGTTAGTAGCCATTCTATCCTACAGTTAGTAGCCATTCTATCCTGCAGTTAGTAGCCATTCTATCCTACAGTTAGTAGCCATTCTATCCTACAGTTAGTAGCCATTCTATCCTGCAGTTAGTAGCCATTCTATCCTACAGTTAGTAGCCATTCTATCCTACAGTTAGTAGCCATTCTATCCTACAGTTAGTAGCCATTCTTTCCTGCAGTTTGTAACCATTCTATCCTACAGTTAGTAGCCATTCTATCCTGCAGTTTGTAGCCATTCTATCCTGCAGTTAGTAGCCATTCTATCCTGCAGTTAGTAGCCATTCTATCCTGCAGTTAGTAGACATTCTATCCTGCAGTTAGTAGACATTCTATCCTACAGTTAGTAGCCATTCTATCCTGCAGTTTGTAGATATTCTATCCTGCAGTTAGTAGACATTCTATCCTACTGTTAGTAGCCATTCTATCCTGCAGTTTGTAGATATTCTATCCTGCAATTAGTAGACATTCTATCCTACAGTTAGTAGCCATTCTATCCTGCAGTTTGTAGCCATTATATCCTGCAGTTAGTAGACATTCTATCCTACAGTTAGTAGCCATTCTATCCTGCAGTTAGTAGCCATTCTATCCTGCAGTTAGTAGACATTCTATCCTGCAGTTAGTAGACATTCTATCCTACAGTTAGTAGCCATTCTATCCTGCAGTTAGTAGACATTCTATCCTGCAGTTAGTAGACATTCTATCCTACAGTTAGTAGCCATTCTATCCTGCAGTTTGTAGATATTCTATCCTGCAGTTAGTAGCCATTCTATCCTGCAGTTAGTAGCCATTCTATCCTGCAGTTTGTAGATATTCTATCCTGCAGTTTGTAGACATTCTATCCTACAGTTAGTAGCCATTCTATCCTACAGTTAGTAGCCATTCTATCCTGCAGTTAGTAGTCATTCTATCCTGCAGTTAGTAGCCATTCTATCCTGCAGTTAGTAGACATTCTATCCTGCAGTTAGTAGACATTCTATCCTACAGTTAATAGCCATTCTATCCTGCAGTTTGTAGATATTCTATCCTGCAGTTAGTAGGCATGCTATCCTACAGTTAGTAGCCATTCTATCCTGCAGTTTGTAGATATTCTACGCTAGAGTATGTCGATTGTTTCCGGCAACGGTCTCAGGCTGGTATTTTTGGTTATCACCTGGAAAGTGATGCATTTTGTTGCAGAGATTCATCTCCTGTGACTGGTCGCTGTCTACGAGACAACGTAGAGGTAGGCGTTCCAATGACTGGTCGCTGTCTACGACACAACATAGTGGTAGGCGTTCCAATGACTGGTCGCTGTCTACGACACAACATAGTGGTAGGCGTTCCAATGACTGGTACCTGTCTACGACACAGCGCAGTGGTAGGCGTTCCAATGACTGGTCGCTGTCTACGACACAACGTAGTGGTAGGCGTTCCAATGACTGGTCCCTGTCTACGACACAGCGCAGTGGTAGGCGTTCCAATGACTGGTCCCTGTCTACGACACAGCGTAGTGGTAGACGCTCAAGTTACTGGTTCCTGACTATGACACAGCGTAGTGGTAGACGCTCAAGTTAATGGTCCCTGACTACAACACAGCGCAGTGGTAGACGCTCAAGTTACTGGTTCCTGACTACGACACAGCGTAGTGGTAGACGCTCAAGTTAATGGTTCCTGACTACAACACAGCGCAGTGGTAGACGCTCAAGTTAATGGTCCCTGACTACAACACAGCGCAGTGGTAGACGCTCAAGTTAATGGTCCCTGACTACAACACAGCGCAGTGGTAGACGCTCAAGTTAATGGTCCCTGACTACAACACAGCGTAGTGGTAGACGCTCAAGTTAATGGTCCCTGACTACAACACAGCGCAGTGGTAGACGCTCAAGTTAATGGTCCCTGACTACAACACAGCGCAGTGGTAGACGCTCAAGTTAATGGTCCCTGACTACAACACAGCGCAGTGGTAGACGCTCAAGTTAATAGTCCCTGACTACAACACAGCGTAGTGGTAGACGCTCAAGTTAATGGTCCCTGACTACAACACAGCGCAGTGGTAGACGCTCAAGTGACTGGTTCCTGACTACAACACAGCGTAGTGATAGACGCTCAAGTTAATGGTCCCTGACTACAACACAGCGTAGTGATAGACGCTCAAGTTAATGGTCCCTGACTACAACACAGCGCAGTGGTAGACGCTCAAGTTAATGGTCCCTGACTACAACACAGCGCAGTGGTAGACGCTCAAGTTAATGGTCCCTGACTACAACACAGCGCAGTGGTAGACGCTCAAGTTAATGGTCCCTGACTACAACACAGCGTAGTGGTAGACGCTCAAGTTAATGGTCCCTGACTACAACACAGCGCAGTGGTAGACGCTCAAGTGACTGGTTCCTGACTACAACACAGCGTAGTGATAGACGCTCAAGTTAATGGTCCCTGACTACAACACAGCGTAGTGATAGACGCTCAAGTTAATGGTCCCTGACTACGACACAGCGCAGTGGTAGACGCTCAAGTTAATGGTCCCTGACTACAATACAGCGTAGTGGTAGACGCTCAAGTTAATGGTTCCTGACTACAACACAGCGTAGTGGTAGACGCTCAAGTTAATGGTCCCTGACTACGACACAGCGTAGTGGTAGACGCTCAAGTTAATGGTCCCTGACTACAATACAGCGTAGTGGCAGACGCTCAAGTTAATGGTCCCTGACTACAATACAGCGTAGTGTTAGACGCTCAAGTTAATGGTCCCTGACTACAATACAGCGTAGTGGTAGACGCTCAAGTTAATGGTCCCTGACTACAATACAGCGTAGTGTTAGACGCTCAAGTTAATGGTCCCTGACTACAATACAGCGTAGTGGTAGACGCTCAAGTTAATGGTCCCTGACTACAACACAGCGTAGTGGTAGACGCTCAAGTTAATGGTCCCTGACTACGACACAGCGTAGTGGTAGACGCTCAAGTTAATGGTCCCTGACTACAATACAGCGTAGTGTTAGACGCTAAAGTTAATGGTCCCTGACTACAACACAGCGTAGTGGTAGACGCTCAAGTTAATGGTCCCTGACTACGACACAGCGTAGTGGTAGACGCTCAAGTTAATGGTCCCTGACTACAACACAGCGTAGTGGTAGACGCTCAAGTTAATGGTCCCTGACTACAACACAGCGTAGTGGTAGACGCTCAAGTTAATGGTCCCTGACTACAACACAGCGTAGTGGTAGACGCTCAAGTGACTGGTTCCTGACTACAACACAGCGCAGTGGTAGACGCTAAAGTTAATGGTCCCTGACTACAACACAGCGTAGTGGTAGACGCTCAAGTTAATGGTCCCTGACTACAACACACCGCAGTGGTAGACTCTCAAGTTAATGGTCCCTGACTACAACACAGCGTAGTGGTAGAATCTCAAGACCCAGACCCAGTCTTACAACCATCCAGTCTTATAACCACCCAGTCTTACAACTACCCAGTCTTACAACCATCCAGTCTTACAATCATCCAGTCTTACAAAGACCCAGTCTTACAAAAACCCAGTCTTACAACCACCCAGTCTTGCAACCACCCAGACTTGAAACCACCCAGTCATACAACCACCCAGTCTTACAATGACCCAGTCTTACAAAGACCCAGTCTTACAACCATCCACTCTTACAACTACCCAGTCTTACGACCATCCAGTCTTACAACCATCCAGTCTTACAACCACCCAGTCTTACAATCATCTAGTCTTACAAAGACCCAGTCTTACATCCATCCAGTCTTACAATCACCCAGTCTTACAAAGACCCAGTCTTACACCCATCCAGTCTTACAAAGACCCAGTCTTACAAAGACCCAGTCTTACAACCACCCAGTCATACAACCATCCAGTCTTATACCCATCCAGTCTTACAATGACCCAGTCTTACAACCATCCAGTCTTACAACCACTCAGACTTACAAACACCCAGTCTTACAACCACCCAGTCATACAACCACCCAGTCTTACAACCATGCAGTCTTGCAACCATCCAGTCTTACAACCAACCAGTCTTAAATCCATCCAGTATTACAACAACCCAGTCTTAAAACCATCCAGTCTTAAAACAACTCAATCTTACAACCATTCAGTATTACAGCCACCCAGTCTTACAACTATTCAACTTTACAACAATCCAGTCTTACAACCATCCAGTCTTACAACAATCCAGTCTTACAACAACCCAGTCTTAAAACCATTCAGTCTTAAAACAACTCAATCTTACAACCATTCAGTATTACAACCACCCAGTCTTACAACTATTCAACCTTACAACAATCCAGTCTTACATCCATCCAGTCTTACAACAACCCAGTCTTAAAACCATCCAGTCTTAAAACAACTCAATCTTACAACCATTCAGTATTACAACCACCCAGTCTTACAACTATTCAACCTTACAACAATTCAGTCTTACAACGCCCAGTCTTACAACAACCCAGTCTTACAACAACCCAGTCTTACAACAATTCAGTCTTACAAAATTCAGTCTTACAACGCTCAGTCTTACAACAACCCAGTCTTACAACAACCCAGTCTTACAACCACATTTCTTAAACGATAGTTCCACCCAGTCTTCCAACCATCCAGTCTTATAACCACCCAGTCTTACAACCACCCAGTCCTGCAGCCATCCAATCTTACAACGATATTTCCACCTAGTCTCACAACCACCCAGGCTTATAACCACCCAGTCTTACAGCCACCCAATCTAACAACCACCCAGTCTTACAACGATATTTCCACCCTGTCTTACAACCATCCAGTCTTACAACCATACAGTCTTACACCCCTCCATTCTTTGGCCCATCCAATTTTACAACCATCCAGTCTTACAACCACCCAGTCTTACAACCATCCAGTCTTACACCCATCCAGTTTTACAAAGACTCATTCTTACAACCATCCTGTCTTACAACCACCCAGTCTTACAACTACACAGTCGTACAATCATCCAGTCTTACAATCATCCAGTCTTACAATCACCCAGTCTGTCAAAGACCCAGTCTTACAGCATCCAGTCTTACAAAGACCCAGTCTAACAACCACCCAGTCTTACAAAGACCCAGTCTTACAACCATCCAGTCTTACAATAATCCAGTCTTACAACCAATCATTCTTACAACTATTCAACCTTACAACAATCAAGTCTTACAACCACCCAGTCTTACAAAAATTCAGTCTTACAACGCCCAGTCTTACAACTACCCAGTCTTACAACCACCTTTCTTAAACGATAATTCCACCCAGTCTTACAACCATCCAGTCTTATAACCACCCAGTCTTACAACCACCAAGTCCTACAACCACCCAATCTTACAACGATATTTCCACCTAGTCTCACAACCACCCAGTCTTACAGCCATCCAATCTAACCACCACCCAGTCTTACAACATCCAGTCTTACACCCATCCAGTTTTACAACTACACAATCTTACAACCATCCAGTCTTACAATCACCCAGTCTATCAAAGACCCAGTCTTACAGCATCCAGTCTTACAAAGACCTTGTTTTACAACCACCCAGTCTTACAAAGACCCAGTCTTACAACCATCCAGTCTCAAAACCATCCAGTCTTACAACCACCCAGTCTTACAATCACCCAGTCTTACAAAGACCCAGTCTTACAAAGACTCATTCTTACAACCACCGAGTCTTGCAACCACCCAGACTTGCAACCACCCAGTCTTACAACCACCCAGTCTTACAACCACCCAGTCTTACAACCATCCAGTCTAACAAAGATCCAGTCTTATATCCATCCTGTCTCACAACCACCCAGTCTTACAAAGACCCAGTCTTACACCCATCCAGTGTAACAAAGACCCAATCTTACAAAGACCCAGTCTTACAACCACCCAGTCTTACAACCACCCATTCTTACAGCCATCCAGTCTTACAACCATCCAATCTTACAACCACCCAGTCCTGCAACCACCAGTCTTACAACGATATTTCCACCTAGTTTCACAACCACCCATGCTTATACCCACCCAGTCTTACAGTCATCCAATCTAACAACCACCCAGTCTTACAACGATATTTCCACCCTGTCTTACAACCATCCAGTCTTACAACCATACTGTCTTACACCCCTCCATTCTTAGACCCATCCAATCTTACAACCATCCAGTCTTACAACTATTCAACCTTACAACAATCCAGTCTTACAACCACCCAGTCTACAACAATCCAGTCTTATAAAGCCCAGTCTTACAACAACCCACTCTTAAAACCACCCAGTCTTACATCCACCCAGTCTACAACCACCCAGTCTTACAACCAGTCAGTCTTACATCCACCCAGTCTTATATCCACCCAGTCTACAACCACCCAGTCTTACAACCATCCAGTCTTACAACCACCCAGTCTTACATCCACACAGTCTTACAACCACTCAGTCTTACAATCACATAGTCTTACAACAACCCAATCTTACATTTGTATGGATATGGTTACAGGAGAATGACACAAATGAAGCATCATGACTGTCACAGAACCACGTCACTTCTTCGGATGGTGGAAATGGGAGTTAAGATGGGCACAGCCAGAAATGAGAAACTTGGTGGCCGTGTAAGAAGACTTATCAACCAACATAGAACTGGAGTCGTCAGTCGCTGGACACTGAGGGAATTGCTGAGGAGGGGATCTGAGCACCTATGGACATGTTCGGAGTGCAATGATGATGACCCGCAAATAACTCAATAACTGAGGAGGGGATCTGAGCATATATGGACATGTTCGGAATGCAATGATGATGACCCGCAAATAACTCAATAACTCAATCATGACTGTCATCATTTCGCTGAATCTGCTTGAGGAAAATACTAGTGGTCAGACAAAATCAGCATCTAAAATCCACCCAGCCTTACATCCACCCAATCTTACAACCACCCAGTCTTACAACCACCCAGTCTTACATCCACCCAATCTTACAACCACCCAGTCTTACATCCACCCAATCTTACATCCACCCAATCTTACAACCACCCAGTCTTACATCCACCACATCTTACAACCACACTGTCTTACAACCACCCAGTCTTACAACCAACCAATCTTACAACATTATTTCCACGCATTATTACGACATTATTTCCATCCATTATTACGAAATTATTTCCACCCATTCTTACGACATTATTTCCACCCATTATTACAACATTATTTCCACCCATTATTACAACATTATTTCCACCCATTATTACAACATTATTTCCACCCATTATTACAACATTATTTCCACCCATTATTACAACATTATTTCCACCCATTATTACAACATTATTTCCACCCATTATTACAAGATTATTTCCACCCATTATTACATTATTTCCACCCATTATTACAACATTATTTCCACCCATTATTACAACATTATTTCCACCCATTCTTACAACATTATTTCCACCCATTATTACAACATTATTTCCACATTTAGCACCAATCCGTGAAAGTCGCCAATCCGTGGCGAGCTATTATGTTGGCCCGCTAGCCTAAGCTGTTGGTCGCCATGATCCGCCAGGCTCGTGTGTACTCCACATATATCGATCTGCTTTCATTGATACCAGAAAATATTTGCCAGGTGGCGCTTGAATACACGAGCAGCAGGCACGCGCGCGCGTGGACCGAACGTAGATGAAAGAAAGATGTGGAGAGAATGGTTCCCACGACAAACTAGCTGCTTGACTTGTCATTGTTTGTGGAACAGCTCTCACATCCGTGGTCAGGAATCACCTTGAGGGATGTGCTGGACACAGCTGTTTGCTTTCATCCCAAAGTGGCATTTTAGATACAGTCTGGGACAGTTGGCAGTATTTATTGTTGAGCATGACCTGATACATTCCACTCATTCTTAGAACTGTCATTTCGTGGAAGTGACATTTGTGTCATGAGGCAGACGTGAAATATCAAGTTAATGTAACACAAAATGTGATAGAGGATACAAGACGGGGCAACTTTACACAAAATGTGATAGAGGATACAAGACGGGGCAACTTTACACAAAATGTGATAGAGGATACAAGACGGGGCAACTTTACACAAAATGTGGTAGAGGATACAAGACGGGGCAACTTTACACAAAATGTGATAGAGGATACAAGACGGGGCAACTTTACACAAAATGTGATAGAGGATACAAGACGGGGCAACTTTACACAAAATGTGATAGAGGATACAAGACGGGACAACTTTACACAAAATGTGGTAGAGGCTACAAGACGAGGCAACTTTACACAAAATGTGGTAGAGGATACAAGACAGGGCAACTTTACACAAAATGTGATAGAGGATACAAGACGAGACAACTTTACACACAATGTGGTAGAGGATACAAGACGAGACAACTTTACACAAAATGTGATAGAGGATACAAGACGAGGCAACTTTACACAAAATGTGGTAGAGGATACAAGACAGGGCAACTTTACACAAAATGTGATAGAGGATACAAGACGAGACAACTTTACACAAAATGTGGTAGAGGATACAAGACAGGGCAACTTTACACAAAATGTGATAGAGGATACAAGACGAGACAACTTTACACAAAATGTGGTAGAGGATACAAGACGAGACAACTTTACACAAAATGTGATAGAGGATACAAGACGAGACAACTTTACACAAAATATGATAGAGGATACAAGACGAGACAACTTTACACAAAATTTGGCAGAGGCTACAAGACGAGGCAACTTTACACAAAATTTGGTAGAAGCTACAAGATGAGGCAACTTTACACAAAATGTGGTAGTGACTACAAGATGAGGCAACTTTACACAAAATTTGGTAGAGGCTACAAGATGTGGCAACTTTACACAAAATGTGGTAGTGGCTACAAGATGAGGCAACTTTACACAAAATGTGGTAGTGGCTACAAGATGAGGCAACTTTACACAAAATGTGGTAGTAGCTACAAGATGAGGAAACTTTACACAAAATGTGGTAGAGGCTACAAGATGAGGCAACTTTACACAAAATGTGGTAGTGGCTAGATGATGAGGCAACTTTACACAAAATGTGGTAGTGGCTACAAGATGAGGCAACTTTACACAAAATGTGGTAGTGGCTACATGATGAGGCAACTTTACACAAAATGTGGTAGTGGCTACAAGATGAGGCAACTTTACACAAAATGTGGTAGTGGCTACAAGATGAGGCAACTTTACACAAAATGTGGTAGAGGCTACAAGATGAGGCATAGCAGAAATCAAATGCTGTGGCTGGTTTGTCCACAAAGGCCTGAAAGGTTTATTGCTACGATAGCAGAAACAGAGCTATACAGCAGACCTCACATTATACATCAAGTTGGCATCAATGATGTCAGGTGACATTTTACATCAAGTTGACATCAATAATGTCAGATGACATTGTACGTCAAATTGGCATAAATAATGTCAGGTGACATTGTACATCTAATTGGCATCAATGATGTCAGGTGACATTGTACATCAAGTTGGCATCAATGATGTCAGGTGACATTGTACATCAAGTTGACATCAATGACGTCAGGTGACATTTTACATCAAGTTGACATCAATTGTGTCAAGTGACATTGTATATCAAGCTGAGGACAATGATGTCAGGTGACATTGTTTATCAAGCTGCGAACAATGATGTCAGGTGACATTGTATATCAAGCTGAGGGCAATGATGTCAGGTGACATTGTGTATTAAGCTGAGGACAATGATGTCAGGTGACATTGTATATCAAGCTGAGGACAATGATGTCAGGTGACATTGTGTATTAAGCTGAGGACAATGATGTCAGGTGACATTGTATATTAAGCTGAGGGCAATGATGTCAGGTGACATTGTATATCAAGCTGAGGGCAATTATGTCAGGTGACATTGTATATCAAGCTGAGGGTAATGATGTCAGGTGACATTGTATATCAAGCTGAGGGCAATGATGTCAGGTGACATTGTATATCAAGCTGAGGACAATGATGTCAGGTGACATTGTATATCAAGCTGAGGACAATGATGTCAGGTGACATTGTATATCAAGCTGAGGGCAATGATGTCAGGTGACATTGTATATCAAGCTGAGGACAATGATGTCAGGTGACATTGTATATCAAGCTGAGGACAATGATGTCAGGTGACATTGTATATCAAGCTGAGGGTAATGATGTCAGGTGACATTGTATATCAAGCTGAGGGCAATGATGTCAGGTGACATTGTATATCAAGCTGAGGACAATGATGTCAGGTGACATTGTATATCAAGCTGAGGACAATGATGTCAGGTGACATTGTATATCAAGCTGAGGACAATGATGTCAGGTGACATTGTATATCAAGCTGAGGGTAATGATGTCAGGTGACATTGTATATCAAGCTGAGGACAATGATGTCAGGTGACATTGTATATCAAGCTGAGGACAATGATGTCAGGTGACATTGTATATCAAGCTGAGGACAATGATGTCAGGTGACATTGTATATCAAGCTGAGGACAATGATGTCAGGTGACATTGTATATCAAGCTGAGGACAATGATGTCAGGTGACATTGTATATCAAGCTGAGGACAATGATGTCAGGTGACATTGTATATCAAGCTGAGGACAATGATGTCAGGTGACATTGTATATCAAGCTGAGGGTAATGATGTCAGGTGACATTGTATATCAAGCTGAGGGCAATGATGTCAGGTGACATTGTATATCAAGCTGAGGACAATGATGTCAGGTGACATTGTATATCAAGCTGAGGACAATGATGTCAGGTGACATTGTATATCAAGCTGAGGACAATGATGTCAGGTGACATTGTATATCAAGCTGAGGACAATGATGTCAGGTGACATTGTATATCAAGCTGAGGACAATGATGTCAGGTGACATTGTATATCAAGCTGAGGACAATGATGTCAGGTGACATTGTGATTCTGTTTGCATCCATCTCAGAGCACTTCTGATGACATCGTGAAATAGCTTCTCTTGACCCACACACACACACACACACACACGTACAAGTTGCTATGACAGCCTAACGACATCAGCATATACAGACACACACACACAGACACAACAGATGATTTCTCTGAGCTTGGACCGTGTTAATAGTCCACACGTGTAATTGTGTACCTGACTAGAAATCTCCTCAGCGATCTTAAACTTGAGAATCTATTCTGTTTTTGAGCTGCCGTTACACGTGGCTGGGTCACAGACAGACACATGACTGGGTCAGAGACAGACACGTGGCTGGGTCACAGACAGACACGTGGCTGGGTCACAGACAGACACATGACTGGGTCAGAGACAGACACGTGGCTGGGTCACAGACAGACACATGGCAGGGTCACAGACAGACACGTGGCTGCGTCACAGACAGACACGTGACTGGGTCACAGACAGACACGTGGCTGGGTCACAGACAGACACATGACTGGGTCACAGACAGACACATGACTGGGTCACAGACAGACACATGACTGGGTCACAGACCAACACGTGGCTGGGTCACAGACAGACGCATGACTGGGTCACAGACAGACACGTGGCTGGGTCACAGACAGACACATGACTGGGTCACAGACCAACACGTGGCTGGGTCACAGACAGACACATGACTGGGTCACAGACAGACACATGACTGGGTCACAGACAGACACGTGGCTGGGTCACAGACAGACACATGACTGGGTCACAGACAGACACGTGGCTGGGTCACAGACAGACACGTGGCTGGGTCACAGACAGACACGTGGCTGGGTCACTGACAGACACGTGGCTGGGTCACTGACAGACACATGACTGGGTCACAGACAGACACAAGACTGGATCACAGACAGACACGTGGATTAGTCAGACAGACACTTGTTTTAGTCAGACAGCACATGGATAGGTCAAAGATATACATAAGACTTTGTTAGAGATTGACGCGTCAGATGGACACAGAAATCATAGTATTTTGTATATATAGTATGATAGTATATTAGGCAGCGGTAGGTTATGTAGAGACCATGCCAACAGTAGATAACGGCAGCAGTAGGTTAGGTAGAGACCCTATCAACAGTAGATAACGACAGCGGTAGGTTAGGTAGAGACCCTATCAACAGTAGATAACGGCAGCGGTAGGTTATATAGAAACCCTATCAACAGTAGATAACGACAGCGGTAGGTTATATAGAAACCCTATCAACAGTAGATAACGACAGCGGTAGGTTATATAGAAACCCTATCAACAGTAGATAACGACAGCGGTAGGTTATATAGAAACCCTATCAACAGTAGATAACGACAGCGGTAGGTTATATAGAAACCCTATCAACAGTAGATAACGGCAGCGGTAGGTTATATAGAAACCCTATCAACAGTAGATAACGGCAGCGGTAGGTTAGGTAGAGACCCTATCAACAGTAGATAACGACAGCGGTAGGTTATATAGAAACCCTATCAACAGTAGATAACGACAGCGGTAGGTTATATAGAAACCCTATCAACAGTAGATAACGACAGCGGTAGGTTATATAGAAACCCTATCAACAGTAGATAACGGCGACGGTAGGTTATAAAGAAACCCTATCAACAGTAGATAACGACAGCGGTAGGTTAGGTAGAGACAATATCAACAGTAGATAACGGCAGCGGTAGGTTAGGTAGAGACCCTATCAACAGTAGATAACGGCAGCGGTAGGTTAGGTAGAGACAATATCAACAGTTGATAACGGCAGCGGTAGGTTTGTAGAGACCCTATCAACAGTAGATAACGACAGCGGTAGATTAGGTAGAGACCCTATCAACAGTAGATAACGGCAGCGGTAGGTTAGTTAGAGACCCTATCAACAGTAGATAACGAAAGCGGTAGGTTAGGAAGAGACCCTATCAACAGTTGGTAACGACAGCGGTAGGTTAGGAAGAGACCCTATCAACAGTAGGTAACGACAGCGGTAGGTTAGGTAGAGACCCTATCAACAGTAGGTAACGTCAGCGGTAGGTTAGGTAGAGACCCTATCAACAGTAGGTAACGACAGCGGTAGGATAGGTAGAGACCCTATCAACAGTAGATAACGGCAGCGGTAGGTTATATAGAGACCCTATCAACAGTATATAATGACAGCGGTAGGTTATATAGAAACCTTATCAACAGTAGATAACGGCAGCGGTAGGTTATATAGAAACCCTATCAACAGTGGGTAACGACAGCGGTAGGTTAGGTAGATACCCTATCAACAGTAGGTAACGACAGCGGTAGGATAGGTAGAGACCCTATCAACAGTAGATAACGGCAGCGGTAGGTTATATAGAGACCCTATCAACAGTATATAATGACAGCGGTAGGTTATATAGAAACCCTATCAACAGTAGCTAACGGCAGCGGTAGGTTATATAGAAACCCTATCAACAGTAGATAACGGCAGCGGTAGGTTAGGTAGAGACCCTATCAACAGTAGATAACGACAGCGGTAGGTTATATAGAAACCCTATCAACAGTAGATAACGGCAGCGGTAGGTTATGTAGAAACCCTATCAACAGTAGATAACGACAGCGGTAGGTTAGGTAGAAACCCTATCAACAGTAGATAACGACAGCGGTAGGTTAGGTAGAAACCCTATCAACAGTAGATAACGACAGCGGTAGGTTAGGTAGTGACCCTATCAACAGTAGATAACGACAGCGGTAGGTTAGGTAGAAAACCTATCAACAGTAGATAACGACAGCGGTAGGTTAGGTAGAAACCCAATCAACAGTAGATAACGACAGCGGTAGGTTATGTAGAGACCCTATCAACAGTAGATAACGACAGCGGTAGGTTAGGTAGAAAACCTATCAACAGTAGATAACGACAGCGGTAGGTTAGGTAGAGACACTATGAACAGTAGATAACGACAGCGGTAGTTTAGGTAGAAAACCTATCAACAGTAGATAACGACAGCGGTAGGTTAGGTAGAAAACCTATCAACAGTAGATAACGACAGCGGTAGGTTAGGTAGAGACCCTATCAACAGTAGATAACGACAGCGGTAGGTTAGGTAGAAACCCTATCAACAGTAGATAACTAAAGCGGTAGGTTAGGTAGAAAACCTATCAACAGTAGATAACGATAGCGGTACGTTAGGTAAAGACCATATCAACAGTAGATAACGGCAGCGGTAGGTTATGTAGAGACCCTTTCAACAGTAGATAACGGCAGCGGTAGGTTAGGTAGAGACCCTATGAACAGTAGATAACGATAGCGGTAGGTTAAGTAGAGATCCTATCAACAGTAGATAACGATAGCGGTAGGTTAGGTAGAAAACCTATCAACAGTAGATAACGACAGAGGTAGGTTAGGTAGAGACCCTATCAACAGTAGATAACGATAGCGGTAGGTTAGGTAGAAAACCTATCAACAGTAGATAACGACAGCGGTAGGTTAGGTAGAAAACCTATCAACAGTAGATAACGATAGCGGTACGTTAGGTAAAGACCATATCAACAGTAGATAACGGCAGCGGTAGGTTATGTAGAGACCCTTTCAACAGTAGATAACGGCAGCGGTAGGTTAGGTAGAGACCCTATCAATAGTGGGTAAAGAAAGCCGTAGGTTATGTAGAGACCCTATCAACAGTAGATAACGGCAGCGGTAGGTTATGTAGAGACCCTATCAACAGTAGATAACGGAACGGGAAGGTTATGTAGAGACCCTATCAACAGTAGATAACGACAGCGGTAGGTTATGTAGAGACCCTATCAACAGTAGATAACGACAGCGGTAGGTTAGGTAGAAAACCTATCAACAGTAGATAACGACAGCGGTAGGTTAGGTAGAGACCCTATCAACAGTAGATAACGACAGCGGTAGGTTAGGTAGAAAACCTATCAACAGTAGATAACGACAGCGGTAGGTTAGGTAGAAAACCTATCAACAGTAGATAACGACAGCGGTAGGTTAGGTAGAGACCCTATCAACAGTAGATAACGACAGCGGTAGGTTAGGTAGAAACCCTATCAACAGTAGATAACGACAGCGGTAGGTTATGTAGAGACCCTATCAACAGTAGATAACGACAGCGGTAGGTTAGGTAGAAAACCTATCAACAGTAGATAACGACAGAGGTAGGTTAGGTAGAGACCCTATCAACAGTAGATAACGGCAGCGGTAGGTTATGTAGAGACCCTCTCAACAGTAAATCATGGCAGCGATAGGTTAGGTAGAGACCCTATCAACAGTAGATAACGACAGCGGTAGGTTAGGTAGACACCCTATCAACAGTAGATAACAGCAGCGGTAGGTTATGTAGAGACCCTATCAACAGTAGAAAACGGCAGCGAAAAGTTAGGTAGAGACCCTATCAACAGTAGATAACGGCAGCTGTAGGTTATGTACAAGCCCTATCAACAGTAGATAACGGCAGCGGTAGGTTAGGTAGAGGCCCTATCAACAGTGGATAAAAAAAGCCGTAGGTTAGGTAGAGACCCTAGCAACAGTATATAAAGGCACCGGTAGGTTAGGTAGAGACAATATCAACAGTAGATAACGGCAGCGGTAGGTTAGGTAGAGACCCTATCAACAGTAGATAACGGCAGCGGTAGGTTAGGTAGAGACAATATCAACAGTAGATAACGGCAGCGGTAGGTTAGGTAGAGACCCTATCAACAGTAGATAACGGCAGCGGTAGATTAGGTAGAGACAATATCAACAGTTGATAACGGCAGCGGTAGGTTTGTAGAGACCCTATCAACAGTAGATAACGACAGCGGTAGGTTAGGTAGAGACCCTATCAACAGTAGATAACGATAGCGGTAGGTTAGGTAGAAAACCTATCAACAGTAGATAACGACAGAGGTAGGTTAGGTAGAGACCCTATCAACAGTAGATAACGATAGCGGTAGGTTAGGTAGAAAACCTATCAACAGTAGATAACGACAGAGGTAGGTTAGGTAGAGACCCTATGAACAGTAGATAACGACAGCGGTAGGTTAGGTAGAGACCCTATCAACAGTAGATAACGATAGCGGTAGGTTAGGTAGAAAACCTATCAACAGTAGATAACGACAGAGGTAGGTTAGGTAGAGACCCTATCAACAGTAGATAACGATAGCGGTAGGTTAGGTAGAAAACCTATCAACAGTAGATAACGACAGCGGTAGGTTAGGTAGAAAACCTATCAACAGTAGATAACGATAGCGGTACGTTAGGTAAAGACCATATCAACAGTAGATAACGGCAGCGGTAGGTTATGTAGAGATCCTTTCAACAGTAGATAACGGCAGCGGTAGGTTAGGTAGAGACCCTATCAACAGTAGATAACGGCAGCGGTAGGTTATGTAGAGACCCTATCAACAGTAAATCATGGCAGCGATAGGTTAGGTAGAGACCCTATCAACAGTAGATAACGACAGCGGTAGGTTAGGTAGAAACCCTATCAACAGTAGATAACAGCAGCGGTAGGTTATGTAGAGACCCTATCAACAGTAGATAACGGCAGCGAAAAGTTAGGTAGAGACCCTATCAACAGTAGATAACGGCAGCTGTAGTTTATGTACAAGCCCTATCATCAGTAGATAACGGCAGCGGTAGGTTAGGTAGAGGCCCTATCAACAGTGGATAAAAAAAGCCGTAGGTTAGGTAGAGACCCTAGCAACAGTAGATAAAGGCACCGGTAGGTTAGGTAGAGACCCTATCAACAGTAGATAACGGCAGCGGTAGGTTAGGTAGAGACAATATCAACAGTAGATAACGGCAGCGGTAGGTTAGGTAGAGACCCTATCAACAGTAGATAACGGCAGCGGTAGGTTAGGTAGAGACAATATCAACAGTTGATAACGGCAGCGGTAGGTTGTAGAGACCCTATCAACAGTAGATAACGACAGCGGTAGATTAGGTAGAGACCCTATCAACAGTAGATAACGGCAGCGGTAGGTTAGTTAGAGACCCTATCAACAGTAGATAACGACAGCGGTAGGTTAGGAAGAGACCCTATCAACAGTAGATAACGACAGCGGTAGGTTAGGTAGAAACCCTATCAACAGTAGATAACGGCTGCGGTAGGTTAGGTAGAGACCCTATCAACAGTAGATAACGGCAGCGGTAGGTTAGGTAGAGGCCCTATCAACAGTAGATAACGACAGCGGTAGGTTAGGTAGAGACAATATCAACAGTAGATAACGACAGCGGTAGGTTAGGTAGAGACCCTATCAACAGTAGATAACGACAGCGGTAGGTTAGGTAGAAACCCTATCAACAGTAGATAACGACAGCGGTAGGTTATGTAGAGACCCTATCAACAGTAGATAACGACAGCGGTAGGTTAGGTAGAAAACCTATCAACAGTAGATAACGACAGAGGTAGGTTAGGTAGAGACCCTATCAACAGTAGATAACGGCAGCGGTAGGTTATGTAGAGACCCTCTCAACAGTAAATCATGGCAGCGATAGGTTAGGTAGAGACCCTATCAACAGTAGATAACGACAGCGGTAGGTTAGGTAGACACCCTATCAACAGTAGATAACAGCAGCGGTAGGTTATGTAGAGACCCTATCAACAGTAGAAAACGGCAGCGAAAAGTTAGGTAGAGACCCTATCAACAGTAGATAACGGCAGCTGTAGGTTATGTACAAGCCCTATCAACAGTAGATAACGGCAGCGGTAGGTTAGGTAGAGGCCCTATCAACAGTGGATAAAAAAAGCCGTAGGTTAGGTAGAGACCCTAGCAACAGTATATAAAGGCACCGGTAGGTTAGGTAGAGACAATATCAACAGTAGATAACGGCAGCGGTAGGTTAGGTAGAGACCCTATCAACAGTAGATAACGGCAGCGGTAGGTTAGGTAGAGACAATATCAACAGTAGATAACGGCAGCGGTAGGTTAGGTAGAGACCCTATCAACAGTAGATAACGGCAGCGGTAGATTAGGTAGAGACAATATCAACAGTTGATAACGGCAGCGGTAGGTTTGTAGAGACCCTATCAACAGTAGATAACGACAGCGGTAGGTTAGGTAGAGACCCTATCAACAGTAGATAACGATAGCGGTAGGTTAGGTAGAAAACCTATCAACAGTAGATAACGACAGAGGTAGGTTAGGTAGAGACCCTATCAACAGTAGATAACGATAGCGGTAGGTTAGGTAGAAAACCTATCAACAGTAGATAACGACAGAGGTAGGTTAGGTAGAGACCCTATGAACAGTAGATAACGACAGCGGTAGGTTAGGTAGAGACCCTATCAACAGTAGATAACGATAGCGGTAGGTTAGGTAGAAAACCTATCAACAGTAGATAACGACAGAGGTAGGTTAGGTAGAGACCCTATCAACAGTAGATAACGATAGCGGTAGGTTAGGTAGAAAACCTATCAACAGTAGATAACGACAGAGGTAGGTTAGGTAGAGACCCTATGAACAGTAGATAACGACAGCGGTAGGTTAGGTAGAGACCCTATCAACAGTAGATAACGATAGCGGTAGGTTAGGTAGAAAACCTATCAACAGTAGATAACGACAGCGGTAGGTTAGGTAGAAAACCTATCAACAGTAGATAACGATAGCGGTACGTTAGGTAAAGACCATATCAACATAAGATAACGGCAGCGGTAGGTTATGTAGAGATCCTTTCAACAGTAGATAACGGCAGCGGTAGGTTATGTAGAGACCCTATCAACAGTAGATAACGGCAGCGGTAGGTTATGTAGAGACCCTATCAACAGTAAATCATGGCAGCGATAGGTTAGGTAGAGACCCTATCAACAGTAGATAACGACAGCGGTAGGTTAGGTAGAAACCCTATCAACAGTAGATAACAGCAGCGGTAGGTTATGTAGAGACCCTATCAACAGTAGATAACGGCAGCGAAAAGTTAGGTAGAGACCCTATCAACAGTAGATAACGGCAGCTGTAGGTTATGTACAAGCCCTATCAACAGTAGATAACGGCAGCGGTAGGTTAGGTAGAGGCCCTATCAACAGTGGATAAAAAAAGCCGTAGGTTAGGTAGAGACCCTAGCAACAGTAGATAAAGGCACCGGTAGGTTAGGTAGAGACCCTATCAACAGTAGATAACGGCAGCGGTAGGTTAGGTAGAGACAATATCAACAGTAGATAACGGCAGCGGTAGGTTAGGTAGAGACCCTATCAACAGTAGATAACGGCAGCGGTAGGTTAGGTAGAGACAATATCAACAGTTGATAACGGCAGCGGTAGGTTTGTAGAGACCCTATCAACAGTAGATAACGACAGCGGTAGATTAGGTAGAGACCCTATCAACAGTAGATAACGGCAGCGGTAGGTTAGTTAGAGACCCTATCAACAGTAGATAACGACAGCGGTAGGTTAGGAAGAGACCCTATCAACAGTAGATAACGACAGCGGTAGGTTAGGTAGAAACCCTATCAACAGTAGATAACGGCTGCGGTAGGTTAGGTAGAGACCCTATCAACAGTAGATAACGGCAGCGGTAGGTTAGGTAGAGGCCCTATCAACAGTAGATAACGACAGCGGTAGGTTAGGTAGAGACAATATCAACAGTAGATAACGGCAGCGGTAGGTTAGGTAGAGACCCTATCAACAGTAGATAACGGCAGCGGTAGGTTAGGTAGAGACAATATCAACAGTTGATAACGGCAGCGGTAGGTTTGTAGAGACCCTATCAACAGTAGATAACGACAGCGGTAGATTAGGTAGAGACCCTATAAACAGTAGATAACGACAGCGGTAGGTTAGATAGAGACCTTATCAACAGTAGGTACAGAAAGCCGTAGGTTAGGTAGAGACAATATCAACAGTAGATAACGACAGCGGTAGGTTAGGTAGAGGCCCTATCAACAGTAGGTAAAGAAAGCCGTAGATTAGGTAGAGACAATATCAACAGTAGATAACGACAGCGGTAGGTTAGTTAGAGACCCTATCAACAGTAGGTAAAGAAAGCCGTAGGTTAGGTATAGACAATATCAACAGTAGGTAACGACAGCGGTAGGTTAGGTAGAGACCCTATCAACAGTAGGTAACGACAGCGGTAGGTTAGGAAGAGACCCTATCAACAGTGGGTAACGATAGCGGTAGGTTAGGTAGATACCCTATCAACAGTAGGTAACGACAGCGGTAGGTTAGGAAGAGACCCTATCAACAGTAGGTAACGACTGCGGTAGGTTATGTAGAGACCCTATCAACAGTGGGTAACGACTGCGGTAGGTTAGGTAGAGACCCTATCAACAGTAGATAACGGTAACGGGAGGTTAGGTAGAGGCACTATCAACAGTAGATAACGGCAGCGGTAGGTTAGGTAGAGGCCCTATCAACAGTAGATAACGGCAGCGGTAGGTTAGGTAGAGACCCTATCAACAGTAGATAATGGCAGCGGTAGGTTATGTAGAGGCCCTATCAACAGTGGGTAAAGAAAGCCGTAGGTTATGTAGAGGCCCTATCAACAGTGGGTAAAGAAAGCCGTAGGTTAGGTAGAGACCCTATCAACAGTAGATAACGGTAGCCGTAAGTTAGGTAGAGACCCTATCAACAGTAGATAACGGCAGCGGTAGGTTAGGTAGAGACAATATCAACAGTTGATAACGGCAGCGGTAGGTTAGGTAGAGACCCTATCAACAGTAGATAATGGCAGCGGTAGGTTATGTAGAGGCCCTATCAACAGTGGGTAAAGAAAGCCGTAGGTTATGTAGAGGCCCTATCAACAGTGGGTAAAGAAAGCCGTAGGTTAGGTAGAGACCCTATCAACAGTAGATAACGGTAGCCGTAAGTTAGGTAGAGACCCTATCAACAGTAGATAACGGCAGCGGTAGGTTAGGTAGAGATAATATCAACAGTTGATAACGGCAGCGGTAGGTTTGTAGAGACCCTATCAACAGTAGATAACGGCAGCTGCAGGTTAGGTAGAGACCCTATCAACAGTAGATAATGGCAGCTGTAGGTTATGTAGAGACCCTTTCAACAGTAGATAACGGCAGCTGTAGGTTAAGTAGAGACCCTATAAACAGTAGATAACGGCTGCTGTAGGTTAGGTAGAGACCCTATCAACAGTAGATAACAGCAGCGGTAGGTTAAGTAGAGATCCTGTCGACAGTAGATAACGGCAGCGGTAGGTTAGGTAGATACCTATCAACAGTAGATAACGGCAGCGGTAGGTTAGTTAGAGACCCTATCAACAGTAGATAACGACAGCGGTAGGTTAGGAAGAGACCCTATCAACAGTAGATAACGACAGCGGTAGGTTAGGTAGAAACCCTATCAACAGTAGATAACGGCAGCGGTAGGTTAGGTAGAGACCCTATCAACAGTAGATAACGGCAGCGGTAGGTTAGGTAGAGGCCCTATCAACAGTAGATAACGACAGCGGTAGGTTAGGTAGAGACAATATCAACAGTAGATAACGGCAGCGGTAGGTTAGGTAGAGACCCTATCAACAGTAGATAACGGCAGCGGTAGGTTAGGTAGAGACAATATCAACAGTTGATAACGGCAGCGGTAGGTTTGTAGAGACCCTATCAACAGTAGATAACGACAGCGGTAGATTAGGTAGAGACCCTATAAACAGTAGATAACGGCAGCGGTAGGTTAGATAGAGACCTTATCAACAGTAGGTACAGAAAGCCGTAGGTTAGGTAGAGACAATATCAACAGTAGATAACGACAGCGGTAGGTTAGGGAGAGGCCCTATCAACAGTAGGTAAAGAAAGCCGTAGATTAGGTAGAGACAATATCAACAGTAGATAACGACAGCGGTAGGTTAGTTAGAGACCCTATCAACAGTAGGTAAAGAAAGCCGTAGGTTAGGTATAGACAATATCAACAGTAGATAACGGCAGCGGAAGGTTATGTAGAGACCCTATCAACAGTAAATCATGGCAGCGATAGGTTAGGTAGAGACCCTATCAACAGTAGATAACGACAGCGGTAGGTTAGGTAGAAACCCTATCAACAGTAGATAACAGCAGCGGTAGGTTATGTAGAGACCCTATCAACAGTAGATAACGGCAGCGAAAAGTTAGGTAGAGACCCTATCAACAGTAGATAACGGCAGCTGTAGGTTATGTACAAGCCCTATCAACAGTAGATAACGGCAGCGGTAGGTTAGGTAGAGGCCCTATCAACAGTGGATAAAAAAAGCCGTAGGTTAGGTAGAGACCCTAGCAACAGTAGATAAAGGCACCGGTAGGTTAGGTAGAGACCCTATCAACAGTAGATAACGGCAGCGGTAGGTTAGGTAGAGACAATATCAACAGTAGATAACGGCAGCGGTAGGTTAGGTAGAGACCCTATCAACAGTAGATAACGGCAGCGGTAGGTTAGGTAGAGACAATATCAACAGTTGATAACGGCAGCGGTAGGTTTGTAGAGACCCTATCAACAGTAGATAACGACAGCGGTAGATTAGGTAGAGACCCTATCAACAGTAGATAACGGCAGCGGTAGGTTAGTTAGAGACCCTATCAACAGTAGATAACGACAGCGGTAGGTTAGGAAGAGACCCTATCAACAGTAGATAACGACAGCGGTAGGTTAGGTAGAAACCCTATCAACAGTAGATAACGGCAGCGGTAGGTTAGGTAGAGACCCTATCAACAGTAGATAACGGCAGCGGTAGGTTAGGTAGAGGCCCTATCAACAGTAGATAACGACAGCGGTAGGTTAGGTAGAGACAATATCAACAGTAGATAACGGCAGCGGTAGGTTAGGTAGAGGCCCTATCAACAGTAGATAACGGCAGCGGTAGGTTAGGTAGAGACAATATCAACAGTTGATAACGGCAGCGGTAGGTTTGTAGAGACCCTATCAACAGTAGATAACGACAGCGGTAGATTAGGTGGAGACCCTATAAACAGTAGATAACGACAGCGGTAGGTTAGATAGAGACCTTATCAACAGTAGGTACAGAAAGCCGTAGGTTAGGTAGAGACAATATCAACAGTAGATAACGACAGCGGTAGGTTAGGTAGAGGCCCTATCAACAGTAGGTAAAGAAAGCCGTAGATTAGGTAGAGACAATATCAACAGTAGATAACGACAGCGGTAGGTTAGTTAGAGACCCTATCAACAGTAGGTAACGACAGCGGTAGGTTAGGAAGAGACCCTATCAACAGTGGGTAACGACAGCGGTAGGTTAGGTAGATACCCTATCAACAGTAGGTAACGACAGCGGTAGGTTAGGAAGAGACCCTATCAACAGTAGGTAACGACTGCGGTAGGTTATGTAGAGACCCTATCAACAGTGGGTAACGACTGCGGTAGGTTAGGTAGAGACAATATCAACAGTAGATAACGGTAACGGGAGGTTAGGTAGAGGCACTATCAACAGTAGATAACGGCAGCGGTAGGTTAGGTAGAGGCCCTATCAACAGTAGATAACGGCAGCGGTAGGTTAGGTAGAGACCCTATCAACAGTAGATAATGGCAGCGGTAGGTTATGTAGAGGCCCTATCAACAGTGGGTAAAGAAAGCCGTAGGTTATGTAGAGGCCCTATCAACAGTGGGTAAAGAAAGCCGTAGGTTAGGTAGAGACCCTATCAACAGTAGATAACGGTAGCCGTAAGTTAGGTAGAGACCCTATCAACAGTAGATAACGGCAGCGGTAGGTTAGGTAGAGACAATATCAACAGTTGATAACGGCAGCGGTAGGTTAGGTAGAGACCCTATCAACAGTAGATAATGGCAGCGGTAGGTTATGTAGAGGCCCTATCAACAGTGGGTAAAGAAAGCCGTAGGTTATGTAGAGGCCCTATCAACAGTGGGTAAAGAAAGCCGTAGGTTAGGTAGAGACCCTATCAACAGTAGATAACGGTAGCCGTAAGTTAGGTAGAGACCCTATCAACAGTAGATAACGGCAGCGGTAGGTTAGGTAGAGATAATATCAACAGTTGATAACGGCAGCGGTAGGTTTGTAGAGACCCTATCAACAGTAGATAACGGCAGCTGCAGGTTAGGTAGAGACCCTATCAACAGTAGATAATGGCAGCTGTAGGTTATGTAGAGACCCTTTCAACAGTAGATAACGGCAGCTGTAGGTTAAGTAGAGACCCTATAAACAGTAGATAACGGCTGCTGTAGGTTAGGTAGAGACCCTATCAACAGTAGATAACGACAGCGGTAGGTTAGGTAGAGACAATATCAACAGTAGATAACGGCAGCGGTAGGTTAGGTAGAGACCCTATCAACAGTAGATAACGGCAGCGGTAGGTTAGGTAGAGACAATATCAACAGTTGATAACGGCAGCGGTAGGTTTGTAGAGACCCTATCAACAGTAGATAACGACAGCGGTAGATTAGGTAGAGACCCTATAAACATTAGATAACGACAGCGGTAGGTTAGATAGAGACCTTATCAACAGTAGGTACAGAAAGCCGTAGGTTAGGTAGAGACAATATCAACAGTAGATAACGACAGCGGTAGGTTAGGTAGAGGCCCTATCAACAGTAGGTAAAGAAAGCCGTAGATTAGGTAGAGACAATATCAACAGTAGATAACAACAGCGGTAGGTTAGTTAGAGACCCTATCAACAGTAGGTAAAGAAAGCCGTAGGTTAGGTATAGACAATATCAACAGTAGATAACGGCAGCGGTAGGTTATGTAGAGACCCTATCAACAGTAAATCATGGCAGCGATAGGTTAGGTAGAGACCCTATCAACAGTAGATAACGACAGCGGTAGGTTAGGTAGAAACCCTATCAACAGTAGATAACAGCAGCGGTAGGTTATGTAGAGACCCTATCAACAGTAGATAACGGCAGCGAAAAGTTAGGTAGAGACCCTATCAACAGTAGATAACGGCAGCTGTAGGTTATGTACAAGCCCTATCAACAGTAGATAACGGCAGCGGTAGGTTAGGTAGAGGCCCTATCAACAGTGGATAAAAAAAGCCGTAGGTTAGGTAGAGACCCTAGCAACAGTAGATAAAGGCACCGGTAGGTTAGGTAGAGACCCTATCAACAGTAGATAACGGCAGCGGTAGGTTAGGTAGAGACAATATCAACAGTAGATAACGGCAGCGGTAGGTTAGGTAGAGACCCTATCAACAGTAGATAACGACAGCGGTAGGTTAGGTAGAGACAATATCAACAGTTGATAACGGCAGCGGTAGGTTTGTAGAGACCCTATCAACAGTAGATAACGACAGCGGTAGATTAGGTAGAGACCCTATCAACAGTAGATAACGGCAGCGGTAGGTTAGTTAGAGACCCTATCAACAGTAGATAACGACAGCGGTAGGTTAGGAAGAGACCCTATCAACAGTAGATAACGACAGCGGTAGGTTAGGTAGAAACCCTATCAACAGTAGATAACGGCAGCGGTAGGTTAGGTAGAGACCCTATCAACAGTAGATAACGGCAGCGGTAGGTTAGGTAGAGGCCCTATCAACAGTAGATAACGACAGCGGTAGGTTAGGTAGAGACAATATCAACAGTAGATAACGGCAGCGGTAGGTTAGGTAGAGACCCTATCAACAGTAGATAACGGCAGCGGTAGGTTAGGTAGAGACAATATCAACAGTTGATAACGGCAGCGGTAGGTTTGTAGAGACCCTATCAACAGTAGATAACGACAGCGGTAGATTAGGTAGAGACCCTATAAACAGTAGATAACGACAGCGGTAGGTTAGATAGAGACCTTATCAACAGTAGGTACAGAAAGCCGTAGGTTAGGTAGAGACAATATCAACAGTAGATAACGACAGCGGTAGGTTAGGTAGAGGCCCTATCAACAGTAGGTAAAGAAAGCCGTAGATTAGGTAGAGACAATATCAACAGTAGATAACGACAGCGGTAGGTTAGTTAGAGACCCTATCAACAGTAGGTAAAGAAAGCCGTAGGTTAGGTATAGACAATATCAACAGTAGGTAACGACAGCGGTAGGTTAGGTAGAGACCCTATCAACAGTAGGTAACGACAGCGGTAGGTTAGGAAGAGACCCTATCAACAGTGGGTAACGACAGCGGTAGGTTAGGTAGATACCCTATCAACAGTAGGTAACGACAGCGGTAGGTTAGGAAGAGACCCTATCAACAGTAGGTAACGACTGCGGTAGGTTATGTAGAGACCCTATCAACAGTGGGTAACGACTGCGGTAGGTTAGGTAGAGACCCTATCAACAGTAGATAACGGTAACGGGAGGTTAGGTAGAGGCACTATCAACAGTAGATAACGGCAGCGGTAGGTTAGGTAGAGGCCCTATCAACAGTAGATAACTGCAGCGGTAGGTTAGGTAGAGACCCTATCAACAGTAGATAATGGCAGCGGTAGGTTATGTAGAGGCCCTATCAACAGTGGGTAAAGAAAGCCGTAGGTTATGTAGAGGCCCTATCAACAGTGGGTAAAGAAAGCCGTAGGTTAGGTAGAGACCCTATCAACAGTAGATAACGGTAGCCGTAAGTTAGGTAGAGACCCTATCAACAGTAGATAACGGCAGCGGTAGGTTAGGTAGAGACAATATCAACAGTTGATAACGGCAGCGGTAGGTTAGGTAGAGACCCTATCAACAGTAGATAATGGCAGCGGTAGGTTATGTAGAGGCCCTATCAACAGTGGGTAAAGAAAGCCGTAGGTTATGTAGAGGCCCTATCAACAGTGGGTAAAGAAAGCCGTAGGTTAGGTAGAGACCCTATCAACAGTAGATAACGGTAGCCGTAAGTTAGGTAGAGACCCTATCAACAGTAGATAACGGCAGCGGTAGGTTAGGTAGAGATAATATCAACAGTTGATAACGGCAGCGGTAGGTTTGTAGAGACCCTATCAACAGTAGATAACGGCAGCTGCAGGTTAGGTAGAGACCCTATCAACAGTAGATAATGGCAGCTGTAGGTTATGTAGAGACCCTTTCAACAGTAGATAACGGCAGCTGTAGGTTAAGTAGAGACCCTATAAACAGTAGATAACGGCTGCTGTAGGTTAGGTAGAGACCCTATCAACAGTAGATAACAGCAGCGGTAGGTTAAGTAGAGATCCTGTCGACAGTAGATAACGGCAGCGGTAGGTTAGGTAGATACCCTATCAACAGTAGATAACAGCAGCGGTAGGTTAGGTAGATACCCTATCAACAGTAGATAACAGCAGCGGTAGATTAAGTAGAAATTCTATCAACAGTAGATAACGGCAGCGGGAGGTTAAGTAGAGATCCTATCAACAGTAGATAACGACAGCAATAGGTTAATTAGAAGTTATATCAACAGTAGATAACGACAGCAATAGGTTAATTAGAGGTCTTATCAACAGTAGGTAACGATTGCAATAGGTTAATTAGAGGTCTTATCAACAGTAGGTAACGACAGCAATAGGTTAGTTAGAGGTCTTATCAACAGAAGATAACGGCAGCGATAGGTTAATCAGAGGTCTTATCAACAGTAGGTAACGACAGCAATAGGTTAATTAGAGGTCTCATCAACAGTAGGTAACGACAGCAATAGGTTAATTATACGTCTTATCAAATCTATTGATATTCTGTTCGCCTCTGCTGCTGTTATGTTTCCTAGTGCTTCTGATAGTCCATTCCATAAATCCATCTTTTTCGTGGTCGACCCTTGGGTCTGGTGTTCTCGCAAAGTTTGTTGAAGGCTCGTTGTGTTTCTGATTTGCTTACTCTGCATTGTCACGTGGCCAAACCATTTCCTCTCTTGTTTCTTTATATATTCTATGGCTGTGGTTATTCCTAGCTATTTACTCAGTTCTTAATTCCTGATCTTGTCTCTCAGGCTGTTTCCTATCATTCTTCTGACACATTTCATCTCTGTAGAGGTTATTTTTTCTTATTGTTCTTGCATCTAGGGTCCAGGTCTGGCATTGGTAGCACAACGTTGGGATGAAGATTGTATTGTATAGTGCTCGTTTTGCCTCCAGAGTTATTTCCTTGTTGGACAATAGTGATGATAACTGTCCAATGATTTGACAAGCTTTGTTGCATCTTGATTCTATCTCTGCTGTTTGAGAATTATCGTTTGTCATTAGACTTCCTAGGTATTTGAATTCCTCTACTTGTTTTAGTTGTCTGCCTTCTATAGTTATGTTGATGTTCTGTTTATTTTTGGCGACATTCATGACATCTGTTTTGTTGATGTTGATTTTCATGTTGTATTTTGTGCCTATGCTGTAGAGTTTAAGTGTTCTTGTAGGTCTTCTATTGTTTCATGTATTAGTGCCTGATGATCTGCAAATAGAAGCTCGTTGATCTCCTCTGTCTCTGATGGGTTGGCTAGCTTGCATATATGGTCCATGTATGTAATAAACAGTAGGGGGGATAGTACGCACCCCTGTCTTACACCTGATCTAACTTCGAAGTGGTCCGTGTGGCCTGCTGCTGTTCTGACTATGCAGCTGCTGTTGATGTAGAGACTTTTAATTAGGTTGGTTAGATGTTGGCTTACTCCGTATGTTGTTAGCATCTCCCACAGTTGTTTACTGTGTCGAATGCTATTTCATATTCAATGAAAGCTATATACAAATTTTGATTGCGTTCTGTCGTGTTTTTCTGCAAACTGGTTTAAGGTGCGTCAGTACGTCCTCTGTATTTTCGGAAACCCATTTGAGAATCGCTTAACTGTAGTTCTATTATTGGTCTCAGCCTTTTCCCAATAATTTTGGCGTATAACTTTCCTACATGGCTGAGAAGAGAAATACCTATATTGATTGCAGTCTATCTTGTTACCTATATTTCCATATTGGTACAATGATTGCCTGTTGCCAGTCTTCTGGGGCTTGTTGTTGGTGCCATGATGCATTAAATATTCCGTGCAGCCATGTCACTCCTTTTTCTCCTGCTGTTGCTATTATTTCTACTGGTATGATATCTATTTCCGGTGCTTTATTTCTTGATGCATATTAGATTACTTCTTCGATTTTCTCTGTCATGATGTTGGGTTCAGTATTTATGTTTTCTTGCATAGTTTTTGTTGTCTTATTGGTAGTTGTTGTCATGTTTAACAAGGTCTTCAAGATATTCTTTCCATCTCTGTTGCTTATGTTGGTTATTTGATATTGGCTGTCCGCCTTTGTCATTTATGAGCTCAGTAGGATTATGGTTTTCTTTTCTCGCTCTTGTGGCTTTTACTGCTTTGTAGAAATCTCTTGTGGCTGTCTTAAAGTCCCTGCTCATATTTTGTCAAAATTCTATCCATTTATTTTACTTAGCTTCTTTGATCAAAATTTTAACCCTTTTTCGAACTAAGGCCTATTTTTCATATTTTTCTTGGTTCTTGTTCTCCCTCCAATTTTTAAACAGTTTTTTCTTTTCTTTAATTGCTTCTCTGATTGTTTCGTTCCACCACGTTGTGATCTTTTTCCCACCTTTTGTCCTCAGCTTCGTTCCACCACAGGGTGCTCTATTTCCCACCTTTTGTCCTTAGCTTCGTTCCACCACAGGGTGCTCTATTTCCCACCTTTTGTCCTTAGCTTCGTTCCACCACGCGGTGCTCTATTTCCCACCTTTTGTCCTTAGCTTCGTTCCACCACGCGGTGCTCTATTTCCCACCTTTTGTCCTTAGCTTCGTTCCACAAACTGTTTTAAAGATGTTGGTTACTGTTTCCTTGAATCGTTTCCACTCTTCTTCTACTGTGCTTACTTTGTTAGGGAGTTTCTTGAATTGTTTCCACTCTTCTTTTACTGTGCTTACTTCGTTAGGGAGTTTCTTAAATTGTTTCCACTCTTCTTCTATTGTACTTACTTTGTTAGGAAGTTTCTGGAATTGTTTCCACTCTTCTTCTAGTGTACTTACTTTGTTAGGAAGTTTCTGGAATTGTTTCCACTCTTCTTCTAGTGTACTTACTTTGTTAGGAAGTTTCTGGAATTGTTTCCACTCTTCTTCTACTGTGCTTACTTTGTTAGGAAGTTTCTTGAATTGTTTCCACTCTTCTTCTACTGTACTTACTTCGTTAGGGAGTTTCTTAAATTGTTTCCACTCTTCTTCTAGTGTACTTACTTTGTTAGGAAGTTTCTTGAATTGTTTCCACTCTTCTTCTATTGTGCTTACTTCGTTAGGAAGTTTCTTGAATTGTTTCCACTCTTCTTCTACTGTACTTACTTCGTTAGGAAGTTTCTTGAATTGTTTCCACTCTTCTTTACTGTGCTTACTTCGTTAGGGAGTTTCTTGAATTGTTTCCACTCTTCTTCTACTGTACTTACTTTGTTAGGGAGTTTCTTGAATTGTTTCCACTTTTCTCCTACTGTACTTACTTCGTTAGGGAGTTTCTTGAATTGTTTCCACTCTTCTCCTACTGTACTTACTTTGTTAGGGAGTTTCTTGAATTGTTTCCACTCTTCTTTTACTGTGCTTACTTCGTTAGGGAGTTTCTTGAATTGTTTCCACTCTTCTTCTAGTGTACTTACTTCGTTAGGGAGTTTCTTGAATTGTTTCCACTCTTCTTCTACTGTGCTTACTTTGTTAGGGAGTTTCTTGAATCGTTTCCACTCTTCTTCTACTGTGCTTACTTTGTTAGGAAGTTTCTTGAATTGTTTCCACTCTTCTTCTATTGTGCTTACTTTGTTAGGGAGTTTCTGGAATTGTTTCCACTTTTCTTCTACTGTGTTTACTTTGTTAGGAAGTTTCTTGAATTGTTTCCACTCTTCTTCTATTGTGCTTACTTTGTTAGGAAGTTTCTTGAATCGTTTCCACTCTTCTTCTACTGTGTTTACTTTGTTAGGAAGTTTCTTGAATTGTTTCCACTCTTCTTCTACTGTGCTTACTTTGTTAGGAAGTTTCTTGAATTGTTTCCACTCTTCTTCTACTGTGCTTACTTTGTTAGGAAGTTTCTTGAATTGTTTCCACTCTTCTTCTACTGTGCTTACTTTGTTAGGGAGTTTCTTGAATTGTTTCCACTCTTCTTCTACTGTGTTTACTTTGTTAGGAAGTTTCTTGAATTGTTTCCACTCTTCTTCTACTGTGCTTACTTTGTTAGGGAGTTTCTTGAATTGTTTCCACTCTTCTTCTACTGTGTTTACTTTGTTAGGGAGTTTCTTGAATTGTTTCCACTCTTCTTCTACTGTGCTTACTTTGTTAGGGAGTTTCTTGAATTGTTTCCACTCTTCTTCTACTGTGCTTACTTTGTTAGGGAGTTTCTTGAATTGTTTCCACTCTTCTTCTACTGTGTTTACTTTGTTAGAGAATTTCTCCAATTGTTTCCACTCTTCTTCTACTGTGCATACTTCGCTAGGGAGTTTCTTGAATTCCTCTAGTTTTTCTTCTAGAGTTTTCCTTAATTCTTGATCTTTTCATTGTTTCATTCTTTTTGTCTGTTCTTTTTTTGCTTCTTTTGTTTGTTTCCGTATCTTTTCTTTGTTTTTGGCTGTCTGAGTGTGATCATAACCATCTTGTGATCCGTGTTGTCTGTGATATCAGTGATTGCTCTACTGTCGGTTACTCTTTTCTTGTTCTGTTTTCTTGTTAGTATAAAATCTATCTGGCTTCTGCATGTTGTGTCATTCCACTTGTACCAGATGTATACTTGCGACTCTGTATTTGAAGAATGTGTTGTTGATAAATAAATTATTTTGATTACATATTTCCATTTTCGTTTATTTCAGATGTTTTATCGGCAAAGAGTCCCAAGATATCTCTGTTCTCTCTGTTGCGTTTCACAAGCTTTCCATTAAAATCTCACATCACTAACATGTCGTCGCTTTCGTCAATCTTGTAGATAATTTCATTCCATGTGTTATACAATTTTTCGAGGTCTTTTTCATTGTTGTTGCATGGTGCATAGATTTGTAAGTAAGTTGTTTTTCAGTCGTCTTCTAGTTGTCTGGTTGTTATAATTCTTTCTGAGTGGTATTTTATTTCTAGAATGTTCTTTGCGTGTTCTAGGTCGATGATAAAGCCTACTCCGTGTGGTGCTCTTTCCGTGTTATCGACGCATGAGAATATTACTGTGTAGTTCATGTGTGTTTTCTTTATCTGTTGTCCTTTTGCTCCGGTGTCCGCTAATCCTAGTATTTAAATTTTCTTTTATGTAATTTCTTCTATAAGTTCAACATCTTTATTTTGTTTATTCTGCATATATTGATGGTTGCTAGTTTATGTTTATCTATCTCCACTTTCTATGATTTCTCTGAGCATTACCAAACGCGAATGCAGTTCTTGGGACAGCACCGCCGCTCCGCAGATGAAGGAAATATATCATCTGTGTGTAAGCGAGGCTAGAAGCACGCCCCGCCCACAGACTTATCTCTCCCATTGTTGACAGTCTGGCGTGCTATGTGCAGTCTTCCTTCATTCCTTACACCAACAAAAATAATCAGATTTGAGAATACTGCAGAGTCAGCAATGTCAAATGTCAGGCAGTCAGTAATGTCAAATGTCAGGCAGAGTCAGCAATGTCAAATGTCAGGCAGAGTCAGCAATGTCAAATGTCAGGCAGAGTCAGCAATGTCAAATGTCAGGCAGAGTCGGCAATGTCAAATGTCAGGCAGAGTCGGCAATGTCAAATGTCTGGCAAAGTCGACAATGTCAAATGTCTGGCAAAGTCGACAATGTCAAATGTCTGGCAAAGTGGACAATGTCAAATGTCTGGCAAAGATTACAATGTCAAATGTCTGGCAAAGATGACAATGTCGAATGTCAGGCTGAGTCGGCAATGTCAAATATCTGGCAAAGTCAACAATTCAAATGTCTGGCAAAGTTGACAATGTCGAATGCCAGGCAAAGTCGACAATGTCAAATGTCAGGCAGAGTCGTCAATGTCAAATGTCAGGAAAAGAATCACTCGCTGGGTTGAAGGCTTTACTTTACAGAACAATGAATTGTCATTTGTGGTTGAAGGGAGCCACCATTACTTTGTAAGCCTTGAAGGCGATATTGGTATCTGTACTAGACGGAACGCTCAATACTGGGACAGTTCCGTTCACAGACGGGCCCTGCAACCTGCATCACAAACATTCCAGACTGGCACAGTTCCGTTCACAGACGGGCCCTGCAACCTGCATCACAAACATTCCAGACTGGCACAGTTCCGTTCACAGACGGGCCCTGCAACCTGCATCACAAACATTCCAGACTGGCACAGTTCCGTTCACAGACGGGCCCTGCAACCTGCATCACAAACATTCCAGACAACAAAAGTGTCCGATGATTACAACCTTAAGGTCGTGGAGGTTTCATCAAACTCCTACATTGGTTCATGAACATTCAAATCTGCACAACTTGTTTGTTATCTTAGTAACATGGATCATTAGTTGGTGACATGGATCATTTGTTGGTAACATGGATCATTTGTTGGTGACAAGGATCATTAGTTGGTAACATGGATCATTAGTTGGTAACATGGATCATTTGTTGGTAACATGGGTCATTAGTTGGTGACATGGATCATTTGTTGGTAACATGGGTCATTTGTTGGTAACATGGATCATTAGTTGGTAACATGGATCATTAGTTGGTAACATGGATCATTTGTTGGTAACATGGATCATTTGTTGGTAACATGGGTCATTAGTTGGTAACATGGATCATTTGTTGGTAACATGGATCATTTGTTGGTAACATGGATCATTTGTTGGTAACATGGGTCATTAGTTGGTAACATGGATCATTTGTTGGTAACATGGATCATTTGTTGGTAACAAGGATCATTAGTTGGTAACATGGATCATTAGTTGGTAACATGGATCATTTGTTGGTAACATGGATCATTTGTTGGTAACATGGATCATTTGTTGGTAACATGGATCATTTGTTGGTAACATGGATCATTAGTTAGTAACATGGATCATTAGTTGGTAACATGGATCATTTGTTGGTAACATGGATCATTTGTTGGTAACATGGATCATTTGTTGGTAACATGGATCATTAGTTAGTAACATGGATCATTAGTTGGTAACATGGATCATTTGTTGGTAACATGGATCATTTGTTGGTAACATGGATCATTTGTTGGTAACATGGATCATTAGTTGGTAACATGGATCATTAGTTGGTAACATGGATCATTTGTTGGTAACATGGATCATTTGTTGGTAACATGGATCATTTGTTGGTAACATGGATCATTTGTTGGTAACAAGGATCATTAGTTGGTAACATGGATCATTTGTTGGTAACATGGATCATTAGTTGGTAACATGGATCATTAGTTGGTAACATGGATCATTTGTTGGTAACATGGATCATTTGTTGGTAACATAGGTCATTTGTTGGTAACATGGATCATTAGTTGGTAACATGGATCATTTGTTGGTAACATGGATCATTTGTTGGTAACATGGATCATTTGTTGGTAACATGGATCATTAGTTGGTAACATGGATCATTAGTTGGTAACATGGATCATTTGTTGGTAACATGGATCATTTGTTGGTAAAATTTCAATCATTTATGCTCACAATATGTAGGTAATGATATTCTTAAAAATAATAGGGCCGATGTGAAGAAGGGACAGACCACGGAAAACATGGGCCAATGAAATGACAGATGAGTTTAGACAGACAACGGAAAACATGGGCCAATGAAATGACAGATGAGTTTAGACAGACCACGGAAAACATGGGCCAATGAAATAACAGATGAGTTTAGACAGACCACGGAAAACATGGGCCAATGAAATGACAGATGAGTTTAGACAGACCACGGAAAACATGGGCCAATGAAATGACAGATGAGTTTAGACAGACCACGGAAAACATGGGCCAATGAAATGACAGATGCGTTTAGACAGACCACGGAAAACATGGGCCAATGAAGTGACGGATGAGCTTAGACAGACAACGGACAACATGGGACAATGAGATCAGAGATGCGTTTAGACAGACAACGGACAACATGGGACAATGAGATCAGAGATGCGTTTAGACAGACAACGGACAACATGGGACAATGAGATCAGAGATGCGTTTAGACAGACAACGGATAACATGGGACAATGAGATCAGAGATGCGTTTAGACAGACAACATGGGACAATGAGATCAGATATGCATTTAGACAGACAACGGACAACATGGGACAATGAGATCAGAGATGAGTTTAGACAGAAAACGGACAGCATGGTAAAGACAATAAGATAAGAGATGAGTTTAGACAGACAACGGACAACATGGTAAGGACAATGAGATCAGAAATGAGTTTAGAAAGACAACGGACAACATGGGACAATGAGATCAGAGATGAGTTTAGACAGACAACGGACAACATGGTAAGGACAATGAGATCAGAGATGAGTTTAGACAGACAACGGACAACATGGTAAGGACAATGAGATCAGAGATGGGTTTAGACAGACAACGGACAACATGGTAAGGACAATGAGATCAGAGATGGGTTTAGACAGACAACGGACAACATGGTAAGGACAATGAGGTCAGAGATTAGTTTAGACAGACAACGGACAACATGGTAAGGACAATGAGATCAGAGATTAGTTTAGACAGACAACGGACAACATGGTAAGGACAATGAGATCAGAGATTAGTTTAGACAGACAACGGACAACATGGGACAATGAGATCAGAGATTAGTTTAGACAGACAACGGACAACATGGTAAGGACAATGAGATCATAAATAAGTTTAAACAGACAACGGACAACATGGTAAGGACAATGAGATCAGAGATTAGTTTAGACAGACAACGGAAAACATGGAACAGTGAGATCAGAGATTAGTTTAGACAGACAACGGACAACATGGGACAATGAGATCAGAGATTAGTTTGGACAGACAACGGACAACTTTGTAAGGACAATGAGATCAGAGATAAGTTTAGACAGACAACGGACAACATGGTAAGGACAATAAGATCAGAGATGAGTTTAGACAGACAACGGACAACATGGGACAATGAGATCAGAGATTAGTTTGGACAGACAACGGACAACTTTGTAAGGACAATGAGATCAGAGATAGGTTTAGACAGACAACGGACAACATGGTAAGGACAATGAGATCAGAGATGAGTTTAGACAGACAACGGACAACATGGTAAGGACAATGAGATCAGAGATGGGTTTAGACAGACAACGGACAACATGGTAAGGACAATGAGATCAGAGATGGGTTTAGACAGACAACGGAAAACATGGACAATGAGATCAGAGATGGGTTTAGACAGACAACGGACAACATAGGACAATGAGATCAGAGATGGGTTTAGACAGACAACGGACAACATTGGACAATGAGATCAGAGATGGGTTTAGACAGACAACGGACAACATTGGACAATGAGATCAGAGATGTGTTTAGAAAGACAACGGACAACATGGTAAGGACAATGAGATCAGAGATGAGTTTAGACAGACAACGGACAACATGGTAAGGACAATGAGATCAGAGATGAGTTTAGACAGACAACGGACAACATGGTAAGGACAATGAGATCAGAGATTAGTTTCGACAGACAACGGACAAAATGATACAATGAGATCAGAGATGAATTTAGACAGACAACGGACAACATGGTAAGGACAATGAGATCAGAGATTAGTTTCGACAGACAACGGACAATATGGGACAATGAGATCAGAGATGAGTTTAGACAGACCACGGACAATATGGGACAATGAGATCAGAGATGAGTTTAGACAGACAACGGACAACATGTGACAATGAGATCAGAGATGAGTTTAGACAGACAACGGACAACATGGGACAATGAGATCAGAGATGGGTTTAGACAGACAACGGAAAACATGGACAATGAGATCAGAGATGGGTTTAGACAGACAACGGACAACATGGTTAGGACAGCAAGATCTTAGGTGACCGGAGACAGACCATGGACAATATGGTAAGGACAATGAGATCAGATATAAGTTTAGACAGACCGCAGACAACATGGGACAATGAGATCAGAGATGGGTTTAGATAGAACACGGATAACCTAATCAGGAAAACGAGATCACAGACTTCAGTTTAAACAGACCACAGATACCATGGGACAATTCAGTTTTTAGTTGTCTGCCGTCTATTGTTGATGTTCTGTTTTAGTTGTCTGCCGTCTATCGTTATGTTGATGTTCTGTTTTAGTTGTCTGCCGTCTATCATTATGTTGATGTTCTGTTTTTGTTGTCTGCCGTCTATCGTTAATGTTCTGTTTTAGTTGTCTGCCGTCTATCGTTATGTTGATGTTCTGTTTTAGTTGTCTGCCGTCTATCGTTGATGTTCTGTTTTAGTTGTCTGCCGTCTATCGTTATGTTGATGTTCTGTTTTTGTTGTCTGCCGTCTATCATTATGTTGATGTTCTATTTTAGTTGTCTGCCGTCTATCGTTGATGTTCTGTTTTAGTTGTCTGCCGTCTATCATTATGTTGATGTTCTGTTTTAGTTGTCTGCCGTCTATCATTATGTTGATGTTCTGTTTTAGTTGTCTGCCATCTATCGTTATGTTGACGTTCTGTTTTAGGTGTCTGCCATCTATCATTATGTTGACGTTCTGTTTTAGTTGTTTGCCATCTATCGTTATGTTGATGTTCTGTTTTAGTTGTCTGCCATCTATCGTTATGTTGACGTTCTGTTTTAGTTGTCTGCCGTCTATCGTTATGTTGATGTTCTGTTTTAGTTGTCTGCCGTCTAACGTTATGTTGATGTTCTGTTTTAGTTGCCTGCTGTCTATCGTTGATGTTCTGTTTTAGTTGTCTGCCGTCTATCGTTATGTTGATGTTCTGTTTTAGTTGTCTGCCGTCTATCGTTATGTTGATGTTCTGTTTTAGTTGCCTGCTGTCTATCGTTGATGTTCTGTTTTAGTTGTCTGCCGTCTATCGTTGATGTTCTGTTTTAGTTGTCTGCCGTCTATCGTTATGTTGATATTCTGTTTTAGTTGTATGCCGTCTATCGTTATGTTGATGTTCTGTTTTAGTTGTCTGCCGTCTATTGTTATGTTGATGTTCTGTTTTAGTTGTCTTCTGTCTATCGTTATGTTGACGTTCTGTTTTAGTTGTCTGCCGTCTATCGTTATGTTGATGTTCTGTTTTAGTTGTCTGCCGTCTATCGTTATGTTGATGTTCTGTTTTAGTTGTCTGCCGTCTAACGTTATGTTGATGTTCTGTTTTAGTTGCCTGCTGTCTATCGTTGATGTTCTGTTTTAGTTGTCTGCCGTCTATCGTTATGTTGATGTTCTGTTTTAGTTGTCTGCCGTCTATCGTTGATGTTCTGTTTTAGTTGTCTGCCGTCTATCGTTGATGTTCTGTTTTAGTTGTCTGCCGTCTATCGTTATGTTGATATTCTGTTTTAGTTGTATGCCGTCTATCGTTATGTTGATGTTCTGTTTTAGTTGTCTGCCATCTATCGTTATGTTGACGTTCTGTTTTAGTTGACTGCCGTCTATCGTTTTGTTGATGTTCTGTTTTAGTTGTCTGCCGTCTAACGTTATGTTGATGTTCTGTTTTAGTTGCCTGCTGTCTATCGTTGATGTTCTGTTTTAGTTGTCTGCCGTCTATCGTTATGTTGATGTTCTGTTTTAGTTGTCTGCCGTCTATCGTTATGTTGATGTTCTGTTTTAGTTGCCTGCTGTCTATCGTTGATGTTCTGTTTTAGTTGTCTGCCGTCTATCGTTGATGTTCTGTTTTAGTTGTCTGCCGTCTATCGTTATGTTGATATTCTGTTTTAGTTGTATGCCGTCTATCGTTATGTTGATGTTCTGTTTTAGTTGTCTGCCGTCTATTGTTATGTTGATGTTCTGTTTTAGTTGTCTTCTGTCTATCGTTATGTTGACGTTCTGTTTTAGTTGTCTGCCGTCTATCGTTATGTTGATGTTCTGTTTTAGTTGTCTGCCGTCTATCGTTATGTTGATGTTCTGTTTTAGTTGTCTGCCGTCTAACGTTATGTTGATGTTCTGTTTTAGTTGCCTGCTGTCTATCGTTGATGTTCTGTTTTAGTTGTCTGCCGTCTATCGTTATGTTGATGTTCTGTTTTAGTTGTCTGCCGTCTATCGTTGATGTTCTGTTTTAGTTGTCTGCCGTCTATCGTTGATGTTCTGTTTTAGTTGTCTGCCGTCTATCGTTATGTTGATATTCTGTTTTAGTTGTATGCCGTCTATCGTTATGTTGATGTTCTGTTTTAGTTGTCTGCCGTCTATTGTTATGTTGATGTTCTGTTTTAGTTGTCTTCTGTCTATCGTTATGTTGATGTTCTGTTTTAGTTGTCTGCCGTCTATCGTTATGTTGATGTTCTGTTTTAGTTGTCTGCCGTCTATCGTTATGTTGATGTTCTGTTTTAGTTGTCTGCTGTCTATCGTTATGTTGATGTTCTGTTTTAGTTGTCTGCCGTCTATTGTTATGTTGATGTTCTGTTTTAGTTGTCTTCTGTCTATCGTTATGTTGATGTTCTGTTTTAGTTGTCTGCCGTCTATCGTTATGTTGATGTTCTGTTTTAGTTGTCTGCCGTCTATCGTTATGTTGATGTTCTGTTTTAGTTGTCTGCTGTCTATCGTTATGTTGATGTTCTGTTTTAGTTGTCTACCGTCTATCGTTATGTTGATGTTCTGTTTTAGTTGTCTGCCATCTATCGTTATGTTGACGTTCTGTTTTAGTTGTCTGCCATCTATCGTTATGTTGATGTTCTGTTTTAGTTGTCTGCCATCTATCGTTATGTTGATGTTCTGTTTTAGTTGCCTGCTGTCTATCGTTATGTTGATGTTCTGTTTTAGTTGTCTGCCATCTATCGTTATGTTGATGTTCTGTTTTAGTTGTCTGCCATCTATCGTTATGTTGATGTTCTGTTTTAGTTGCCTGCTGTCTATCGTTATGTTGATGTTCTGTTTTAGTTGTCTGCCATCTATCGTTATGTTGATGTTCTGTTTTAGTTGTCTGCCATCTATCGTTATGTTGATGTTCTGTTTTAGTTGTCTGCCATCTATCGTAATGTTGACGTTCTGTTTTAGTTGTCTGCCATCTATCGTTATGTTGATGTTCTGTTTTAGTTGTCTGTTGTCTATCGTTATGTTGATGTTCTGTTTTAGTTGTCTGCCGTCTATCGTTATGTTGATGTTCTGTTTTAGTTGCCTGCCGTCTATCGTTATGTTGATGTTCTGTTTTAGTTGTCTGCCATCTATCGTTATGTTGATGTTCTGTTTTAGTTGTCTGCCATCTATCGTTATGTTGACGTTCTGTTTTAGTTATCTGCCTTCTATCGTTATGTTGACGTTCTGTTTTAGTTGTCTGCCATCTATCGTCATGTTGACGTTCTGTTTTAGTTGTCTGCCGTCTATCGTTGATGTTCTGTTTTGGTTGTCTGCCGTCTATCGTTATGTTGATGTTCTGTTTTAGTTGCCTGCTGTCTATCGTTGATGTTCTGTTTTAGTTGCCTGCTGTCTATCGTTGATGTTCTGTTTTAGTTGTCTGCCGTCTATCGTTGATGTTCTGTTTTAGTTGCCTGCTGTCTATCGTTGATGTTCTGTTTTAGTTGCCTGCTGTCTATCGTTGATGTTCTGTTTTAGTTGTCTGCCGTCTATCGTTGATGTTCTGTTTTAGTTGTCTCCCGTCTATCGTTATATTGATGTTCTGTTTTAGTTGTCTCCCATCTATCGTTATGTTGATATTCTGTTTTAGTTGTCTGCCGTCTATCGTTATGTTGATGTTCTGTTTCAGTTGTCTGCCGTCTATCGTTATGTTGATGTTCTGTTTTAGTTGTCTGCCATCTATCGTTATGTTGATGTTTTGTTTTAGTTGTCTACCGTCTATCGTTATATTGATGTTCTGTTTTAGTTGTCTGCCGTCTATCGTTATGTTGATGTTCTGTTTTAGTTGTCTACCGTCTATCGTTATGTTGATGTTCTGTTTTAGTTGTCTACCGTCCATCGTTATGTTGATGTTCTGTTTTAGTTGTCTGCCGTCTATCGTTATGTTGATGTTCTGTTTTAGTTGTCTGCCATCTATCGTTATGTTGATGTTCTGTTTTAGTTGTCTGCCGTCTATCGTTATGTTGATGTTCTGTTTTAGTTGTCTGCCGTCTATCGTTATGTTGATGTTCTGTTTTAGTTGCCTGCCGTCTATCGTTATGTTGATGTTCTGTTTTAGTTGTCTGCCGTCTATCGTTATGTTGATGTTCTGTTTTAGTTGTCTCCCGTCTATCGTTATGTTGATGTTCTGTTTTAGTTGTCTGCCGTCTATCGTTATGTTGATGTTCTGTTTTAGTTGCCTGCTGTCTATCGTTATGTTGATGTTCTGTTTTAGTTGTCTGCCGTCTATCGTTATGTTGATGTTCTGTTTTAGTTGTCTGCCGTCTATCGTTATGTTGATGTTCTGTTTTAGTTGTCTGCCATCTATCGTTATGTTGATGTTTTGTTTTAGTTGTCTACCGTCTATCGTTATGTTGATGTTCTGTTTTAGTTGTCTGCCGTCTATCGTTATGTTGATGTTCTGTTTTAGTTGTCTACCGACTATCGTTATGTTGATGTTCTGTTTTAGTTGTCTACCGTCTATCGTTATGTTGATGTTCTGTTTTAGTTGTCTTCCGTCTATCGTTATGTTGATGTTCTGTTTTAGTTGTCTGCCGTCTATCATTATGTTGATGTTCTGTTTTAGTTGTCTGCCGTCTATCGTTATGTTGATGTTCTGTTTTAGTTGTCTGCCGTCTATCGTTATGTTGATGTTCTGTTTTAGTTGCCTGCCGTCTATCGTTATGTTGATGTTCTGTTTTAGTTGTCTGCCATCTATCGTTATGTTGATGTTCTGTTTTAGTTGTCTCCCGTCTATCGTTATGTTGATGTTCTGTTCTAGTTGTCTGCCGTCTATCGTTATGTTGATGTTCTGTTTTAGTTGCCTGCTGTCTATCGTTATGTTGATGTTCTGTTTTAGTTGTCTCCCGTCTATCGTTATGTTGATGTTCTGTTTTAGTTGTCTGCCGTCTATCGTTATGTTGATGTTTTGTTTTAGTTGTCTGCCGTCTATCGTTATGTTGATGTTCTGTTTTAGTTGTCTGCCGTCTATCGTTGATGTTCTGTTTTAGTTGTCTCCCGTCTAACGTTATGTTGATGTTCTGTTTTAGTTGTCTGCCGTCTATCGTTGATGTTCTGTTTTAGTTGTCTGCCGTCTATCGTTATGTTGATGTTCTGTTTAAGTTGCCTGCTGTCTAACGTTCATGTTCTGTTTTAGTTGTCTGCCGTCTATCGTTGATGTTCTGTTTTAGTTGTCTGCCGTCTATCGTTGATGTTCTGTTTTAGTTGTCTGCCGTCTATCGTTATGTTGATGTTCTGTTTTAGTTGTCTGCCGTCTATCGTTGATGTTCTGTTTTAGTTGTCTGCCGTCTATCGTTATGTTGATGTTCTGTTTTAGTTGTCTGCCGTCTATCGTTATGTTGATGTTCTGTTTTAGTTGTCTGCCATCTATCGTTATGTTGATGTTCTGTTTTAGTTGCCTGCTGTCTATCGTTGATGTTCTGTTTTAGTTGTCTGCCGTCTATCGTTGATGTTCTGTTTTAGTTGTCTGCCGTCTATCGTTATGTTGATGTTCTGTTTTAGTTGTCTGCCGTCTATCGTTGATGTTCTGTTTTAGTTGTCTGCCGTCTATCGTTATGTTCATGTTCTGTTTTAGTTGTCTGCCGTCTATCGTTATGTTCATGTTCTGTTTTAGTTGTCTTCTGTCTAACGTTGATGTTCTGTTTTAGTATCTGCCGTATATCGTTATGTTGATGTTCTGTTTTAGTTGTCTGCCGTCTATCGTTATGTTGATGTTCTGTTTTAGTTGTCTCCCGTCTATCGTTATGTTGATGTTCTGTTTTAGTTGTCTGCCGTCTATCGTTATGTTGATGTTCTGTTTTAGTTGCCTGCTGTCTATCGTTATGTTGATGTTCTGTTTTAGTTGTCTGCCGTCTATCGTTATGTTGATGTTCTGTTTTAGTTGTCTGCCGTCTATCGTTATGTTGATGTTCTGTTTTAGTTGTCTGCCATCTATCGTTATGTTGATGTTTTGTTTTAGTTGTCTTCCGTCTATCGTTATGTTGATGTTCTGTTTTAGTTGTCTGCCGTCTATCGTTATGTTGATGTTCTGTTTTAGTTGTCTACCGACTATCGTTATGTTGATGTTCTGTTTTAGTTGTCTACCGTCTATCGTTATGTTGATGTTCTGTTTTAGTTGTCTTCCGTCTATCGTTATGTTGATGTTCTGTTTTAGTTGTCTGCCGTCTATCATTATGTTGATGTTCTGTTTTAGTTGTCTGCCGTCTATCGTTATGTTGATGTTCTGTTTTAGTTGTCTGCCGTCTATCGTTATGTTGATGTTCTGTTTTAGTTGCCTGCCGTCTATCGTTATGTTGATGTTCTGTTTTAGTTGTCTGCCATCTATCGTTATGTTGATGTTCTGTTTTAGTTGTCTCCCGTCTATCGTTATGTTGATGTTCTGTTCTAGTTGTCTGCCGTCTATCGTTATGTTGATGTTCTGTTTTAGTTGCCTGCTGTCTATCGTTATGTTGATGTTCTGTTTTAGTTGTCTCCCGTCTATCGTTATGTTGATGTTCTGTTTTAGTTGTCTGCCGTCTATCGTTATGTTGATGTTCTGTTTTAGTTGTTTGCCGTCTATCGTTATGTTGATGTTCTGTTTTAGTTGCCTGCCGTCTATCGTTATGTTGATGTTCTGTTTTAGTTGTCTGCCGTCTATCGTTATGTTGATGTTTTGTTTTAGTTGTCTGCCGTCTATCGTTATGTTGATGTTCTGTTTTAGTTGTCTGCCGTCTATCGTTGATGTTCTGTTTTAGTTGTCTCCCGTCTAACGTTATGTTGATGTTCTGTTTTAGTTGTCTGCCGTCTATCGTTGATGTTCTGTTTTAGTTGTCTGCCGTCTATCGTTATGTTGATGTTCTGTTTAAGTTGCCTGCTGTCTATCGTTGATGTTCTGTTTTAGTTGTCTGCCGTCTATCGTTGATGTTCTGTTTTAGTTGTCTGCCGTCTATCGTTGATGTTCTGTTTTAGTTGTCTGCCGTCTATCGTTATGTTGATGTTCTGTTTTAGTTGTCTGCCGTCTATCGTTGATGTTCTGTTTTAGTTGTCTGCCGTCTATCGTTATGTTGATGTTCTGTTTTAGTTGTCTGCCGTCTATCGTTATGTTGATGTTCTGTTTTAGTTGTCTGCCATCTATCGTTATGTTGATGTTCTGTTTTAGTTGCCTGCTGTCTATCGTTGATGTTCTGTTTTAGTTGTCTGCCGTCTATCGTTGATGTTCTGTTTTAGTTGTCTGCCGTCTATCGTTATGTTGATGTTCTGTTTTAGTTGTCTGCCGTCTATCGTTGATGTTCTGTTTTAGTTGTCTGCCGTCTATCGTTATGTTCATGTTCTGTTTTAGTTGTCTGCCGTCTATCGTTATGTTCATGTTCTGTTTTAGTTGTCTTCTGTCTAACGTTGATGTTCTGTTTTAGTATCTGCCGTATATCGTTATGTTGATGTTCTGTTTTAGTTGTCTGCCGTCTAACGTTGATGTTCTGTTTTAGTTGTCTGCCGTCTAACGTTGATGTTCTGTTTTAGTTGTCTGCCGTCTAACGTTGATGTTCTGTTTTAGTTGTCTGCCGTCTAACGTTGATGTTCTGTTTTTATGCTGTATTAAATGACCAACGGTTAGAACCGAAAATCGCGTGATGGTTGCCACTAGACACAACAACATCCACAGTTGTGTAATCATAATCACAGGTTACAACAAGTAGAAAAAAACGATATGTAGAAAAATCAACAACTGCTAGAAAACACAACGCGGGTTACAAGAACAATCACAGGTAAAAACAACAATTACAGGTAGAAAAAAACTGTCAAAGGTAGAGTCAACAACAGGTATAAAAAACTGTCAAAGGTAGAGTCAACAACAGGTAGAAAAAACTGTCAAAGGTAGAGTCAACAACAGGCAGAAAAAACTGTCAAAGGTAGAGTCAACAACAGGTAGAAAAAACTGTCAAAGGTAGAGTCAACAACAGGTAGAAAAAACTGTCAAAGGTAGAGTCAACAACAGGTAGAAAAAACTGTCAAAGGTAGAGTCAACAACAGGTAGAAAAAACTGTCAAAGGTAGAGTCAACAACAGGTAGAAAAAACTGTCAAAGGTAGAGTCAACAACAGGTAGAAAAAACTGTCAAAGGTAGAGTCAACAACAGGTAGAAAAAACTGTCAAAGGTAGAGTCAACAACAGGTAGAAAAAACTGTCAAAGGTAGAATCAACAACAGGTAGAAAAAACTGTCAAAGGTAGAGTCAACAACAGGTAGAAAAAACTGTCAAAGGTAGAGTCAACAACAGGTAGAAAAAACTGTCAAAGGTAAAGTCAACAACAGGTAGAAAAAACTGTCAAAGGTAGAGTCAACAACAGGTAGAAAAAACTGTCAAAGGTAGAGTCAACAACAGGTAGAAAAAACTGTCAAAGGTAGAGTCAACAACAGGTAGAAAAAACTGTCAAAGGTAAAGTCAACAACAGGTAGAAAAAACTGTCAAAGGTAGAGTTAACAACAGGTAGAAAAAACTGTCAAAGGTAGAGTCAACAACAGGTAGAAAAAACTGTCAAAGGTAAAGTCAACAACAGGTAGAAAAAACTGTCAAAGGTAGAGCCAACAACAGGTAGAAAAAAACTGTCAAAGGTAAAGTCAACAACAGGTAGAAAAAACTGTCAAAGGTAGAGTAAACAACAGGTAGAAAAAACTGTCAAAGGTAGAGTCAACAACAGGTAGAAAAAAACTATCACAGGTAGAAACAGTGACAACAGGTAGAAAAAAAAACTATCACAGGTAGAAACAGTGACAAAAGGTAGAAAAAAACTATCACAGGTAGAAACAGTGACAACAGGTAGAAAAAAAAACTATCTACTAGAAAAAAAAACTATCACAGGTAGAAACAGTGACAACAGGTAGAAAAAAAACTATCACAGGTAGAAACAGTGACAACAGGTAGAAAAAAAACTATCACAGGTAGAATCAACAACAGGTAGAAAAAAAAACTATCACAGGTAGAATCAACAACAGGTAGAAAAAAACGATCACAGGTAGAAACAATGACAACAGGTATAAAAAAAACTATCACATGTAGAATCAACAACAGGTAGAAAAAACTATCACATGTAGAATCAACAACAGGTAGAAAAAACTATCACATGTAGAATCAACAACAGGTAGAAAAAACTATCACATGTAGAAGCAATGACAACAGCTAGAAAAAACAACTACAGGTAGAAACAACAACTACAGGTACAAACAACAACTACAGGTAGAAACAACAACTACAGGTAGAAACAACAACTACAGGTAGAAACAACAACTACAGGTAGAAACAACAACTACAGGTAGAAAAATACTACCAAGAAGTGGTAGAAACAACAAAACACAAGTAGAAATAACGACAGGTAGATGCAACACTACCAACCACTGGTAGAAATAACAATCGCAGGTAGAAATAACAACCACAGGTAGAAATAACAACCATATGTAGAAATAACGACAGGTAGATGCAACACTACCAACCACTGGTAGAAATAACAATCGCAGGTAGAAATAACAACCACAGGTAGAAATAACAACCACAGGTAGAAATAACGACAGGTAGAAATAACAACCACTGGTAGAAAAAACAACCACAGGTAGAAATAACGACAGGTAGAAATAACAACGACAGGTAGAAATAACAACGACAGGTAGAAATAACAACGACAGGTAGAAATAATGACATGTAGAAATAACAACGACAGGTAGAAATAATGACATGTAGAAATAACAACGACAGGTAGAAATAGCGACGACAGGTCGAAATAACAACCACAGGTAGAAATAACAACTACAGGTAGAAATAACAACCACAGGTAGAAATAACAACCACTGGTAGAAATAACAACCACAGGTAGAAATAACAACTACTGGTAGAAAACAACCACTGGTAGAAATAACAACCACAAGTGGAAATAACAACAACAGGTAGAAATAAAAACGACAGGTAGAAATAACAACGACAGGTAGAAATATCGACAGGTAGAAATATCAACGACAGGTAGAAATAACAACGACAGGTAGAAATAATGGCATGTAGAAATAACAACGACAGGTAGAAATATCAACGACAGGTAGAAATAACAACGACAGGTAGAAATAACAGCGACAGGTAGAAATAACAACCACTGGTAGAAATAACAACGACAGGTAGAAATAACCACTGGTAGAAATAACAACGACAGGTAGAAATAACCACTGGTAGAAATAATAACGACTGGTAGACGCAACACTACCAACCAAAAGTAGAAATAGAATCCACAGGTAGAAATAACGACTTTAGCAATAACAACGACAGGTAGAAATAACCACTGGTAGAAATAGTAACGACTGGTAGACGCAACACTACCAACCAAAAGTAGAAATAGAATCCACAGGTAGAAATAACGACTTTAGCAATAACAACGACAGGTAGAATTAATAACCACAGGTAGGAATAACAACAACAGGTAGAAACAAAACTACCAATCACAGGTAGAAGCAACAACGACAGGTAGAAACGAAACAAAACTACCAACAACGGGTACAAACAACAACGACATGTAGAAAAAACAACCATAGGTAATAATAACAATCACAGGTAGAAACAACACTACCAACCACGAGTGGAATCAACAATCACAGGTAGAAACAACACTACCAACCACGAGTGGAATCAACAATCACAGGTAGAAACAACACTACCAACCACGAGTGGAATCAACAATCACAGGTAGAAACAACACTACCAACCACGAGTGGAATCAACAATCACAGGTATAAACAACACTACCAACCACGAGTGGAATCAACAATCACAGGTAGAAACAACACTACCAACCACGAGTGGAAACAACAATCACAGGTAGAAACAACACTACCAACCACGAGTGGAATCAACAATCACAGGTAGAAACAACACTACCAACCACGAGTGGAATCAACAATCACAGGTAGAAACAACACTACCAACCACGAGTGGAATCAACAATCACAGGTAGAAACAACACTACCAACCACGAGTGGAATCAACAATCACAGGTAGAAACAACACTACCAACCACGAGTGGAAACAACAAACACAGGTAGAAACAACACTACCAACCACGAGTGGAATCAACAATCACAGGTAGAAACAACACTACCAACCACGAGTGGAAACAACAAACACAGGTAGAAACAACACTACCAACCACGAGTGGAAACAACAATCACAGGTAGAAACAACACTACCAACCACGAGTGGAAACAACAAACACAGGTAGAAACAACACTACCAACCACGAGTGGAAACAACAATCACAGGTAGAAACAACACTACCAACCACGAGTGGAAACAACAAACACAGGTAGAAACAACACTACCAACCACGAGTGGAAACAACAATCACAGGTAGAAACAACATTACCAACCACAAGTGGAAACAACAATCACAGGTAGAAACAACACACCAACCACGAGTGGAAACAACAAACACAGGTAGAAACAACACTACCAACCACGAGTGGAAACAACATTCACAGGTAGAAACAACACTACCAACCACGAGTGGAAACAACAATCACAGGTAGAAACAACACTACCAACCACGAGTGGACACAACAATCACAGGTATAAACAACATTACCAACCACGAGTGGAAATAACAATCACAGGTAGAAACAACATTACCAACCACAAGTGGAAACAACAATCACAGGTAGAAACAACATTACCAACCACAAGTGGAAACAACAATCACAGGTAGAAACAACATTACCAACCACAAGTGGAAACAGCAATCACAGGTAGAAACAACATTACCAACCACAAGTGGAAATAACAATCACAGGTAGAAACAACATTACCAACCACAAGTGGAAACAACAATCACAGGTAGAAACAACATTACCAACCACGAGTGGAAACAACAATCACAGGTAGAAACAACACTACCAACCACGAGTGGAAACAACAATCACAGGTAGAAACAACATTACCAACCACAAGTGGAAACAACATTCACAGGTAGAAACAACACTACAACCACGAGTGGAAACACCAATCACAGGTAGAAACAACATTACCAACCACGAGTGGAAACAACAATCACAGGTAGAAACAACACTACAACCACAAGTGGAAACAACATCATCGGTGGGAACAACAACTACAAGTAGAAACATAACCACAGGTAAAAACAACAAGCACATGTATAAAAAAACAAGCACATGTAGAAACAACAGGCACAGGTATAAAAAAACAAGCACAGGTAGAAACAACAAGCACAGGTATAAAAACAACAAGCACAGGTAGAAACAACAGGCACAGGTATAAAAAAAAACAAGCACAGGTAGAAACAACAAGCACAGGTATAAAAAAACAAGCACAGGTAGAAACAACAGGCACAGGTAGAAACAACAAGCACAGGTAGAAAAAAACAATCACAGGTAGAAACAACAAACACAGGTAGAAACAACAAGCACAGGTAGAAACAACAAGCATAAGTAGAAAAAAGCAAGCACAGGTAGAAACAACAAGCACAGGTAGAAAAAAGCAAGCACAGGTAGAAACAACAAGCACAGGTAGAAAAAAAAACGACAGGTAGAAAAAAACAAGCACGGGTAGAAACAACAAGCATAGGTAGAAACAACAAGCACATGTAGAAACAACAAGCACAGGTAGAAAAAAAACAACGACAGGTAGAAAAAACAAGCACAGGTAGAAAGAACAAAGAAAGAATGGCATAAGAAAGTGACCTACCGAGAATTCAGCAAAAGAAACAAGCCCTAGAAGAAGTGGAAACACAAACAAGATTTTCCGTGCAGAAGTCAACAATCTTACCGGAAGTCCTGGATTATACAGCCTGCGAGGATGAGCCGGGCCTGGGATTACGCACATCCTTGGTTAATAGACAGTGCCAGTATCCGGTGACATCCAACAATAATTGTCTGTGACTGTGACTACCGAATCTGTCGTGTCCAAATCAGTCCATGAGGCTGCCCTGACTACGGAAACAACACGGACACCACGTGACCTCCTAGATGGACGTCCACGCGAAAGAAATCAGGGACAGACGTCAGCTGCCGTTGACGTCACGGGCAGAGCTGCGCGTGCTCTGTGCCAGATCTTGGCAGACGCTAGGACCGACTTCCGGTGTCGAAGAATTCCAGAAATGGCGCGGGCGTAGGCTGAGTGGCATGAAGGACAGTGACGACCAGCAGCACAATCACAGGCAAGGAGCGGACTTTTATCGATCTCATGTCTCCAGGGTTATCAGCGCGGCGCCGCGTACCACAGACAATTGCTTTCTGATCGCTGTTAACGTCACATTACTGCAAAATGTCAGTCACATTACTAAACCTGTCGCTGTTATTGTCACATTACTACATCTGTCGTTGTTATTGTCACATTACTACATCTATCGCTGTAACCGTCACATTACAACATATGTCGTTGTTTCCGTCACATTACTACATATGTCGTTGTTCCCGTCACATTACTAACTCTGTCGCTGTTTTCGTCACGCTACTACATCTGTCGTTATTGTCACATTACTGCATCTGTCGTTGTTATTGTCACATTACTACATCTATCTCTGTAACCGTCACATTACTACAGTTATCGCTGTTTCTGTCACATTACTACATATGTCGTTGTTTCCCTCACATTACTACATATGTCGTTGTTTCCCTCACATTACTACATATGTCGTTGTTTCCTTCACATTACTACATATGCCGTTGTTTCCGTCACATTACTACCTCTGTCGCTGTTTCCGTCACATTAATACATCTGTCGCTGTCTCCGTCACATTCTACATCTGTCGCTGTTTCCGTCATATTGCTACAGCTGTCGTTGTTATTGTCACATTACTACAGTTCTCGCTGTTTCCGTCACACCACAACAACATGTCTGCCCTATTGCTACGGTTATCATTGTTGTTTGCGTCACATGACGACACAATGACGATGACATCACGGTACCATGACGATGACATCATGGCACCATGACGATGACATCACGGCACCATGACGATGACATCTCGGCACCATGACGATGACATCACGGCACCATGACGATGACATCTCGGCACCATGACGATGACATCACGGCACCATGACGATGACATCTCGGCACCATGACGATGACATCTCGGCACCATGACGATGACATCACGGCACCATGACGATGACATCACGGCACCATGACGATGACATCACGGTACCATGACGATGACATCAGGGCACCATGACGGCACCATGATATGACATCACGGCACCATGACGGCACCATGACGATGACATTGTTGCAGAGATATATATATATTTATTGATAATATATTCCTTGTATATCTTGTAATTAGTACGTTCACTCGGTAGATGGACGGACATAACTTATCATTGTAGTAACAAGATAGAACAGCCTTTATTCTTAATCTCCATATCGTATAACAACACTCTTCTAACTCAATCAGCAGTGTTCGATAATTCGTTATTCTGTTCTGTTACCTTGTAGAGCCAGTCGGCGGTGTTTATAACAAGTATCTCCTGTCATCGTAATCAAGTTCTTTGACAATCTACAGTGCTAAGCTTCTAATTCTATGCTCTAACTTCCCAAAACTATTCTACTCCTAATCCAACCTTCTGCCAGTGGCGTATACTGGTTTTAGGGTCTGGGCTACCGCTGACATAATAAATAAAGACATACATTATATTCAGTAGGTTAACATGAAGTAATATTTGCTAATGACATCACTACATTTTAAATTACTTACTTATTTATATGTAAACTCTATCCGTCTTGTTTGGGAGGAAAATGTCTCGATGACTTTGTCATTGAAAGTACTGTTGGATTGGTTTCTAAGTTTCTGAAGGAATGATTTCTCAATGGACATTAATGCCAAACCAGATAAGCGTTCTTGTGTCTGAGTTGAGCGACAATAAGATTTGATTCTCTTGAGAGCAGAAAAAGTTCTTTCTACATATGCTGATACGCATAACGTAGTTATAAATAGGTTAGGAAGTTCCGGTAATCAGACATAGTTTCACTTTCACTTTGTGACGATTCTGATTGGCTAGAGCTAAAAATAACCCATGAAGCCGCATTAGTGTAGAGGCAGCTTAGCCGTATTATTTTGACGGTATTTTTTAAATATCAAGGTCATTAATTCAAAGTCGGAGAGAAGAGAAATGTACCGTTGCTGATTAGCGGTTTCATGTACTATTTTTCTATATCAGTTTCGGTCTCATTCACAAACGTTATAGTGGCCATAGGAAAACCTTGCTTTAATAAATGCAAATAAAAGCAAATAAATCATATTGGCCTACGAAATGTGTTATAGAATATTCGAAAATTTGTAAATTAATGAAGAAAAAAATATAATAAATTATCATTTCCTTTTGTATTTCGTTAATATGTTCAGACTACCGGCGGTAGCATAGAAAATACGCAAGTGCCTTCTGCATTGAGGCAGGTATCTAATATCCTCTACTACATTCTGTCTGGTATGTCCCCTGAGCTTCGTGTGCGAAAAGTGTATAAAATCTGTCCTCTCGGGCCTTTTGTTTCCCGATAAGACAACGCCTATTCTTGGATACAGGCGTGGTTTATCTTGGGAACTTGCAAAAACTATCAACCCATTGGCTGCCACCGCCTGTCAATTACCGTGAAGTCTCGACAACATCCGTCAATAACTCCTATAGCAACCTGCCACTGGCCTCCTAGACCAACCTAAGTTTCCTTCGAACTTACTGTGATCACCCACTCTATGGCTCGTTATCTTGTGATCTTCCTAGTCAGAGAAAGCTCAAGCGTTACTGTACCCACTCTATGGCTCGTTATCTTGTGATCTTCCTAGTCAGAGAGAGCTCAAGCGTTACTGTACCCACTCTATGGCTCGTTATCTTGTGATCTTCCTAGTCACAGAGAGCTCAAGCGTTACTGTACCCACTCTATGGCTCGTTATCTTGTGATCTTCCTAGTCACAGAGAGCTCAAGCGTTACTGTACCCACTCTATGGCTCGTTATCTTGTGATCTTCCTAGTCAGAGAGAGCTCAAGCGTTACTGTACCCACTCTATGGCTCATTATCTTGTGATCTTCCTAGTCACAGAGAGCTCAAGCGTTACTGTACCCACTCTATGGCTCGTTATCTTGTGATCTTCCTAGTCACAGAGAGCTCAAGCGTTACTGTACCCACTCTATGGCTCGTTATCTTGTGATCTTCCTAGTCACAGAGAGCTCAAGCGTTACTGTACCCACTCTATGGCTCGTTATCTTGTGATCTTCCTAGTCAGAGAGAGCTCAAGCGTTACTGTACCCACTCTATGGCTCGTTATCTTGTGATCTTCCTAGTCACAGAGAGCTCAAGCGTTACTGTACCCACTCTATGGCTCGTTATCTTGTGATCTTCCTAGTCACAGAGAGCTCAAGCGTTACTGTACCCACTCTATGGCTCGTTATCTTGTGATCTTCCTAGTCACAGAGAGCTCAAGCATTTCCTATCGTGGACATCACAAGATATATATCACCACCAGGTGGCAAAATATCACCACCATGTAACAAAATATCACCACCAGGTGGCAAAATATCACCACCATGTAACAAAATATCACCACCAGGTGGCAAAATATCACCACCATGTAACAAAATATCACCACCATGTAACAAAATATCACCAACATGTAACAAAATATCACCAACATGTAACAAAATATAATCACCATGTAACAAAATATCACCAACATGTAACAAAATATCACCATAATGTAACAAAATATCACCAACATGTAACAAAATATCACCAACATGTAACAAAATATCACCACCATGTAACAAAATATCACCAACATGTAACAAAACATCACCAACATGTAACAAAATATCATCACCATGTAACAAAATATCACCAACATGTAACAAAATATCACCACCATGTAACAAAATATCACCAACATGTAACAAAATATCACCAACATGTAACAAAATATCACCAACATGTAACAAAATATCACCAACATGTAACAAAATATCACCACCATGTAACAAAATATCACCACCATGTAACAAAATATCACCACCATGTAACAAAATATCACCACCATGTAACAAAATATCACCAACATGTAACAAAATATCACCAACATGTAACAAAATATCACCAACATGTAACAAAATATCACCACCATGTAACAAAATATCACCACCATGTAACAAAATATCACCACCATGTAACAAAATATCACCAACATGTAACAAAATATCACCGACATGTAACAAAATATCACCACCATGTAACAAAATATCACCACCATGTAACAAAATATCACCACCAGGAGGCAAAATATCACCAGCATGTAACAAAATATCACCAACATGTAACAAAATATCACCACCATGTAAACAAATATCACCACCATGTAACAAAATATCACCAAAATGTAACAAAATATCACCAACATGTAACAAAATATCACCAATATGTAACAAAATATCACCACCATGTAACAAAATATCACCACCAGGTGGCAAAATATCACCAACATGTAACAAAATATCACCAACATGTAACAAAATATCACCAACATGTAACAAAATATCACCACCATGTAACAAAATATCACCACCATGTAACAAAATATCACCACCATGGAACAAAATGTCACCACCAGGTAACAAAATATCACCACCAGGTAACAAAATATCACCAACAGGTAACAAAATATCACCACCAGTTGACAAAATATCACCACCAGGTGACAAAATATCACCACCATGTAACAAAATATCACCACCAGGTAACAAAATATCACCACCAGGTAACAAAATATCATCACCATGTAACAAAATATCACCACCAGGTGGCAAAATATCACCAACATGTAACAAAATATCACCAACATGTAACAAAATATCACCAACATGTAACAAAATATCACCAACATGTAACACAATATCACCACCATGTAACAAAATATCACCAACATGTAACAAAATATCACCAACATGTAACAAAATATCACCACCATGTAACAAAATATCACCACCATGTAACAAAATATCACCACCAGGTGGCAAAATATCACCAACATGTAACAAAATATCACCACCATGTAACAAAATATCACCACCATGTAACAAAATATCACCACCATGTAACAAATATCACCACCATGGAACAAAATGTCACCACCAGGTAACAAAATATCACCACCAGATAACAAAATATCACCACCAGGTAACAAAATATCACCACCAGTTGACAAAATATCACATCCAGGTGACAAAATATCACCACCATGTAACAAAATATCACCACCAGGTAACAAAATATCACCACCAGGTAACAAAATATCACTACCATGTAATAAAATATCACCACCAGGTGGCAAAATATCACCAACATGTAACAAAATATCACCAACATGTAACAAAATATCACCAACATGTAACAAAATATAACCACCATGTAACAAAATATCACTACCAGGTAACAAAATATCACCACCATGTAACAAAATATCACCAACATGTAACAAAATGTCACCACCATGTAACAAAATATCACCAACATGTAACAAAATATCACCAACATGTAACAAAATATCACCACCGTGTAACAAAATATCACTACCAGGTAACAAAATATCACCACCATGTAACAAAATATCACCACCATGGAACAAAATGTCACCACCATGTAACAAAATATCACCAACATGTAACAAAATATCCCCAACATGTAACAAAATATCACCACCATGTAACACAATATCACTACCAGGTGGCAAAATATCACCACCATGTAACAAAATATCACCACCAGGTAACAAAATATCACCACTATGTAACAAAATATCACCACCAGGTAACAAAATATCACCACCAGTTGACAAAATATCACCACCAGGTGACAAAATATCACCACCATGTAACAAAATATCACCACCAGGTAACAAAATATCACCACCATGTAACAAAATATCACCACCAGGTGGCAAAATATCACCATTATGTAACAAAATATCACCAACATGTAACAAAATATCACCAACATGTAACAAAATATCACCACCATGTAACGAAATATCACTACCAGGTAACAAAATATAACCACCATGTAACAAAATATCACCACCATGGAACAAAATGTCACCACCATGTAACAACATATCACCAACATGTAACAAAATATCACCAACATGTAACAAAATATCACCACCATGTAACAAAATATCACTACCAGGTGGCAAAATATCACCACCATGTAACAAAATATCACCACCGGGTAACAAAATATCACCACCAGGTGGCAAAATATCACCACCAGGTAACAAAATATCACCACCAGTTGGCAAAATATCACCACCAGGTAACAAAATATCACTACCAGTTGGCAAATTATCACTACCAAGTGGCACAATATCACCACCATTTTGCAAAATATCAATACCAGGTGTCACAATATCACCACCAGGTGGCAAAATATCACCACCAGGTGGTAAATATCACCACCAAGTAACAAAATATCACCACCAGGTGGCAAAATATCACCACCAGGTAACAAATATCACAACCAGGTAACAAAATATCACCACCAGGTAACAAAATATCACCACCAGGTGGCAAAATATCACCACCAGGTGGCAAAATATCACAACCGGGTAACAAAATATCACCACCAGGTGGCAAAATATCACCATCAGGTAACAAAATATCATCACCAGGTGGCAAAATATCACCACTAGGTGGCAAAATATCACCACCAGGTAACAAAATATCACCACCAGGTAACAAAATATCACCACCAGGTAACAAAATATCACCACCAGGTGGCAAAATATCACCACCAGGTAACAAATATCACAACCAGATAACAAAATATCACCACCAGGTAACAAAATATCACCACCAGGTGACAAAATATCACCACCAGGTAACAAAGTATCACCACCAGGTGGCAAAATATCACCACCAGTTGACTAAATATCGCCACCAGGTGACAATATATAACCATACAACAAAATATCACAACCAATTGACAATATCTAACCATATAACAAAATATCACCACCAGGTGACAATATATAACCATACAACAAAATATCACCATCAGGTGGCAATATATAACCATACAACAAAATATAACCACCAGGTGACAATATATCACCACCAGGTGACAATATATAACCATACAACAAAATATCACCACCGGGTGACAATATATAACCATACAACAATATATCACCATCAGGTGGCAATATATAACCATACAAAGAAATATAACCACCAGGTGACAATATATCACCACCAGGTGACAATATATAACCATACAACAATATATAACCACCAGGTGACAATATATAACCATACAACAATATATAACCACCAGGTGACAATATATAACCATACAACAATATATAACCACCAGGTGACAATATATCACCACCAGGTGACAATATATAACCATACAACAATATATAACCACCAGGTAACAATATATCACCACCAGGTGGCAATATATAACCATACAACAATATATAACCACCAGGTGACAATATATAACCATACAACAATATATAACCACCAGGTGACAATATATCACCACCAGGTGACAATATATAACCATACAACAATATATAACCACCAGGTGACAATATATAACCATACAACAATATATCACCACCAGGTGACAATATATAACCATACAACAATATATCACCACCAGGTGACAATATATAACCATACAACAATATATCACCACCAGGTGACAATATATAACCATACAACAATATATAACCACCAGGTGACAATACATAACCATACAACAATACATAACCATACAACAATACATAACCATACAACAATATATAACCATACAACAATATATAACCATACAACAATATATAACCATACAACAATATATAACCACCAGGTGACAATATATAACCATACAACAATATATAACCACCAGGTGACAATATATAACCATACAACAATATATCACCACCAGGTGACAATACATAACCATACAACCAAATATCATCAGATAACTAAACTACATTTAGATTAGGTGACAAGACATCAACACTAACAACATAAAATAATTGCCGGATAAAAGCCCATAGCCAGCAGAAATCAGCCGCTTCTCTAACTAGTCTGTCAGCTGTAACCAATAGCTGCCAAGCTATCCTAGACTCAAAACAAGCTTGGACGTATGCTCTCTAGGAGCATTGCTGGTATGTCAATGCCTTCGGCAAGAATCAGGTCAAGGTGAAAAACACTAGGGCCCCAAACAATTGGGCTCGCTAGAGAGTTATAGCGCTTTGTTCACTCAAACCTGTGGCGCTCATCTATAGTTTGTTCACGTCACAGAACTATGTCATAATCATAAAACTTAAAGGGCACACCACGTCACAGAACTATGTCATAATCATAAAACTTAAAGGGCACACCACGTCACAGAACTATGTCATAATCATAAAACTTAAAGGGCACACCACGTCACAGAACTATGTCATAATCATAAAACTTAAAGGGCACACCACGTCACAGAACTATGTCATAATCATAAAACTAAAATGTCACACCACGTCACAGAACTATATCAACATTCACAAAGTTAAAATATCACACCACGTCATGGAACTATATCAACACGAACTAAGCTAAAATGTCACACCACGTCATGGAACTATATCAACATTCACAAAGCTAAAATGTCACACCACGTCACAGAACTATATCAACACGAACTAAGCTAAAATGTCACACCACGTCACAGAACTATATCAACACGAACTAAGCTAAAATGTAACACCACGTCACAGAACTATATCAACATCCACAACCATACAGACCATACTCCACCTCTTCGTGGTACCTATAGTGACACACCAACCAGTCTAGTCTGGTTAGGTTTGCAGGGAGCAAGAGGGAAGGCAACCCGGTACTCAAAAATGGTATGTTGGTCGGATGTTTCTGGCCGAAAGGCGCAAATATCACAATTCTACCACAACACAACACAAACATATCCATATAGCGTTCTTTTACAGGCAGACGATAAAGAGGTGTATTCATTTAGATATCGAATGAATGCAAGCAAGCCAACTAGCACAAGGTTAGGGACATTCGGCAAACCAGCAGATCATGCCATGTCTAACAGGCCGTCAACTCCAGTAAACCAGCAGATCATGCCATGTCTAACAGGCCGACAACTCTAGCAAACCAGCAGATCATGCCATGTCTAACAGGCCGACAACTCTAGCAAACCAGCAGATCATGCCATGTCTAACAGGCCGACAACTCTAGCAAACCAGCAGATCATGCCATGTCTAACAGGCCGACAACTCTAGCAAACCAGCAGATCATGCCATGTCTAACAGGCCGACAACTCCAGTAAACCAGCATGCCATGTCTAACAGGCCGACAACTCTAGCAAACCAGCAGATCATGTCATGTCTAACAGGCCGACAACTCTAGCAAACCAGCAGATCATGCCATGTCTAACAGGCCGACAACTCTAGCAAACCAGCAGATCATGTCATGTCTAACAGGCCGACAACTCTAGCAAACCAGCAGATCATGCCATGTCTAACAGGCCGACAATTCTAGCAAACCAGCAGATCATGCCATGTCTAACAGGCCGACAACTCTAGCAAACCAGAACATCATGCCATGTCTAACAGGCCGACAACTCTAGCAAACCAGGAGATCATGCCATGTCTAACAGGCCGACAACTCTAGCAAACCAGCAGATCATGCCATGTCTAACAGGCCGACAACTCCAGTAAACCAGCAGATCATGCAATGTCTAACAGGCCGACAACTCTAGCAAACCAGCAGATCATGCCATGTCTAACAGGCCGAAAACTCCAGTAAACCAGCAGATCATGCCATGTCTAACAGGCCGACAACTCCAGTAAACCAGCAGATCATGCCATGTCTAACAGGCCGACAACTCTAGCAAACCAGCAGATCATGCCATGTCTAACAGGCCGAAAACTCCAGTAAACCAGCAGATCATGCCATGTCTAACAGGCCGAAAACTTCGACAAGTCACCAGTAGTATTCAATGTTGTATTTAACACGTACTTGGCCCATAATTTACAAAGATATATAGTAGGCGCATTTCGCGCCTAATGTACTCAAGGAGCAGGGGGAGTTAACCATAACCACTCGTGTCGGGATGTTGACATCTAGTCCCGGTGACCCCGGAAGTGACCTATTTATGTCTGGTGTGTGCTGACTTTGGAGTTCTTGATGTACTTGATCGATAGTGATATGTTAGTAGATTATACAACATCAATGCTGATAAGGCGGCCAGGTGACCTTGTTATCTCGGTGACCGTAAGGTGTGACCGTATTTTAGCTTCCTTCATAGACTTCCCTCCATTGTAACTCTTACTCATTCTCTCCATTTATGCCTATCATCTCACCTTCCTTCTCTCTCTCTCTCTCTCTCTCTCTTTCTCACCTATCCTCTCTTCGACTTCTAACCTATCAGTTCCCCCTCCCTCCTCTCCTTTTGCCTGTCCCGCATCGTTCCACACTCCCTCATATTTTTAGTGTCCCACCTATTGTAACACTTAATTATTCTCGCCATTTGTGACAATCATCTCGCTTCCTTCTCCTAGACTTCTCTCTATCACTCTATCACTCTCTCGCTCTCTCTCTTCTAGCCCCTACTAGACTTCTCTCCTACCCTTCTACCCTCCCTCCTCACTCTCTTTCCCTCTCCTAGCGTTGCGCCCTCATTCGTATTTTTACCTTCCCGCCAGTGTAACACATTAATAACATTGAATAACAATTACAAGACTTAAAATATCTACTTTTTAAACAACCAATAAGATAAACATTTGAAAAACGAAGGAATAATACACTCAACAAGGCTTAACATACGTATTTTATATACATTACCATTAATACAATTGAATATCCTTTTATTGATAACCTGCCACATCGTTATGAGATAAGGGAAAAACAGAAAAAAAAATATTCAAATTACAGCGTAAAATATACCCACGACACATCCCGCTAGACTGAACAGTACTATGAAAATAAGCTTCAGTGAATCAATCGCGCTTATAACACGAAGTCTCACATGCAACTAGTTTAAATATAATCTGGTAAATAAAAGTTGGACGACACTATTGTTCCTTGATACAATCCACCTGTCGGGTGTTTGATGGGTTATTTGAACGCGCTTTGATCCCTGATGCAATACCAGAGGAGTTCCATAGTAGTCATAATAGTTAGACACAACGAGCAGAAAGTTATATTCAAGGTCCAAAAAGTTAGGCCAAATCGCAAAATTTTAGCACCAAAATACACAAAAAATTTAGGCGCATAAGCAAAAATTCGAGCACAAAACCCTACAAATCTATTCCCATAATCATACTAGTTAGACACATCGAAAAGTTAGTTATATCCAAAGTCCCAAAAGTTACGCCAAATCGCAAAAATTTTACCCCAGAACACAAAAATTTTGGCTCCTGAAAAAAGTCGACCTAAAAATCCTAAAAATATACTCATATAGTTATAATAGTTAGAAATAACGAGCAGAAAATTATATTCACGGTCCAAAAAGTTAGGCCAAATTGCAAAATTTTAGCACCAAAACACAAAAAATTTAGTCTCATAAGCAAAAAGTCGATCTCAAAACCCTACAAATCTACGCCCATACTCATACTAGTTAGAAACAACGAACAGATAGCTATATCCAAAGGCCCAAAAGTTACGCTGAATCGCAAAAATGTTACCCCCAGAACACAAAAATGTAGGCTCATATTAAAAAAGTCGAACTAAAAATCCTAAAAATCTACTCACATAGTCATAATAGTTAGACATACCGAGCAGAAATTCATGTTCAAGGTCCAAAAGTTAGGCCAAATTGCAAAATTGTAGCACTAAAACACACACAAATTTAGGCTCATAAGCAAAAAGTCGATCTCAAAACCCTACAAATCTACGCCCATACTCATACTAGTTAGAAACATCTAACAGATAGTTATATCTAAAGTCCCAAAAGTTACGCCAAATCGCAGAAATGTTACCCCCAGAACACGAAAATGTAGGCTCATGTTCAAAAAGTCGAAATAAAAATCTACTCACATAGTCATAATAGTTAGACACAACGAGCAGAAATGTATATTCAAGGTCCAAAAAGTTAGACCAAATCACAACATTTTAGCACAAGAACACAAAAATTTAGACTCATAAGCAAAAAGTCGAACTAAAAAATCCTAAAATTCTACTCACATAGTCATAATTAGTTAGATACAACGAGCAGAAATTTATATTCAAGGTCCAAAAAGTTAGACCAAATCGCATAATTTTAGCACCAAAACACAAAATTTAGGCTCATAAGCAAATTGTCGAGCTCAAAATCCTAAAATCTAATCCCATGCTCATCCAAAGTCCCCAAAATTACGCCACATCACAACAATTTTACCCCAGAACACAAAAATATAGGCTCATATGAAAAAGTCGACCTAAAAATCTCAAAGAGCTACTCACATAGTCATAATAGTTAGACGCTACGAGCAGGAAGTTATATTCAAGGTCCATAAAGTTAGACCAAATCACAAAAATGTTACCACCAGATCACAAAAATTTAGGCTCATATTCAAAAAGGCGAATCAAAACCCTAAAAATCTACTCCCATACTCATACTAGTTAGACACAACGAGCAGATAGTTATATTCAAAAGCCAAAATGTTAGTCCAGATCACAAAATTGTACCCACTTAAACATCCCGATATCAAGAATTTACTTTAAAATCACTTTTATGAATTTTACCCCCGGAAGATTTTTTAGGGATACGCCTATGAAATCACTAAAAATAGTAAAGTTAACAGCTAGACATACCACACTCTTCATATTAAACATCCACACAGCGAGATTTTCAATAAAAATCAATTTTAAGAATTTACCCCCTGACCATTTTTTAGGGATACGCCTATGAAACTGTTACAAAAATAAAATATAACCTTTAGGCTTACCTAAAACTTTATTTTAGACATCCCATTGCAAAAATTTACTTAAAAATCACTTTTATGATTGTTACCCCCTTGTCCATTTTTGAGGGATACGCCCATGAAACTGTTAAAAATAGTAAATTTACACTCTTGGCTTACCCCAAACTTTATTTTAGACATCCCCATAGCAAAAATTTACATTAAAAACCACTTTTAGGATTTTACCCCGTGACCATTTTTTATGGATACGCCCATGAAATCGATAAAAATCGTAAATTTAACACGTAGGCTTACCTAGAACTTTATTTTAGACATTCCCATGGCAAAAATCTACTTATAAATCACTTTTATGATTGTTACCCCCTGACCATTTTTAAGGGATACGCCCATAAAATCGGTAAAAATCGTAAATTTTCACTCTATGTATACCCCAAACTTTATTTTAGATATTCCCATAGCACAAATTTACATTAAAAACCACTTTTAGGATTTTACCCCCTGACCATTTTTGAGGGATACGCCCATGAAATCGATAAAAATCGTAAATTTAGCACGTAGGCTTACCTAAAACTTTATTTTAGACATCCCCATACCAAAAATTTACTTAAAAAACACTTTTATGATTGTTACCCCCTTACCATTTTTGAGGGATACCCCTGAAATCGATTTTAAAAATTTAAATTTAACCTATTGCCATACTCAAAACATAATATTTGACACCCCTACATATCAAATACCAACAAAAATAAATAACAAATAGCTAGTAGTGATGTTGGCTGTTTACGCGCAACAAAAGTGAAAACACATGCACCAAAGACAATGGATTTTGCACGGAAACCGCACCCTGCATTGGTGAAAAAAGTGCATAAATCCGCATCATCACTACCAGCATTTTTTTTTTTTTTTTTTTTTTTTTTTTTTTTTAATTGAAATACAACATAGTATACTACTGCCAGCAGATCACGCCATGTCTAACGGGCGAAAACTTCGACAAGCCAGCAGATCATGCCATGTCTAACAGGCCGAAAACTTTCGACAAGCCAGCAGACTATGCCATGTCTAACAGGCCGAAAACTTTCGACAAGCCAGCAGATCATGCCATGTCTAACAGACCGAAAACTTCGACAAGCCAGCAGATCATGTCCTGTCTAACAGGCCGAAAACTTCGACAAGCCAGCAGATCATGCCATGTCTAACAGGCCGAAAACTCCAGTAAACTAGCAGACCATGCCATGTCTAACAGCCGACAACTCCAGTAAACCAGCAGATCATGCCATGTCTAACAGGCTGAAAACCCCAGTAAACAAGTAGATCATGCCATGTCTAACAGGCCGACAACTCCAGTAAACCAGCAGATCATGCCATGTCTAACAGGCCGTCAACTCCAGTAAACCAGCAGCCCATGCCATGTCTAAGAGGCCGAAAACGTCTGTAAACCAGCAGATCATGCCATGTCTAACAGGCCGAAAACTTTCGACAAGCCAGCAGATCATGCCATGTCTAACAGGCCGAAAACTTCGACAAGCCAGCAGATCATGCCATGTCTAACAGGCCGAAAACTTCGACAAGCCAGCAGATCATGCCATGTCTAACAGCCGAAAACTCCAGTAAACCAGCAGATCATGCCATGTCTAACAGGCCGAAAACCCCAGTAAACAAGTAGATCATGCCATGTCTAACAGGCCGAAAACTCCAGTAAACCAGCAGATCATGCCATGTCTAACAGGCCGAAAACCCCAGTAAACAAGCAGATCATGCCATGTCTAACAGGCCGAAAACTCCAGTAAACCAGCAGATCATGCCATGTCTAACAGGCCGAAAACTTCGACAAGCCAGCAGGTCATGCCATGTCTAACAGGCCGAAAACTTTCGACAAGCCAGCAGATCATGCCATGTCTAACAGGCCGAAAACTTCGACAAGCCAGCAGATCATGCCATGTCTAACAGGCCGAAAACTCCAGTAAACTAGCAGATCATGCCATGTCTAACAGCCGACAACTCCAGTAAACCAGCAAATCATGCCATGTCTAACAGGCTGACAACTCCAGTAAACCAGCAGATCATGCCATGTCTAACAGGCCGAAAACTCCAGTAAACCAGCAGATCATGCCATGTCTAACAGGCCGAAAACTCCAGTAAACCAGCAGCCCATGCCATGTCTAACAGGCCGAAAACTCCAGTAAACCAGCAGCCCATGCCATGTCTAACAGGCCGAAAACTCCAGTAAACCAGCAGCCCATGCCATGTCTAACAGGCCGAAAACTCCAGTAAACCAGCAGCCCATGCCATGTCTAACAGGCCGAAAACTCCAGTAAACCAGCAGCCCATGCCATGTCTAACAGGCCGACAACTCCAGTAAACCAGCAGCCCATGCCATGTCTAACAGGCCGAAAACTCCAGTAAACCAGCAGCCCATGCCATGTCTAACAGGCCGACAACTCCAGTAAACCAGCAGCCCATGCCATGTCTAACAGGCCGAAAACGTCTGTAAACCAGCAGATCATGCTATGTCTAACAGGCCGAAAACTTTCGACAAGCCAACAGATCATGCCATGTCTAACAGGCCGAAAACTTTCGACAAGCCAGCAGATCATGCCATGTCTAACAGGCCGAAAACTTCGACAAGCCAGCAGGTCATGCCATGTCTAACAGGCCGAAAACTTTCGACAAGCCAGCAGATCATGCCATGTCTAACAGGCCGAAAACTTCGACAAGCCAGCAGATCATGCCATGTCTAACAGGCCGAAAACTCCAGTAAACTAGCAGATCATGCCATGTCTAACAGCCGACAACTCCAGTAAACCAGCAAATCATGCCATGTCTAACAGGCTGACAACTCCAGTAAACCAGCAGATCATGCCATGTCTAACAGGCCGAAAACTCCAGTAAACCAGCAGATCATGCCATGTCTAACAGGCCGAAAACTCCAGTAAACCAGCAGCCCATGCCATGTCTAACAGGCCGACAACTCCAGTAAACCAGCAGCCCATGCCATGTCTAACAGGCCGAAAACTCCAGTAAACCAGCAGCCCATGCCATGTCTAACAGGCCGAAAACTCCAGTAAACCAGCAGCCCATGCCATGTCTAACAGGCCGACAACTCCAGTAAACCAGCAGCCCATGCCATGTCTAACAGGCCGAAAACTTTCGACAAGCCAGCAGATCATGCATGTCTAACAGGCCGAAAACTCCAGTAAACCAGCAGATCATGCCATGTCTAACAGCCGACAACTCCAGTAAACCAGCAGATCATGCCATGTCTAACAGCCGAAAACTCCAGTAAACCAGCAGATCATGCTATGTCTAACAGGCCGAAAACCCAGTAAACCAGCAGATCATGCCATGTCTAACAGCCGACAACTCCAGTAAACCAGCAGATCATGCCATGTCTAACAGCCGAAAACTCCAGTAAACCAGCAGATCATGCTATGTCTAACAGGCCGAAAACTCCAGTAAACCAGCAGATCATGCCATGTCTAACAGGCCGAAAACTCAGTAAACCAGCAGATCATGCCATGTCTAACAGGCCGAAAACGTCTGTAAACCAGCAGATCATGCCATGTCTAACAGGCCGAAAACGTCTGTAAACCAGCAGATCATGCCATGTCTAACAGGCCGAAAACGTTTGTAAACCAGCAGATCATGCCATGTCTAACAGGCCGAAAACTTCGACAAGCCAGCAGATCATGCCATGTCTAACAGGCCGAAAACTTCGACAAGCCAGCAGATCATGCCATGTCTAACAGGCCGAAAACTCCAGTAAACCAGCAGATCATGCCATGTCTAACAGGCCGAAAACCCCAGTAAACAAGTAGATCATGCCATGTCTAACAGGCCGAAAACTCCAGTAAACCAGCAGCCCATGCCATGTCTAACAGGCCGAAAACTCCTGTAAACCAGCAGATCATGCCATGTCTAACAGGCCGACAACTCTGAGAAAGATCCAAACTCAGGGGTTTCCTTCTAAAACTGTCTGCCCCCCTTCTCCCACTTTCCCCCATTTACATATAACCTAACGACTTGTCTGTGTGGACCTCAGAGCGCTAAAATTCGACATTTGTCAACTGCACATTTTGTGTCCACGTCTGATTCATTGCCATGCCCCAGGTCTGGGCGCCAAATCGCAGCGTGACAAGTTGTATAGATAGCTCTCATCAGAGACCCCATGCTGCTAGCTTCAATACCTAGACCAGAGTCTCGAGCAAAGTGCTACACGCTAACTTCAAAACCAAAGTTGTATGTTCCCTAATAGCTCTCGAGAAAAGCAGAAATAAAAGCCAGAAAAGAAAGATCCACACATTCAACTACGAGAAAACAGAGCAGGACGTCATTAGCAAAATCAGACACAGGAAACAGAGCGCCCTTCGTAGGAGGCAGGGGAGATGGACGCAGCCACTTTGGTGGAACGTAGATGTCGAGGAAGCTTGGTGGAGCAAGAGACAAACAGTCAAGACATGGCAGAAAGCCAGAAGCATTGGAAGAACACAACCTGAGCTATTGAAGCGTCTGAAAGTAGAGGTCGACCAAAAAATGATGCACTTTAAATTATGCGCTAAGCAGGCTAAGGATGCCAAATGGGATGACTTCTGTAAAAAAAAGTGTGCTCAGAAAAATCGCTAGCCACATTCTGGCGCCTTCATCAGTGCATGAATGGCACAACACGACACAGAGGCATACCAGATTTTCAGAGCACAGGCCGGATATGGCACAAATCTGATGAGAGCAAAGGAAAGGCCCTGCTTGCGCTCTACATTGAGCAGACGGACCAAAGAAATGGGGCTGTAAGAATGAGGATACGGGGGTCGTTGTCAAAATTGTGTAAGGATGTAGGGCTGGAAGAAGATCTCACAATCACAACCGATACCATTCGCACGACACTTAAAAGGTCACACAACACTGCTCCTGGTCCAGATGGTGTTCGGTACGATGACATAGGCAATTTAGATGACGACGACTTGACAAAACTGGCCAATGAGTTTAATGCCAGTATTCGGAGTGGCCAGATTAAGGAGGAGTAGCTACACAGCTACTTACTACCGCTACCGAAGCCAAACAAGGACCATTCTCAGATCAGTGCCTACAGAATCATCACAATGCAGAACACTGCGGGCAAGCTGCTGGAGAAAATAGTTGCCCGTGTCCTCACCTGTCACCTTGAACAGAAACGCGTATTCCCACCCACATTCGGAGGTTATAGATATAACAAAGAGACATGGCTCAATACGGCAGTCTTTGCCTATGACGTCTTCGAAGGCTTCCACAGACGAGAGGAGACATGTGCTGCTGCTATAGATCTGGAGGATGCATACAACAGGGTACCATTTGAATATCTCATGCATATGCTCCTCAAACTGGCGGTGCCCTTCCTTATTAGATAGATCGCCGCGGCACTGTTTCAGAGGAAGGTGATACTCAGATGTGGAAGTTGGTATTCCGAGCCAACATCCATTTGTCCAGGGCTGCCACAAGGCTCACCATTGTCACCAGTTCTATTTAACGTGTACACAATAACGATCACGGAACAACAGCTGGATGAGAGGGGAAGAACTATGACGTTTGCTGATGATATTCTGGTATATCGACAGGGAAGAGACAGACGGGGAATCGCCTCCACAATGCAAGACGAACTCGATCGCATTTCTTCCTGGTGTGGGGTTTCACGTGCCTTGGTTAATCCTAATAAAGCATCAGTTTCATGGTTCTCCCTTAACAATCATATCGTTAATACGACCACACCGGTAGTACGAATGGGAGCTGATGAGGTGACCAGGGACAAGTTGATGACATACCTCGGAGTTAAGTTTGATCACAGCCTGTGTTTTCGGGACCACATCGACCATGTGATAACAAAATCCCGCAAAGGATTAGCCGCCTTGAAGGTCATGGCAGCTGCCAACATCGAGCAGAGGCTACTTACTCTTCTGTTCCAGGGATTAGTCCTCGCACCAATCGAGTATGCCCTGGCAATTCTTACTGTCAGTACGACTCAAATTGATAGGCTGGAGAAAATACAAAATGAAGCCATGCGCATTATCCTGGGATGTACGAGGGACACTCCCTGTGTAGCAATGAGGTATCTTCATGACTTTCCAACCATGGATGACAGAATCAAGATCACAAGTAGCATGACAATGGAGGTGATGGCAGTGACCAAGGCATTCAAATGGTTAGAGTCACAAGACTACACCCACGCATGTATACTGAGTGATTCGATGAGCATGATAAAAAAAAGTGGAGGCGGGCTCTGTACGCATGCAATGGGTAGAGTCGTTGCAGAAATCCAAAATACGTAAGGTCACCTTTGTCTATGTCCCTGGACATGCGGGAGTACGGGGAAATGAAAGAGCGGACAGGTTGGCTAGCTGTGCTTTTGTTGAGGACGGTCAACCGATGGATCGGGCGGACATCATCAATGCCCTCCGAGATATGGGAAGAGCACAGGACTTCGACAAACACAGATCCACGTCACTTCTTCGGATGAAAGAGATGGGAGTTAAGATGGGCACAGCCAGAAATGAGAAACTTAGTGGCCGTGTAAGAAGACTTATCAACCAACATAGAACTGGAGTCGTCAATCGCTGGACACTGAGGGAATTGCTAAGGAGGGGATCTGAGCAAATATGGACATGTTCGGAGTGCAATGATGATGACCCGCAAATAACCCAATAACTGAGGAGGGGATCTAAGCACCTATGGACATGTTCGGAGTGCAATGATGATGACCGCAAATAACCCAATAACTGAGGAGGGGATCTGAGCACCTATGGACATGTTCGGAGTGCAATGATGATGACCCGCAAATAACCCATTAACTCTCCACCTATCAGTTGAAGCAAGATTGTCAATGCTCTTCTCTTCTTAATTCAGAGTTTCTCCGAGGTCTCTCCTTATGTCAGAGCCCCTTCTCTACAATGTGTTTTGTTGTACTGAATTTGCATGAGGGTGTGTCTGAATCGTTCTCGCGATTCGCCTTTTGTCTGGACACTGAGGAATCTTTAGGAAGAGAGAGATATGATCATTCTAGGAAAGATTTCAACCAAGTACTCAAGGAATCATTCATCATCATCAAGTAGCATGCCTGCTGGCGCAGGTGATCAACTCCACAACTTTCGTTCTCGGCAGCTATTTATCATTTCTTCTGTTGACCTTCTGCCAAGCCATTCTCTTAAGCTGTCTGTTATTTTGTCTCTTTGCTTCCCTCTATCTCTTCGTCCCTCAATTTTCCAGTTGTCACAATATATTCCAATTGTTCTCTTCTCATTAAATGGCCAAAAAATTATGATTGTTTCTTCCTAAGATTGGAAACAAACTCCCTTATTGTCCTGACCTCTCTCAGAACAACTTCATTACTCTTCTTTGCTGTCCATGATACTCTCAACATTCTTCTGTAAAACCACATTTCTACAGACTCGAGTGATTTTCTTGTCTATTGTCCATGATTCGCATCCATTTGTCAAGATTGGCTCTACATAATATTTAAGAACTCTTTTTCTTGTTTCTATTGTCAAAAATGGATTGCATAGTATTTTCCTCATTTTTTGGAAAGCTGCTTTTGCCTGAGCCATTCTGCATCTCACCTCTTTTGTACATGTTCCGTCTGAGGTTAACAAAGTTCCCAAATATTTAAATTCATTTACCTGTTTTAATATTGTTCCACTTGTCTTTATTTTGCACTGAGGTGATGTCTTTTTCTTTGTTGTTACCATTACCTCTGTCTTTTTGCTTTCTTTCACTATAATGTCTAACATTTCTTGTAACTCATTTTCACTCTTAGCGATTAAGACCGTATCATCAGCATACCTTAGATTGTTTATGTTATGACCTCCAATTGTTATTTCAGGCATGCCCCTTATGGATCTTAAAATAGTCTCACTATAAATATTAAACAAATCTGGTGACAGCACACAACCTTGTCTAACACCCTGTTTTATTTGTTGAAACATTCCCAATTGGTTTCCAGTTCTTATGGACGCTGTTTGTTGCCAGTACATGTTCTTTATTATTCTTAGATCTTTTGCTGTCTATGTTTATGTTTTCTAAAATGTTGATTATTTCTTGGTGCTTTACTTTGCCAAATGCCTTGGTGTAATCTATGAAACATAGGTATAGGTCTGTTTTCACCTCTATGGCTCTTTCTACTAAAGATCTTATGATATAAATGGCATTGCTTGTTCCTTTATCTCTAACAAAACCACACAGTTCATCGCTAATTTCTGGACTGATTTTGTTTCGCACTCTTCGCATGATGATTCTTAGTAATACCTTAGTCATATGACTCATAAGGCTTATTGTGCGATGATCATCGCATTCAATCGCACCAGATTTTTTTGGGTAGGGCTATACATATTGATTTGAGCATGTCGTCTGGTATATATCCGCTGTTGTAGATATCATTCAATATTTTTGTTATTATCTATATTCCAAAATCACCCATAGCTTCAATCTCTTCTATAGTTGTTAGGAACTATTAGGAGGGCAGAAACATAAACATTGTATGGAAGATCTCAACCAATGACTCTACGGACGAATGAGGAACGATGTAACACTTAGAGCTAACAGCATGCTTTTGTTAGCCAGCTCCATTCAAATAAATAACGATGTAACACTTAGAGCTAACAGCATGCTTTTGTTAGCCAGCTCCATTCAAATAAATAACGATGTAACACTTAGAGCTAACAGCATGCTTTTGTTAGCCAGCTCCATTCAAATAAATAACGATGTAACACTTAGAGCTAACAGCATGCTTTTGTTAGCCAGCTCCATTCAAATAAATAACGATGTAACACTTAGAGCTAACAGCATGCTTTTGTTAGCCAGCTCCATTCAAATAAATAACGATGTAACACTTAGAGCTAACAGCATGCTTTTGTTAGCCAGCTCCATTCAAATAAATAACGATGTAACACTTAGAGCTAACAGCATGCTTTTGTTAGCCAGCTCCATTCAAATAAATAACGATGTAACACTTAGAGCTAACAGCATGCTTTTGTTAGCCAGCTCCATTCAAATAAATAACGATGTAACACTTAGAGCTAACAGCATGCTTTTGTTAGCCAGCTCCATTCAAATAAATAACGATGTAACACTTAGAGCTAACAGCATGCTTTTGTTAGCCAGCTCCATTCAAATAAATAACGATGTAACACTTAGAGCTAACAGCATGCTTTTGTTAGCCAGCTCCATTCAAATAAATAACGATGTAACACTTAGAGCTAACAGCATTCTTTTGTTAGCCAGCTCCATTAAAAAAAATAACGATGTAACACTTAGAGCTAACAGCATTCTTTTGTTAGCCAGCTCCATTCAAATAAATAACCGCACGAAATGGTCAGAGATTATGTCGGCTTGGGAACATGTGTCTGTGTCAAGGTCAGAGATCATGTCGGCAGGGAACATGTGTCTGTGTCAAGGTCAGAGATCATGTCGGCTAGGGAACATGTGTCTGTGTCAAGGTCAGAGATCATGTCAGCTAGGGAACATGTGTCTGTGTCAAGGTCAGAGATTATGTCGGCTAGGGAACATGTGTCTGTGTCAAGGTCAGAGATCATGTCGGCTAGTGAACATGTGTCTGTGTCAAGGTCAGAGATCATGTCGGCAGGGAACATGTGTCTGTGTCAAGGTCAGAGATCATGTCGGCAGGGAACATGTTTCTGTGTCAAAGTCAGAGATCATATCGACAGGAAACATGTTTCTGTGTCAAGGTCAGAGATCATGTCGGCTAGGGAACATGTTTCTGTGTCAAGGTCATCAATCATGTCGGCAGGGAACATGTGTCTGTGTCAAGGTCATAAATCATGTCGGCAGGGAACATGTGTCTGTGTCAAGGTCAGAGATCATGTCAGCTAGGGAACATGTGTCTGTGTCAAGGTCAGAGATCATGTCGGCTAGGGAACATGTGTCTGTGTCAAGGTAAGAAATTATGTCGGTTAGGGAACATGTGTCTGTGTCAAGGTCAGAGATCATGTCGGCTAGGGAACATGTGTCTGTGTCAAGGTCAGAGATCATGTCGGCAGGGAACATTTTTCTGTGTTAAGGTCAGAAATCATGTCGGCTAGGGAACATGTGTCTGTGTCAAGGTCAGAGATCATGTCGGCTAGGGAACATGTGTATGTGTCAAGGTCAGAGATCATGTCGGCTAGGGAACATGTTTCTGTGTCAAGGTCAGAGATCATGTCGGCAGGGAACATTTTTCTGTGTTAAGGTCAGAAATCATGTCGGCTAGGGAACATGTGTCTGTGTCAAGGTCAGAGATCATGTCGGCTAGGGAACATGTGTATGTGTCAAGGTCAGAGATCATGTCGGCAGGGGACATGTTTCTGTGTCAAGGTAAGAAATTATGTCGGTTAGGGAACATGTGTCTGTGTCAAGGTCAGATATCATGTCGACAGGGAACATGTTTATGTGTCAATGTCAGAGATCATAACGGCAGGGAACATGTTTCTGTGTCAAGGTCAGAGATAATGTCGGCAGGGAACATGTGTCTGTGTCAAGGTCAGAGATCATGTCGGCAGGGAACATGTGTCTGTGTCAAGGTCAGAGATCATGTCGGCAGGGAACATGTTTCTGTGTCAAGGTCAAAGATCATGTCGGCAGGGAACATGTGTCTGTGTCAAGGTCAGAGATCATGTCGGCAGGGAATGTGTGTCTGTGTCAAGGTCAGAGATCATGTCGGCTAGGGAACATGTTTCTGTGTCAAGTTGTGACGTTGTGTGTGACAGGTGTAATGTTGGTTGAAGTTGTGTGTGACATGTGTAATGTTGGTAGGTAGAAGTTGTGTGTGACAGGTGTAATGTTGGTTGAAGTTGTGTGTGACAGGTGTAATGTTGGTTGAAGTTGTGTGTGACAGGTGTAATGTTGGTTGAAGTTGTGTGTGACATGTGTAATGTTGGTTGAAGTTGTGTGTGACATGTGTAATGTTGGTTGAAGTTGTGTGTGACATGTGTAATGTTGGTTGAAGTTGTGTGTGACATGTGTAATGTTGGTTGAAGTTGTGTGTGACATGTGTAATGTTGGTAGAAGTTGTGTGTGACAGGTGTAATGTTGGTTGAAGTTGTTATTGACATGTGTAATGTTGGTAGGTAGAAGTTGTGTGTGACAGGTGTAATGTTGGTAGAAGTTGTGTGTGACAGGTGTAATGTTGGTTGAAGTTGTGTGTGACAGGGGTAATGTTGGTTGAAGTTGTGTGTGACAGGTGTAATGTTGGTTGAAGTTGTGTGTGACATGTGTAATGTTGGTAGAAGTTGTGTGTGACAGGTGTAATGTTGGTTGAAGTTGTGTGTGACAGGTGTAATGTTGGTAGACGTTGTGTGTGACAGGTGTAATGTTGGTTGAAGTTGTGTGTGAAATGTGTAATGTTGGTTGGTAGAAGTTGTGTGTGACAGGTGTAATGTTGGTTGAAGTTGTGTGTGACAGGTGTAATGTTGGTTGAAGTTGTGTGTGACAGGTGTAATGTTGGTTGAAGTTGTGTGTGACAGGTGTAATGTTGGTTGGTAGAAGTTGTGTGTGACAGGTGTAATGTTGGTTGGTAGAAGTTGTGTGTGACAGGTGTAATTTTGGTTGAAAGAAGTTGTGTGTGACAGGTGTAATGTTGGTTGGTAGAAGTTGTGTGTGACAGGTGTAATGTTGGTTGGTAGATATTGTGTGACATGTGTAATGTTGGTTGGTAGAAGTTGTGTGTGACAGGTGTAATGTTGGTTGGTAGATATTGTGTGACATGTGTAATGTTGGTTGGTAGAAGATGTGTGTGACAGCTGTAATGTTGGTAGAAGTTGTGTGTGACAGGTGTAATATTGGTAGAAGTTGTGTGTGACAGGTGTAATGTTGGTTGGTAGAAGATGTGTGTGACAGGTGTAATGTTGGTAGAAGTTGTGTGTGACAGGTGTAATGTTGGTTGGTAGAAGTTGTGTGTGACAGGTGTAATGTTGGTTGGTAGAAGTTGTGTGTGACAGGTGTAATGTTGGTTGGTAGAAGTTGTGTGTGACAGGTGTAATGTTGGTTGAAGTTGTGTGTGACAGGTGTAATGTTGGTTGGTAGAAGATGTGTGTGACAGGTGTAATGTTGGTTGGTAGAAGTTGTGTGTGACAGGTGTAATGTTGGTAGAAGTTGTGTGTGTGACAGGTGTAATGTTGGTTGGTAGAAGTTGTGTGTGACAGGTGTAATGTTGGTTGGTAGAAGTTGTGTGTGACAGGTGTAATGTTGGTTGGTAGAAGTTGTGTGTGACAGGTGTAATGTTGGTTGGTAGAAGTTGTGTGTGACAGGTGTAATGTTGGTTGGTGGATATTGTGTGACATGTGTAATGTTGGTTGGTAAAAGATGTGTGTGACAGGTGTAATGTTGGTTGAAGTTGTGTGTGACAGGTGTAATTTTGGTTGAAGTTGTGTGTGACAGGTGTAATGTTGGTTGGTAGAAGTTGTGTGTGACAGGTGTAATGTTGGTTGGTAGAAGTTGTGTGTGACAGGTGTAATGGGTGTTGGTAGAAGTTGTGTGTGACAGGTGTAATGTTGGTTGGTAGATATTGTGTGACATGTGTAATGTTGGTTGGTAAAAGATGTGTGTGACAGCTGTAATGTTGGTAGAAGTTGTGTGTGACAGGTGTAATATTGGTAGAAGTTGTGTGTGACAGGTGTAATGTTGGTTGGTAGAAGATGTGTGTGACAGGTGTAATGTTGGTTGGTAGAAGTTGTGTGTGACAGGTGTAATGTTGGTTGGTAGAAGTTGTGTGTGACAGGTGTAATGTTGGTTGGTAGAAGTTGTGTGTGACAGGTGTAATGTTGGTTGGTAGATATTGTGTGACATGTGTAATGTTGGTTGGTAGAAGATGTGTGTGACAGCTGTAATGTTGGTAGAAGTTGTGTGTGACAGGTGTAATATTGGTAGAAGTTGCGTGTGACAGGTGTAATGTTGGTTGGTAGAAGATGTGTGTGACAGGTGTAATGTTGGTAGAAGTTGTGTGTGACAGGTGTAATGTTGGTAGAAGTTGTGTGTGACAGGTGTAATGTTGGTTGGTAGAAGTTGTGTGTGACAGGTGTAATGTTGGTAGAAGTTGTGTGTGACAGGTGTAATGTTGGTAGAAGCTGTGTGTGAGAGAATATATTGGATAGCAGTTCTGAAGATTGACAGAGAAATGACTGGTCAAGAGAAAAATGTGGAAAGAAACTGGGATGGAGAAATCTCCATCAGGAAAGTTGTGGCTACCAGAACAAGCTAGTTGATACCAAGAGGGTACTGGCAGGGCGGTGTTTTCTACGTCACATCGACGTCTGCTATCGCTGTGTCACTACAGGCAAGCACCGCCATTACCAGAACCATGAACATACTCTCAGTCCTGGCTGTAACCAATCTGTGTGTCTGTCTGTCAGTGTGTCTGTCTGTCACAACATACAAGTCCTCCTTTATAGACTGCTCTAGCAAGACTAGAAAAAATGCCACCATCCATCCATGCAAATATCTATCTGTTTATATATTAGCCTATCTCCCTGACGGCAAGCCATCTGTCTGTCTGTCTGCCTGTGTGTCTGTCTGCCTGCCTGCCTGCCTGTCTGTCTGCCTGTCTGTCTGCCTGCCTGTCTGTATGTCTGTCTGCCTGACTGCCTGCCTGTCTGTCTGTCTGTCTGTCTATCCAGCTGAAGATTGCATATTGGGCAGAAATCATAGACTCTTGTGTTAGATAATCTTTGCTATTAAGTGTCAGACCTTGCACAGGACCCGTATTGTATCTTGCGAAACGTCCCTGTTCTGGGTGAGCAGCACAATTTCGGAAAGGGAATTGACGCCTGCTGCTGTCGCCAGTCATTTCAGTGTTCTTTTACATTTGTCTAATGGTCGGCCTCTTTTACCCTCTCGTTTCCATTTGAGGGCCTGCTTTGAGAGTCTCATCACATGACCAACATATGACCAACATTTGGCCAACATATGACCTATATATGACCTACATATAACCAACATATGACCACCTTCTTCTCTTATTGTCTCTTCTCATCACATGACCAACATATGACCTAAATATGACCAAAATATGACCTAAATATGACCTACATATGACCAACATATGACCACCTTCTTCTCTTGTTGTCTCTTCTCATCACATGGCCAACATATGACCACCTTCTTCTCTTGTTGTCTCTTCTCGTCACATGACCAACATATGACCTTCTTCTCTTGTCTCTTCTAATCACATGGCCAACATATGACCACCTTCTTCTCTTGTCTCTTCTCGTCACATGACCAACATATGACCTAAATATGACCAAAATATGGCCAACATATGACCTACATATGACCAACATATGACCTACATATGACCAACATATGACCACCTTCTTCTCTTGTTGTCTCTTTTCATCATATGACCAACATATGACCACCATCTTCTCTTGTTGTCTCTTCTCGTCACATGACCAACATATGACCTTCTTCTCTTGTCTCTTCTAATCACATGGCCAACATATGACCACTTTCTTCTCTTGTTATCTCTTCACATCACATGACCAACATATGACCACTTTTTTCTCTTGTTATCTCTTCTCATCACATGGCCAACATATGTCCACTTTCTTCTCTTGTTGTCTCTTCTCATCACATGGCCAACATATGACCTTCTCTTGTTGTCTCTTCTCGTCACATGACCAACATATGACCTTCTTCTCTTGTCTCTTCTCATCACATGACCAACATATGACCACCTTCTTCTCTTGTTGTCTCTTCTCATCACATGGCCAACATATGACCACCTTCTTCTCTTGTCTCTTCTCATCACATGACCAACATGTGACCACCTTCTTCTCTTTTTGTCTCTTCTCATAACATAGCCAACATATGACCACTTTCTTCTCTTTTTGTCTCTTCTCATAACATAGCCAACATATGACCACTTTCTTCTCTTGTTGTCTCCTCTCATCACATAGCCAACATATGACCACTTTTTTCTCTTGTTGTCTCCTCTTATCACATAGCCAACATATGACCACTTTCTTCTCTTGTTGTCTCCTCTCATCACATAGCCAACATATGACCACTTTCTTCTCTTGTTGTCTCCTCTCATCACATGACCAACATATGACCACCTTCTTCTCTTGTTGTATCTTCTCATCACATGACCAACATATGACCACTTTCTTCTCTTGTTGTCTCTTCTCGTCACATAGCCAACATATGACCTGTAAACATACATCAGGCTATAGACAAAACATACATTAGGCTATAGACAAAACATACATCAAGCTATAGACAAAATCTACATCAAGCTATAGACAAAACATACATCAAGCTATAGACAAAACATACATGAAGCTATAGACAAAACCTACATCAAGCTATAGACAAAACATACATCAAGCAAGACAAAACCTACATACATCAAGCTTTAGACAAAACCAACATACATCAAGCTATAGACAAAACATACATCAACCTACAGACAAAACGAACATACATCAAGCTATAGACAAAACCAACATACATCAAGTTATAGACAAAATATACATCAAGCTACAGAAAAAACCAATATACATCAAGCTATAGACAAAACCAATATACATCAAGCTATAGACAAAACCAACATACATCAAGTTATAGATAAAACCAACATACATCAAGCTATAGACAAAACCAAAATACATCAAGCTATAGACAAAACATACATCAAGATATAGACAAAACCAACATACATCAAGTTATATACAAAACATACATCAAGATATGGACAAAACCAACATACATCAAGTTATAGACAAAACATACATCAAGATATAGACAAAACCAACATACATCAAGTTATATACAAAACATACATCAAGATATGGACAAAACTAACATACGTCAAGCTATAGACAAAACATACATCAAGCTATAGACAAAACCAACATACATAAAGTTATAGATAAAACCAACCTACATCAAGCTATAGACAAAACATACATCAAGCTATAGGCAAAACCAACATACATAAAGTTATAGATAAAACCAACCTACATTAAGCTATAGACAAAACCAACATACATAAAGCTATAGACAAAACCAACCTACATCAAGCTATAGACAAAATATACATCAAGCTATAGGCAAAACCAACATGCATAAAGTTATAGATAAAACCAACCAACATCAAGCAATAGACAAAACCTACATCAAGCTATAGACAAAACATACATCAAGCTATAGACAAGACATACATCAAGCTATAGACAAAACATTTATCAAGCTATAGACAAAAGATACATCAAGCTATAGACAAAACATACATCAAGCTATAGAAAAAACCAACATACATCAAGCTAAAGACAAAACATATATCAAGCGATAGACAAAACATACACCACGCTATAGACAAAATCAACATACATAAAGTTAAAGATAAAACCAACCTACATCAAGCTATAGACAAAACCTACATCAAGCTATAGACAAAACATACATCAAGCTATATACAAAACATACATCAAGCTATAGACAAAGCATACATCAAGCTATAGACAAAACATACATCAAGCCATAGATAAAACCAACCTACATCAAGCCAAATATAAAGCCTACATACGTCAAGACATAGACAAAACCTACATACATCAAAGTACAGACAAAATATACATCAAGCCATAGAAAAAACCAACCTACATCAAGCCATAGATAAAACCTACATACATCAAGCCATAGATAAAACCTACATACATCAAACTACAGACAAAACATACATCAAGCTATAGACTAAACCAACATCAAGCTATAGACAAAACCTATATCAAGCTATAGTCAAAACCTACATCAAGCTATAGACAAAACATACATCAGGCTATAGACAAAACATACATCAGACTACAGACAAAACATACATCAGGCTATAGATAAAACCTACATCAAGCTATAGACAAAACATACATCAAGCTATATACAAAACCTACACCAAGCTATAGACAAAACCTACATCAAGCTATAGACATAACTTACATCAAGCTATAGACAAAACATAGATCAAGCTATAGAAAAAACATACATCAGGCTATAGACAAAACACACATCAAGCTATAGACAAAACCTACATCAAGCTATAGACAAAACATACATCAGACTATAGACAAAACATATATCAATCTATAGACAAAACATACATCAAGCTATAGACAAAACATACATCAATCTATAGACAAAACATACATCAAGGCATAGATAAAACATACATCAGGTTATAGACAAAACCAACATACATCAAGTTATAGACAAAACCAACATACATCAAGCTACAGAAAAAACCTACGTACATCAAGCTATAGACAAAACCAACATACATCAAGCTATAGACAAAACCAACATACATCAAGCTATAGACAAAACCAACATACATCAAGCTATAGACAAAACCAACAAACATCAAGTTATAGACAAAACCAACATACATCAAGCTATAGACAAAACAAACATACATCAAGCTATAGACAAAACCAACATACATCAAGCTATAGACAAAACCAACATACATCAAGCTATAGACAAAACCAACATACATCAAGCTATAGACAAAACGAACATACATCAAGCTATAGACAAAACCAACATACATCAAGCTATAGACAAAACCAACAAACATCAATTTATAGACAAAACCAAGCTACATCAAGCTATAGACAAAACATACATCCAGCTATAGACAAACATACATCAAGCTATAGACAAAACCAACATACATCAAGCTATAGACAAAACCAACATACATCAAGCTATAGACAAAACCAACATGCATCAAGCTATAGACAAAATGAACATACATCAAGCTATAGACAAAACCAACATACATCAAGCTATAGACAAAACCAACAAACATCAATTTATAGACAAAACCAAGCTACATCAAGCTATAGACAAAACATACATCAAGCTATAGACAAAACATACATCAAGCTATAGACAAAATATACATCAAGCTATAGACAAAACATACAACAAGCTATAGACAAAAACCAACCTACATCAAGCTATAGACAAAACACACATCAAGCTATAGACAAAACCAACATACATCAAGCTATAGACAAAACATACATCAAGCTATAGACAAAACCAACCTACATCAAGCAATAGACAAAACCAATATACATCAATCTAGCGACAAAACCAACATACATCAAATTAGAGAAAAAAGGCAACTTACTGGAAGGAAAACTCAACATACAACAAATAAGAGAAGAAACCAATGATCTCTCTTGTTTAGTGTTTATTGGTTCAGTGCTAATGGAGCTGATGAACTGAGACTAGGACTAGGAGACTATGGTGGGCTGAATAAGGGCACTCAGGGAACCAGAGCCTGAAGATGTATCAGGGCTGAAAGTCAGGACAGATGAGGGTAGAAGTAGACAAAAGGAAATATCTGGGAGCAGCATAGGTATTGAGAGGGGAAACATGATAGAATAGATATAGACAATCAACATAATGGAATAGATATAGACAGTCAACACAATGGAATAGATATAGACAGCAAACATGATGGAATAGATATAGACAGTCAACATAATAGAATAGATATAGACAGTCACCATAATGGAATAGATATAGACAGTCACCATAATGGAATAGATATAGACAGTCAGCATAATGGAATAGATATAGACAGTCACCATAATGGAATAGATATAGACAGTCAGCATAATGGAATAGATATAGACAGTCAGCATAATGGAATAGATATAGACAGTCACCATAATGGAATAGATATAGACAGTCACCATAATGGAATAGATATAGACAGTCAGCATAATGGAATAGATATAGACAGTCACCATAATGGAATAGATATAGACAATCAACATAATGGAATAGATATAGACAATCAACATAATGGAATAGATATAGACAATCAACATAATGGAATAGATATAGACAGTCAACATAATGGAATAGATATAGACAGTCAACATGGTGGAATAGATATAGACATTCGGTTCAACCTTCACACAAAAGTTCTGCCAGATAGGATTAGTTCTGTTCAACCTTCACACAAAAGTTCTGCCAGATAGGATTAGTTCTGTTCAACCTTCACCGCAACTCTTGCACCGTTTGAATTTATCACACTCCGCAGGTGGTGGAACTGCTTGTAACCTTTTGCTTTCTCTGACTGAATGTTTGGCCATCTTCCCTTTCTCTCGAGAATCTAAAAAGTGAGCAATGTCAGCAAGAGCTCTCTCCATGTTGACCTGCAGCTCAGACACCCTGACCCCATTTTGGCTGGACTCCTGCTCCAACTTCGACAGTTCTGCCTCGCTGTGCAGGCCCCTGTACTTGAAGTACTCGATGAGAGCTGAGTGCAGTTTGGATTGAAAGGATTTCAGCTGGAGAGAAATCAGAGATACATCATTAGTACCTTTGTGCTTCATACAACACTCACAATACATGTCACACGCAACATACATCACTCACAACACACATCACTCATAATTGCAAGAATATCATTTGTGACAATTGTTTCATGTAGGCATTCAAATCATTTGCAATAAGCACTTGCCACAAAATAATTCATCATCCTGGGAAACAAAGAACACAAACATGAGAAACTTTCCAAGAAAGCTATTTCCACAACCACATCTTTGATGAAAGCTATTTACACAACTATATCTTCATGAGCTCAATTTATGCAAGAACATTTTTAATTGAAAAAATTCTCACGATCACCTATCACTCACCTTTCACTTATTTTCACTCATCTATCACTCACTTTTCACTCCTCTATCACTCATCTATCATCTATCCCTCACCTTTCAGTCATCTATATATATACATATGGATATATGGCCTTTGGCATCTTGACAGACGGTAGGTAGCAAGCAATCATGATAAGTCAGTAGTTTAGTCAAATATTAGTGTCTTATGCTGGATGTTGTTTTACTGAACAGCTTCTCTCATGGCTGAATCTGTCAATATTGGACATACAGATCCATCCGCAGAACAAACAAGATGTATTCATGGTGCCTGGCCTCGTCTCCTGTGCCTTTTGTCTTATGAATTTGATATCAGCACTGCCTCGAAAGTTGCTGTGCCATTTTTTTTTTTCTGCATGTGCTATGATCTAGGGGTAGGGTTCAATCACAACCGATGGCTACCGGGTTCACCCAGCCTTAAATTGATACCTGATTTTTTTCTTGGAAGTTAAAGCGGCGCTGCCGTAATACCGACCACATTACCCGGAAAATCATGTGCTGAAGGTCTGTAAAATTTATGGTCACTAACACCATATTCCTTATTTGCCACTTGGCGTGACAGGGCTCTTTACTTTTTTTTTACTTTTTATGTGCCATGATCTGCAGCCATATTCACTCAACTATCACTCATCTCATTAAAAACTTATTTCAAATTATCACGACTACCATCATTCAATAACCCTAAAACAAGGCTAGCGTCAATCAAGGTAGCTAAAATTCAACAGGGCTACAGTCAGTTAACACACTTACTATATAATTACAGTTATCTCAGTCAACATAGCCACCCTCAAGTCAAATTTACAGAATCTTAAACACAGATCAACAATGGTCACTGCTACCAATGGGACCATCAAGAGTAGTCTAAGATAATCAACAATGATTAACTGCTACCAATGGGACCATCAAGAGTAGTCTAAGATAATCAACAATGATCAACTGTTACCAATGGGACCATCAAGAGTAGTCTAAGATAATCAACAATGATCAACTGCTACCAATGGGACCATCAAGAGTAGTCTAAGATAATCAAAAATGATCAACTGCTACCAATGGGACCATCAAGAGTAGTCTAAGATAATCAACAATGATCAACTGCTACCAATGGGACCATCAAGAGTAGTCTAAGATAATCTACAATGATCACTGCTACCAATGGGGCCACCAAGAGTAGTCTAAGATAATCTACAATGATCACTGTTACCAATGGGACCACCAAGAGTAGTCTAAGATAATCAACAATGATCAACTGTTACCAATGGGACCACCAAGAGTAGTCTAAGATAATCTACAATGATCAACTGTTACCAATGGGACCACCAAGAGTAGTCTAAGATAATCAACAATGATCAACTGTTACCAATGGGACCACCAAGAGTAGTCTAAGATAATCTACAATGATCACTGCTACCAATGGGGCCAACAAGAGTAGTCTAAGATAATCTACAATGATCAACTGTTACCAATGGGACCACCAAGAGTAGTCTAAGATAATCTACAATGATCACTGCTACCAATGGGGCCAACAAGTGTAGTCTAAGATAATCTACAATGATCACTGCTACCAATGGGACTACCAAGAGTAGTCTAAGATAATCAACAATGATCAACTGTTACCAATGGGGCCAACAAGTGTAGTCCAAACAACAAGTGTCATCACCTGTTTCATGTCCTTGATGGCTGACTCCAGCTTGACCCGCTCCTGGTAGCTCTTCAACAGTGCATCCTTGTGGGTGATGTAACGTTGCTGCAGCTGTCGGTACCTGGAGGCCAGCCCTTTGTTCAAGTCCATCAATTCAACTTTGTTAGTCTGTAGTGATAAACACAATTGTCTATAGTTATAAACATACTTGTCTGTAGATATAAACATACTTGTCTGTAATTATAAACATACTTGTCTTGTACTTTGTCTGTAGTTATATACACACTTGTCTGTAGTTATAAACATACTTGTATGTAGTTATATACACACTTGTCTGTAGTTATATACACACTTGTCTGTAGTTATAAACATACTTGTATGTAGTTATATACACACTTGTCTGTAGTTATAAACATACTTGTCTGTAGTTATAAACACACTTGTTTGTAGTTATAAACATACTTGTCTGTAGTTATAAACACACTTGTCTGTAGTTATAAACACACTTGTCTGTAGTTATAAACACAATTGTCTGTAGTTATAAACACACTTGTATGTAGTTATAAACACACTTGTCTGTAGTTATAAACATACTTGTATGTAGTTATAAACACAATTGTCTGTAGTTATAAACATACTTGTCTGTAGTTATAAACACAATTGTCTGTAGTTATAAACATACTTGTATGTAGTTATAAACACAATTGTATGTAGTTATAAACACAATTGTCTGTAGTTATAAACAAACTTGTCTGTAGTGACAAACACACTTGTCTGTAGCTATAAACAGACTTGTCTGTAGTTATAAACATAATTGTTTGTAGTTATAAACACACTTGTATATAGTTATAAACACAATTGTCTGTAGTTATAAACATACTTGTCTGTAGTTATAAACACAATTGTCTGTAGTTATAAACATACTTGTCTGTAGTCATAAACACACTTGTATGTAGTTATAAACACATTTGTCTGTAATTATAAACATACTTGTATGTATTTGTAAACTCACTTGTCTGTAGTTATAAACACACTTGTCTGTAGCTATAAACATGCTTGTCTGTAGTTATAAACACATATGTCTGTAGTTATAAACATACTTGTATGTAGTTATAAACACACTTGTCTGTAGTTATAAACATACTTGTTTGTAGTTATAAACACATTTGTCTGTAGTTATAAACACACTTGTCTGTAGTGACAAACACACTTGTCTGTAGCTATAAACATACTTGTTTGTAGTTATAAACACAATTATCTGTAGTTATAAACATACTTGTCTGTAGTTATAAACACAATTGTCTGTAGTTATAAACATACTTGTTTGTAGTTATAAACATACTTGTCTGTAGTTATAAACACAATTATCTGTAGTTATAAACATACTTGTCTGTAGTTATAAACACAATTGTCTGTAGTTATAAACATACTTGTCTGTAGTTATAAACACAATTGTCTGTAGTTATAAACATACTTGTCTGTAGTCATAAACACACTTGTATGTAGTTATAAACACGCTTGTCTGTAGTTAGAAACACATGTCAGTAGTTATAAACATACTTGTATGTAGTTATAAACACAATTGTCTGTAGTTATAAACACACTTGTCTGTATTGACAAACACACTTTTCTGTATTGACAAAAACACTTGTCTGTAGCTATAAACAGACTTGTCTGTAGTTATAAACATACTTGTTTGTAGTTATAAACACACTTGTATGTAGTTATAAACACACTTGTCTGTAGCTATAAACAGACTTGTCTGTAGTTATAAACAAACACACTTGTCTGTAGTTATAAAAACACTTGTCTGTAGTGATAAACACACTTGCCTGTAGTTACAAACACACTAGTCTGTAGTGACAAACACACTTGTCTGTAGTTATAAAAACACTTGTCTAGTGATAAACACATTCATCTGTAGTTATAAAGACACTTGTCTGTATTTATAAACATGGTTGTCTGTAGTGACAAACACACTTGTGTGTAGTGATAAACACACTTGTCTGTAGTTATAAACACACTTGTCTGTAGTTACAAACACACTTGTCTGTAGTGATAAACACATGTGTCTGTAGTGATAAACATGTTTGTCTGTAGTTATAAACACACTTGTCTGTAGTGATAAACACACGTGTCTGTAGTAATAAACACACTTGTCTGCAGTTATAAACACACTTGTCTGTAGTGACAAACTCACTTATCTGTAGTTATAAAGACATATGTCTGTAGTGACAAACACAATGGTCTGTAGTGATAAACACATGATTTTCTGTAGTGATAAACACACTTGTTTATAGTTATAAACATGTTTGTGTGTAGTTATAAACACATTTGTCTGCAGTGACAAACACACTTGTGTGTAGGAATAAACACACTTATCTGTAGTTACAAACACACTTGTCTGTAGTAACAAACATACTTGTCTGTAGTGACAAACACATTTGTCTGTAGTTATAAACACACTTGTCTGTAGTTATAAACATGTTCGTCTGTAGTGACAAGCACACTTGGCTGTAGTTATAAACACACTTGTCAGTAGTTATAAACACACTGGTCTGTAGTGATAAACATGTTTGTCCTTAGTGACAAACACACTTGTCTGTAGTTATAAAAACATTTTTTCTGTAGTGACAAACATACTTGTCTGTAGTTATAAACACACTTGTTTGTAGTTATAAACATGCTTGTCTGTAGTTATAAACACACTTGTCTGTAGTTATAACACTAGTGTGGGTAGTTAAAACACTATTGTCTGATGTTATAACACACTTGTCTGTAGTTATAAACATACATGTCTGTTGTTATAAACAAAATTGTCTGTAGTTATAAACATACTTGTCTGTAGTTATAAACACACTTGTCTATAGTTATAAACACACTTGTCTGTAGTTATAAACACAATTGTCTGTAGTTATAAACACACTTGTATGTAGTTATAAACACACTTGTCTGTAGTTATAAACATTCTTGTATGTAGTTATAAACACAATTGTCTGTAGTTATAAACATACTTGTCTGTAGTTATAAACACAATTGTCTGTAGTTATAAACATACTTGTATGTGGTTATAAACCCAATTGTCTGTAGTTATAAACATACTTGTATGTAGCTATAAACACACTTGTCTGTAGTTATAAACATACTTGTATGTATTTGTAAACACACTTGTCTGTAGTTATAAACACACTTGTCTGTAGTTATAAATATGCTTGTCTGTAGTTACAAACACATATGTCTGTAGTTATAAACATACTTGTATGTAGTTATAAACACACTTGACTGTAGTTATAAATATGCTTGTCTGTAGTTATAAACACATATGTCTGTAGTTATAAACATACTTGTATGTAGTTATAAGCATACTTGTCTGTAGTTATAAACTTACTTGTATGTAGTTATAAACACGCTTGTCTGTAGTTATAAACACACTTGTCTGTATTGACAAACACACTTGTCTGTAGCTATAAACAGACTGGTCTGTAGTTATAAACATACTTGTATGTAGTTATAAACACAATTGTCTGTAGTTATAAACACACTTGTCTGTAGCTATAAACAGACTTGTCTGTAGTTATAAACACACTTGTATGTAGTTATAAACACAATTGTCTGTAGTTATAAACATACTTGTCTGTAGTCATAAACACACTTGTATGTAGTTATAAACACACTTGTCTGTAATTATAAACATACTTGTATGTATTTGTAAACTCACTTGTCTGCAGTTATAAACACACTTGTCTGTAGTTATAAACACATATGTCTGTAGTTATAAACATACTTGTATGTAGTTATAACACACTTGTCTGTAGTTATAAACACACTTGTATGTAGTTATAAACACAATTGTCTGTATTTATAAACACACTTGTCTGTAGTGACAAACACACTTGTCTGTAGCTATAAACAGACTTGTCTGTAGCTATAAACAGAGTTGTCTGTAGTTATAAACATACTTGTTTGTAGTTATAAACACACTTGTATGTAGTTATAAACACAATTATCTGTAGTTATAAACATACTTGTCTGTAGTTATAAACACAATTGTCTGTAGTTATAAACATACTTGTCTGTAGTCATAAACACACTTGTATGTAGTTATAAACACGCTTGTCTGTAGTTATAAACACATATGTCTGTAGTTATAAACATACCTGTATGTAGTTATAAACACAATTGTCTGTAGTTATAAACACACTTTTCTGTATTGACAAACACACTTGTCTGTATTGACAAAAACACTTGTCTGTAGCTATAAACAGACTTGTCTGTAGTTATAAACATACTTGTTTGTAGTTATAAACACACTTGAATGTAGTTATAAACACACTTGTCTGTAGTTATAAAAACACTTGTCTGTAGTGATAAACACACTTGCCTGTAGCTACAAACACACTTGTCTGTAGTTATAAAAACACTAGTCTGTAGTGACAAACACACTTGTCTGTAGTTATAAAAACACTTGTCTAGTGATAAACACATTCATCTGTAGTTATAACACACTTGTCTGTAGTTATAAAAACACTTGTCTGTAGTGACAAACACACTTGTGTGTAGTGATAAACACACTTGTCTGTAGTTATAAACACACTTGTCTGTAGTTACAAACACACTTGTCTGTAGTGATAAACACACATGTCTGTAGTGATAAACATGTTTGTCTGTAGTTATAAACACACTTGTTTGTAGTTATAAACATGTTCGTCTGTAGTGACAAGCACATTTGTCTGTAGTTATAAACACATTTGTCTGTAGTGACAAACACACTATTTTCTGTACTGATAAACACACTTGTTTGTAGTTATAAACATGTTTCTCTGTAGTTATAAACACTCTTGTCTGTAGCTATAAACACTCTTGTCCGTAGTTATAAACACTCTTGTCTGTAGTTATAAACACACTCGTCTGTAGTTATAAACATGTTTCTCTGTAGTTATAAACACTCTTGTCTGTAGTTATAAACACTCTTGTCTGTAGTTATAAACACTCTTGTCTGTAGTTATAAACACATATGTCTGTAGTTATAAACATACTTGTATGTAGTTATAACACACTTGTCTGTAGTTATAAACACACTTGTATGTAGTTATAAACACAATTGTCTGTATTTATAAACACACTTGTCTGTAGTGACAAACACACTTGTCTGTAGCTATAAATAGACTTGTCTGTAGCTATAAACAGACTTGTCTGTAGTTATAAACATACTTGTTTGTAGTTATAAACACACTTGTATGTAGTTATAAACACAATTATCTGTAGTTATAAACATACTTGTCTGTAGTTATAAACACAATTGTCTGTAGTTATAAACATACTTGTCTGTAGTCATAAACACACTTGTATGTAGTTATAAACACGCTTGTCTGTAGTTATAAACACATATGTCTGTAGTTATAAACATACTTGTATGTAGTTATAAACACACTTGTCTGTAGTTATAAACATACCTGTATGTAGTTATAAACACAATTGTCTGTAGTTATAAACACACTTGTCTGTATTGACAAACACACTTGTCTGTATTGACAAAAACACTTGTCTGTAGCTATAAACAGACTTGTCTGTAGTTATAAACATACTTGTTTGTAGTTATAAACACACTTGAATGTAGTTATAAACACACTTGTCTGTAGTTATAAAACACTTGTCTGTAGTGATAAACACACTTGCCTGTAGCTACAAACACACTTGCCTGTAGTTATAAAAACACTAGTCTGTAGTGACAAACACACTTGTCTGTAGTTATAAAAACACTTGTCTAGTGATAAACACATTCATCTGTAGTTATAAACACACTTGTCTGTAGTTATAAAAACACTTGTCTGTAGTGACAAACACACTTGTGTGTAGTGATAAACACACTTGTCTGTAGTTATAAACACACTTGTCTGTAGTTACAAACACACTTGTCTGTAGTGATAAACACACATGTCTGTAGTGATAAACATGTTTGTCTGTAGTTATAAACACACTTGTTTGTAGTTATAAACATGTTCATCTGTAGTGACAAGCACATTTGTCTGTAGTTATAAACACATTTTTCTGTAGTGACAAACACACTATTTTCTGTACTGATAAACACACTTGTTTGTAGTTATAAACATGTTTCTCTGTAGTTATAAACACTCTTGTCTGTAGTTATAAACACTCTTGTCCGTAGTTATAAACACTCTTGTCTGTAGTTATAAACACACTTGTCTGTAGTTATAAACATGTTTCTCTGTAGTTATAAACACTCTTGTCTGTAGTTATAAACACTCTTGTCTGTAGTTATAAACACTCTTGTCTGTAGCTATAAACAGACTTGTCTGTAGTTATAAATACACTTGTATGTAGTTATAAACACAATTATCTGTAGTTATAAACATACTTGTCTGTAGTTATAAACACAATTGTCTGTAGTTATAAACATACTTGTCTGTAGTCATAAACACACTTGTATGTAGTTATAAACACGCTTGTCTGTAGTTATAAACACATATGTCTGTAGTTATAAACATACTTGTATGTAGTTATAAACACACTTGTCTGTAGTTATAAACATACCTGTATGTAGTTATAAACACAATTGTCTGTAGTTATAAACACACTTGTCTGTATTGACAAACACACTTGTCTGTATTGACAAAAACACTTGTCTGTAGCTATAAACAGACTTGTCTGTAGTTATAAACATACTTGTTTGTAGTTATAAACACACTTGAATGTAGTTATAAACACACTTGTCTGTAGTTATAAAAACACTTGTCTGTAGTGATAAACACACTTGCCTGTAGCTACAAACACACTTGTCTGTAGTTATAAAAACACTAGTCTGTAGTGACAAACACACTTGTCTGTAGTTATAAAAACACTTGTCTAGTGATAAACACATTCATCTGTAGTTATAACACACTTGTCTGTAGTTATAAAAACACTTGTCTGTAGTGACAAACACACTTGTGTGTAGTGATAAACACACTTGTCTGTAGTTATAAACACACTTGTCTGTAGTTACAAACACACTTGTCTGTAGTGATAAACACACATGTCTGTAGTGATAAACATGTTTGTCTGTAGTTATAAACACACTTGTTTGTAGTTATAAACATGTTCGTCTGTAGTGACAAGCACATTTGTCTGTAGTTATAAACACATTTGTCTGTAGTGACAAACACACTATTTTCTGTACTGATAAACACACTTGTTTGTAGTTATAAACATGTTTCTCTGTAGTTATAAACACTCTTGTCTGTAGTTATAAACACTCTTGTCCGTAGTTATAAACACTCTTGTCTGTAGTTATAAACACACTTGTCTGTAGTTATAAACATGTTTCTCTGTAGTTATAAACACTCTTGTCTGTAGTTATAAACACTCTTGTCTGTAGTTATAAACACTCTTGTCTGTAGTTATAAACACACTTGTCTGTAGTGACAAACACACTTGTGTGTAGTGATAAACACACTTGTCTGTAGTTATAAACACACTTGTCTGTAGTTACAAACACACTTGTCTGTAGTGATAAACACACATGTCTGTAGTGATAAACATGTTTGTCTGTAGTTATAAACACACTTGTTTGTAGTTATAAACATGTTCGTCTGTAGTGACAAGCACATTTGTCTGTAGTTATAAACACATTTGTCTGTAATAACAAACACACTATTTTCTGTACTGATAAACACACTTGTTTGTAGTTATAAACATGTTTCTCTGTAGTTATAAACACTCTTGTCTGTAGTTATAAAAACTCTTGTCCGTAGTTATAAACACTCTTGTCTGTAGTTATAAACACACTTGTCTGTAGTTATAAACATGTTTCTCTGTAGTTATAAACACTCTTGTCTGTAGTTATAAACACTCTTGTCTGTAGTTATAAACACTCTTGTCTGTAGTTATAAACACATATGTCTGTAGTTATAAACATACTCGTATGTATTTATAACACACTTGTCTGTAGTTATAAACACACTTGTATGTAGTTATAAACACAATTGTCTTTATTTATAAACACACTTGTCTGTAGTGACAAACACACTTGTCTGTAGCTATAAACAGACTTGTCTGTAGTTATAAACACACTTGTATGTAGTTATAAACACAATTATCTGTAGTTATAAACATACTTGTCTGTAGTTATAAACACAATTGTCTGTAGTTATAAACATACTTGTCTGTAGTCATAAACACACTTGTATGTAGTTATAAACACGCTTGTCTGTAGTTATAAACACATATGTCTGTAGTTATAAACATACTTGTATGTAGTTATAAACACACTTGTCTGTAGTTATAAACATACCTGTATGTAGTTATAAACACAATTGTCTGTAGTTATAAACACACTTGTCTGTATTGACAAACACACTTGTCTGTATTGACAAAAACACTTGTCTGTAGCTATAAACAGACTTGTCTGTAGTTATAAACATACTTGTTTGTAGTTATAAACACACTTGAATGTAGTTATAAACACACTTGTCTGTAGTTATAAAAACACTTGTCTGTAGTGATAAACACACTTGCCTGTAGCTACAAACACACTTGTCTGTAGTTATAAAAACACTAGTCTGTAGTGACAAACACACTTGTCTGTAGTTATAAAAACACTTGTCTAGTGATAAACACATTCATCTGTAGTTATAAACACACTTGTCTGTAGTTATAAAAACACTTGTCTGTAGTGACAAACACACTTGTGTGTAGTGATAAACACACTTGTCTGTAGTTATAAACACACTTGTCTGTAGTTACAAACACACTTGTCTGTAGTGATAAACACACATGTCTGTAGTGATAAACATGTTTGTCTGTAGTTATAAACACACTTGTTTGTAGTTATAAACATGTTCGTCTGTAGTGACAAGCACATTTGTCTGTAGTTATAAACACATTTGTCTGTAGTGATAAACACACTATTTTCTGTACTGATAAACACACTTGTTTGTAGTTATAAACATGTTTCTCTGTAGTTATAAACACTCTTGTCTGTAGTTATAAAAACTCTTGTCCGTAGTTAAAAACACTCTTGTCTGTAGTTATAAACACACTTGTCTGTAGTTATAAACATGTTTCTCTGTAGTTATAAACACTCTTGTCTGTAGTTATAAACACTCTTGTCTGTAGTTATAAACACTCTTGTCTGTAGTTATAAACACTCTTGTCTGTAGTTATAAACACTCTTGTCTGTAGTTATAAACACATATGTCTGTAGTTATAAACATACTTGTATGTAGTTATAACACACTTGTCTGTAGTTATAAACACACTTGTATGTAGTTATAAACACAATTGTCTGTAGTTATAAACACACTTGTCTGTAGTGACAAACACACTTGTCTGTAGCTATAAACAGACTTGTCTGTAGCTATAAACAGACTTGTCTGTAGTTATAAACATACTTGTTTGTAGTTATAAACACACTTGTATGTAGTTATAAACACAATTATCTGTAGTTATAAACATACTTGTCTGTAGTTATAAACACAATTGTCTGTAGTTATAAACATACTTGTCTGTAGTCATAAACACACTTGTATGTAGTTATAAACACGCTTGTCTGTAGTTATAAACACATATGTCTGTAGTTATAAACATACCTGTATGTAGTTATAAACACAATTGTCTGTAGTTATAAACACACTTGTCTGTATTGACAAACACACTTGTCTGTATTGACAAAAACACTTGTCTGTAGCTATAAACAGACTTGTCTGTAGTTATAAACATACTTGTTTGTAGTTATAAACACACTTGAATGTAGTTATAAACACACTTGTCTGTAGTTATAAAAACACTTGTCTGTAGTGATAAACACACTTGCCTGTAGCTACAAACACACTTGTCTGTAGTTATAAAAACACATGTCTAGTGATAAACACATTCATCTGTAGTGACAAACACACTATTTTCTGTACTGATAAACACACTTGTTTGTAGTTATAAACATGTTTCTCTGTAGTTATAAACACACTTGTCTGTAGTGACAAACACACTTGTCTGTAGTTATAAACACACTTGTCAGTAGTTATAAACACACTGGTCTGTAGTGATAAACATGTTTGTCCTTATTGACAAACACACTTGTCTGTAGTTATAAAAACATTTTTTCTGTACTGACAAACACACTTGTCTGTAGTTATAAACACACTTGTTTGTAGTTATAAACATGTTTGTCTGTAGTTATAAACACACTTGTCTGTAGTTATAACACTAGTGTGTGTAGTTATAACACTATTGTCTGATGTTATAAAACACTTGTCTGTAGTTATAACACTAGTGTTACTAGTTATAACACTATTGTCTGATGTTATAACACTATTGTCTGTAGTTACAACACAACACTATTGTCTGTAGTTATAACACTATTGTCTGTAGTGATAAACACTATTTTCTGTAGCTATAACACACTGGTCTGTAGTTATAACACACTATTGTCTGTAGTTATAAACACACTTGCCTGTAGTTATAAACACTATTGTCTGTAGTTATAACACTATTGTCTGTAGTTATAACACTCTTGTCTGTAGTGATAAACACTATTTTCTGCAGTGATAAACACACTAGTCTGTAGTTTGTCACGTGTTTTAAACACGTTTGTCTGTTCACAATAACCACACATGAGCTCTGGTTTTTGGAATACTAACATTTGTCTGTATCCCAACATTTGTCTGTATTGTAATAATACAAACATTTGTCTGTATTTTGATAATACCAACATGTGTGTTTATTTTGATAAAACCAACATTTGTCTGTATTTTGATGATACCATTTGTCTGCATTTTGATTATACCAACATTTGTCAACAAAGACAGCCCATGTACAAAATGACCAAAAGATGAATATTGTGATGTCTGTACACAAAACATGACAACAAAAATATTGATGACAACTGAAACCATGGTGGGGAAATATGAACTCACATTACAAGTTTCTGTTGAAGCACAAACCTATTTTAACTGAGAATGATTGTCAGTTGTAATCAATGATATCACTGTGTGGTTGGTGAATGATTGTCTGTTGTAATCAATGATATCACTGTGTGGTTGGTGAATGATTGTCTGTTGTAATCAATGATATCACTGTGTGGTTGGTGAATGATTGTCTGTTGTAATCAATGATATCATTGTGTGGTTGGTGAATGATTGTCTGTTGTAATCAATGATATCATTGTGTGGTTAGGGAATGATTGTCTGTTGTAATCAATGATATCATTGTGTGGTCGATGAATGATTGTCTGTTGTAATCAATTATATCACTGTGTGGTCGGTTAATGATTGTCTGTTGTAATCAATGATATCATTGTGTGGTCGATGAATGATATAGGCCAGTAGTAGGTGGGGGGGACTAGCTTGTTAACACCAGCTTAGTCTGGTAACGACCACACCATCCATACATCTCATCTGTGTCTTACATTCAACAAAACTGTAAGCTACATATGTCTTCAGGTGTGGAGAGAATTCACCACTTTATATGCCATTACAGTCAACAAATTACTGAAGCATGTTGTTGGTATCAACAAATTACTGAAGCATGTTGTTGGTATCAACAAATTACTGAAGCATGTTGTTGGTATCAACAAATTACTGAAGCATGTTGTTGGTATCAACAAATTACTGAAGCATGTTGCTGGTATCAACAAATTACTGAAGCATGTTGTTGGTATCAACAAATTACTGAAGCATGTTGTTGGTATCAACAAATTACTGAAGCATGTTGTTGGTATCAACAAATTACTGAAGCATGTTGTTGGTATCAACAAATTACTGAAGCATGTTGTTGGTATCAACAAATTACTGAAACATGTTGTTGGTTTTTTTTTTTTTGGTTTTTTTTTCGTTCGCCAGCTTTTACCTCTGACGAAGTCCCTAGAGACTAGAAACTGAATTTTGTGTGTTAATAAATTTTTCCCTGACAGTCGTGTGCACAGGGTTCCCTCACTGCACAGGCAGATAACCCCAACTTCGGAGGTACTCATATTTTTTCCGTCGATGAGTAACTGACATTTCAAGCCGGGCCTCGCTGCTGAGACCAGGGTAGTTGCCGCAGAGAGAAATCATAAATAAAAATCCCAACCGGTGTAGCCGGAATTTGAACCCATAACCACTCTGTCCCAAGGCCAATGTCTTGCCAGCCAGTCCCCCATTGTTGGTTTTTATCATCATCATCATCTGCCATACCGGTTGGCATAAGAGATAATGCCTTTCCACAATTCTCTATCTACAGTACATCGTATCAATTCTGTTGTTGACTGTTTCCCATGCCATGTTACCAAGCAATCTAGTATCTTCTCTCTTTGTCGTCCGTGATCACTCTTTCATTGTATTTTGACAGTTATCACAAAATGTTCTAACTTTCCTCCTCTTTTGATGTGTCAGACAAACATTGATTGTTTCTCTTTGTTGTTTAAGAGTCCCCTTTTTGTGTTGGCCTCTTTGAGAATGTGCACGTTGGTTGTTATAACTGTCCAGGGAACTCTCAACATTTTTCTGAGAAATCTCATCCCCGTGGCCTCTAATCATATTTTCAATTTATGTCTACTGTCCATGATTAATTTCCATACATCAGAATTTGTTGTAAACAGCACCAGTGAACATTATGTTGTTACCGTGAATAAATAAATTATTAAAGCATGTTGTAATTGTACCCTGTCCAAATGTATTGAGGAATATTATGTCACGACTGTAAATGAATCATTGACATATATTATGTCATGACTGTGAATGAATCATTGACATACATTATGTCATGACTGTGAATGAATCATTGACAAACATTATGTCATGACTGTGAATGAATCATTGACATACATTATGTCATGACTGTGAATGAATCATTGACGTACATTATGTCATGACTGTGAATAAATCATTGACATACATTATGTCATGACTGTGAATGAATCATTGACATACATTATGTCATGACTGTGAATAAATCATTGATGTACATTATGTCATGACTGTGAATAAATCATTGACATACTTTTATGTTATGACTGTGAATAAATCATTGACATACATTATGTCATGACTGTGAATAAATCATTGATGTACATTATGTCATGACTGAGAATAAATCATTGACATACTTTTATGTTATGACTGTGAATAAATCATTGACATACATTATGTCATGACTGTGAATAAATCATTGATGCACATTATGTCATGACTGTGAATAAATCATTGACGTACATTATGTCATGACTGTGAATAAATCATTGACATACATTTTAGTTATGACTGTGAATGAATCATTGACGTGCACTATGTCATGACTGAGAATGAACAATTTACATATCTGTTATGTTAGTGCTGTGAATAAATGACAAAATAGACAATAAATAGACAATAAGTATACAAGAGATGCAAGCAAGAGACAAGAGATGCAAGCAGAAGACAAGAGATGCAAGCAGGAGACAAGAGATGCAAGCATGAGACAAGAGATGCAGACAAGAGACAAGAGATGCAAACAAGAAACAAGAGATGCAAGCAAGAGACAAGAGATGCAGGCAAGAGACAAGAGATGCAAACAAGAAACAAGAGATGCAAGCAAGAGACAAGAAATGCAAGCAAGAGACAAGAGATGCAAGCAGGAGACAAGAGATGCAAGCATGAGACAAGAGATTCAAGCATGAGACAAAAGATGCAGACAAGAGACAAGAGATACAAGCAAAGACAAGAGATGCAAACAAGAGACAAGAGATGCAAGCAATAGACAAGAGATGCAGGCAAAAGCCAAGAGATGCAAGCAAGATACAAGAGATGCAAGCAAGATACAAGAGACGCAAGAAAGAGACAAGAGATGCAGGCAAGAGAAAAGAGATGCAAGCAAGAGACAAGAGATGCAAGCAAGAGACAAGAGATGCAGGCAAGATGCAAGCAAGAGACAAGAGATGCAGGCAAGAGAAAAGAGATGCAAGCAATAGACAAGAGATGCAGGCAAAAGCCAAGAGATGCAAGCAAGATACAAGAGATGCAAGCAAGATACAAGAGACGCAAGAAAGAGACAAGAGATGCAGGCAAGAGAAAAGAGATGCAAGCAAGAGACAAGAGATGCAAGCAAGAGACAAGAGACGCAGGCAAGAGAAAAGAGATGCAAGCAAAAAACAAGAGATGCAAGCAAGAGACAAGAGATGCAGGCAAGAGCCAAGAGATGCAAGCAAGAGACAAGAGATGCAGGCAAGAGCCAAGAGATGCAAGCAAGATACAAGAGATGCAAGCAAGAGACAAGAAATGCAAGCAAGAGACAAGAGATGCAAGAAAGAGACAAGAGATTCAAGCATGAGACAAAAGATGCAGACAAGAGACAAGAGATACAAGCAAAGACAAGAGATGCAAACAAGAGACAAGAGATGCAAGCAATAGACAAGAGATGCAGGCAAAAGCCAAGAGATGCAAGCAAGATACAAGAGATGCAAGCAAGATACAAGAGACGCAAGAAAGAGACAAGAGATGCAGGATAGAGCAAAGAGATGCAAGCAAGAGACAAGAGATGCAAGCAAGAGCCAAGAGATGCAAGCAAGATGCAAGAGATGCAAGCAAAGACAAGAGATGCAAGCAAGAGACAAGAGATGCAAGCAAGAGACAAGAGATGCAAGCAAGATGCAAGAGATGCAAGCAAAGACAAGAGATGCAAGCAAGAGACAAGAGATGCAAGCAAGATGCAAGAGATGCAAGCAAGAGACAAGAGATGCAAGCAAGAGACAAGAGATGCAAGCAAGAGACAAGAGATGCAAGCAAGATGCAAGAGATGCAAGCAAGAGACAAGAGATGCAAGCAAGAGACAAGAGATGCAAGCAAGATGCAAGAGATGCAAGCAAAGACAAGAGATGCAAGCAAGAGACAAGAGATGCAAGCAAGAGACAAGAGATGCAAGCAAGAGACAAGAGATGCAAGCAAGAGTCAAGAGACACAAGCAAGATGCAAGAGATGCAAGCAAGAGACAAGAGATGCAGGCAAGAGAAAAGAGATGCAAGCAAGAGACAAGAGATGCAAGCAAGAGACAAGAGATGCAGGCAAGAGAAAAGAGATGCAAGCAAAAAACAAGAGATGCAAGCAAGAGATAAGAGATGCAGGCAAGAGCCAAGAGATGCAAGCAAGAGACAAGAGATGCAGGCAAGAGCCAAGAGATGCAAGCAAAAAACAAGAGATGCAAGCAAGAGATAAGAGATGCAGGCAAGAGCCAAGAGATGCAAGCAAGAGACAAGAGATGCAGGCAAGAGCCAAGAGATGCAAGCAAAAAACAAGAGATGCAAGCAAGAGACAAGAGATGCAGGCAAGAGCCAAGAGATGCAAGCAAGAGACAAGAGATGCAGGCAAGAGCCAAGAGATGCAAGCAAGATACAAGAGATGCAAGCAAGAGCCAAGAGATGCAGGCAAGAGCCAAGAGATGCAGGCAAGAGACAAGAGATGCAAGCAAGAGACAAGAGATGCAAGCAAGAGATGGAAGCAAGAAACGCAAGCATGAGACAAGAGATGCAGGCAAGAGCCAAGAGATGCAAGCAAGATACAAGAGATGCAAGCAAGAGCCAAGAGATGCAGGCAAGAGCCAAGAGATGCAGGCAAGAGACAAGAGATGCAAGCAAGAGACAAGAGATGCAAGCAAGAGATGGAAGCAAGAAACGCAAGCATGAGACAAGAGATACAAGCATGAGCCAAGAGATGCAAGCAAGAGCCAAGAGATGCAAGCAAGAGCCAAGAGATGCAAGCAAGAGCCAAGAGATGCAGGCAAGAGCAAAGAAATGCAAGCAAGAGACAAGAGATGCATGCAAGAGATAAGAGATGCAAGCAAGAGATGGAAGCAAGAAACGCAAGCATGAGACAAGAGATGCAAGCATGAGACAAGAGATGCAAGCAAGAGCCAAGAGATGCAAGCAAGAGAAAAGAGATGCAAGCAAGAGCCAAGAGATGCAGGCAAGAGACAAGAGATGCAAGCAAGAGACAAGAGATGCAAGCAAGAGCCAAGAGATGCAGGCAAGAGACAAGAGATGCAGGCAAGAGCAAAGAAATGCAAGCAAGAGACAAGAGATGCAAGCAAGAGACAAGAGATGCAAGCAAGAGATGGAAGCAAGAAACGCAAGCATGAGACAAGAGATGCAAGCATGAGACAAGAGATGCAAGCAAGAGCCAAGAGATGCAGGCAAGAGCAAAGAGATGCAAGCAAGAGACAAGAGATGCAAGCAAGAGTCAAGAGACACAAGCAAGATGCAAGAGATGCAAGCAAGAGACAAGAGATGCAAGCAAGAGTCAAGAGATGCAAGCAAGAGTCAAGAGACACAAGCAAGAGACAAGAGATGCAAGCAAGAGTCAAGAGACACAAGCAAGATGCAAGAGATGCAAGCAAGAGACAAGAGATGCAAGCAAGAGACAAGAGATGCAAGCAAGAGATGGAAGCAAGAAACGCAAGCATGAGACAAGAGATGCAAGCATGAGACAAGAGATGCAAGCAAGAGCCAAGAGATGCAAGCAAGATACAAGAGATGCAGGCAAGAGACAAGAGATGCAGGCAAGAGACAAGAGATGCAAGCAAGAGACAAGAGATGCAAGCAAGAGCCAAGAGATGCAGACAAGAGACAAGAGATGCAAGCAAGAGACAAGAGATGCAAGCAAGAGACAAGAGATGCAAGCAAGAGAAAAGAGATGCAAGCAAGAGACAAGAGATGCAAGCAAGAGACAAGAGATGCAGGCAAGAGCAAAGAGATGCAGGCAAGAGCAAAGAGATGCAAGCAAGAGACAAGAGATGCAAGCAAGAGAAAAGAGATGCAGACAAGAGACAAGAGATGCAGACAAGAGACAAGAGATGCAGACAAGAGACAAGAGATGCAAGCAAGAGATGCAAGCAAGAGACAAGAGATGCAGACAAGAGATGCAGACAAGAGACAAGAGATGCAAGCAAGAGATGCAAGCAAGAGACAAGAGATGCAAGCAAGAGATGCAAGCAAGAGACAAGAGATGCAGACAAGAGATGCAGACAAGAGACAAGAGATGCAAGTAAGAGATGCAAGCAAGAGACAAGAGATGCAAGCAAGAGATGCAAGCAAGAGATGCAAGCAAGAGACAAGAGATGCAAGCAAGAGATGCAAGCAAGAGACAAGAGATGCAGACAAGAGACAAGAGATGCAAGCAAGAGATGCAAGCAAGAGACAAGAGATGCAAGCAAGAGACAAGAGATGCAAGCATGAGACAAGAGATGCAAGCAAGAGACAAGAGGTGCAAGCAAGAGACAAGAGATGCAAGCATGAGACAAGAGATGCAAGCAAGAGACAAGAGATGCAAGCAAGAGCCAAGAGATGCAGGCAAGAGACAAGAGATGCAAGCAAGAGATGGAAGCAAGAGCCAAGAGATGGAAGCAAGCGACAAGAGATGCAAGCAAGAGATGCAGGCAAGAGCCAAGAGATGCAAGCAAGAGACAATAGATGCAAGCAAGAGATGCAGGCAAAAGTCAAGAGATGCAAGGAAGAGACAAGAGATGCAAGCATGAGATGCAGGCAAGAGCCAAGAGATACAAGCAAGAGATGCAGGCATGAGATGCAAGCATAAGACAAGAGGTGCAAGCAAGAGACAAATCCTTCAACAGATAAACATAACCTCTTGTGTGTCCAGAAAATTCTTCCTCTCCTTGTTCAGCTGTTTATGACTGCTCTCATTATCTCTCAGCCGCTCTGAAAACAAATGGATGAGATCTCAGAGTTTTGGAGAGAAGTGAGGGCAGAGTTAGACAGCAACCATATCAAGATAGGTCTCATTTAGTCAGCAACAGAGAAAGAAAGAAAGAAAGAAAGAAAGGAAGGAAGGAAGAAAGGAAGAAAGAAAGACAGAAAGAAAGAAAGACAGAAAGAAAGAAAGAAAGAAAAAGAAAGAAAGAAAGAAAGAAAGAAAGAAAGAAAGAAAGAAAGAAAGAAAGAAAGAAAGAAAGAAAGAAAGAAAGAAAGAAAGAAGAAAGAAAGAAAGAAAGAAAGAAAGAAAGAAAGAAAGAAAGAAAGAAAGAAAGAAAGAAAGAAAGAAAGAAAAACTGATACAAGAAGACTTTTGAAAAAAACAATTTCAGAAGAGAAGACTGAAATAGAAAGACTACAGTGAATAAAATATGGGATAGGTTTATTGAAGAATTGTTCTATACGAGGTGCGATAATTTGCTGGTGACAATGCAGCTAGAGATAAGTGTGCTAATGACAACTGTTAACTTGTTCTACCAAGAAAAATAACTTTTCTGACAAAGTGATGAACTTCAACAGTTATTCTGAAAACATTCTTTACACAAGTCTCCTCTACTGGTTAAACATCTATTTCTCCTGCCCTTACACAAGTCTCCTCTACTGGTTAAACATCTATTTCTCCTGCCCTTACACAAGTCTCCTCTACTGGGTAAACATCTATTTCTCCTGCCCTTACACAAGTCTCCTCTACTGGCTAAACATCTATTTCTCCTGCCCTTACACAAGTCTCCTCTACTGGCTAAACATCTATTTCTCCTGCCCTTACACAAGTCTCCTCTACTGGCTAAACATCTATTTCTCCTGCCCTTACACAAGTCTCCTCTACTGGCTAAACATCTATTTCTCCTGCCCTTGCACAAGTCTCCTCTACTGGCTAAACATCTATTTCTCCTGCCCTTACACAAGTCTCCTCTACTGGCTAAACATCTATTTCTCCTGCCCTTACACAAGTCTCCTCTACTGGCTAAACATCTATTTCTCCTACCCTTACACTGCATGTACACAAGTCTCCTCTACTGGCTAAACATCTATTTCTCCTGCCCTTACACTGCATGTACACAAGTCTCCTCTACTGGCTAAACATCTATTTCTCCTGCCCTTACACTGCATGTAGACAAGTCTCCTCTACTGGCTAAACATCTATTTCTCCTGCCCTTACACTGCATGTAGGCAAGTATCCTCTACTGGCTAAACATCTATTTCTCCTGCCCTTACACTGCATGTAGACAAATCTCCTCTACTGGCTAAACATCTATTTCTCCTGCCATTACACTGCATGTAGACAAATCTCCTCTACTGGCTAAACATCTATTTCTCCTGCCCTTACACTGCATGTACACAAATCTCCTCTACTGGCTAAACATCTATTTCTCCAACCCTTACACTGCATGTAGACAAGTCTCCTCTACTGGCCTTTCCTTCTCCAACAGACAACTTTCCTCCCCGCCCCCCACATACAACTTTCCTCCCCCCCCAGACAACTTTCATTGCCCCACAGACAACTTTCCTCCCCCCCAGACAACTTTCATTGCCCCACAGACAACTTTCCTCCCCCCCAGACAACTTTCATTGCCCCACATACAACTTTCCTCCCCCCCCCAGACAACTTTCCTCCCCCCACAGACAACTTTCCTCCACCTCCATAGACAACTTTCCTCCCCCCAAAAACTTTACTCCCGCCCCACAGACAACTCCCCCCCCCCCCACAGACAACTTTCCTCCACCCCCACAGACAATTTTCTTCCCACCCTACAGTCAACTTTCCTCCCACCCCAGACAACTTTCCTTTCTCCACAGACAACTTTCCACCCCCCCCCCCCAAAACAATTTCCTCCACCCCCAGCCCACATACAACTTTCCTCCACCCCCACAGACAACTTCCTCCCCCACAGACAACTTTCCTCCTGCCACACTAACATCTTTACTCGCCCCACAAACATCTTTACCCCCCCTACAGACAACTTTCCTCCTCCCACAGACAACTTTACTTCCACCCCACAGACAACTCCCCCCCTCTCCCAGACAACTTTCCCCCCCCCCTCCCAGACAACTTTACTCCCATCCCAAAGACAACTCCCCCCCCAGACAACTTTCCTTCCACCCTACAGACAACTTTCCTCCTCCCACAGACAACCTTCCTCCCACCCTACAGACAACTTTCCTCCCACCCTACAGACAACTTTCCTCCCACCCCACAGACAACTTTCCTCCCACCCCACAGACAACTTTCCTCCCACCCTACAGACAACTTTCCTCCCACCCTACAGACAACTTTCCTCCCCCCACAGACAACTTTCCTCCCACCCTACAGACAACTTTCCTCCCCCCACAGACAACTTTCCTCCCCCCACAGACAACTTTCCTCCCACCCTACAGACAACTTTCCTCCCCCCACAGACAACTTTCCTCGCACCCTACAGACAACTTTCCTCCCCCCACAGACAACTTTCCTCCCACCCTACAGACAACTTTCCTCCTCCCACAGAAAACTTTCCTCCCATCCTACAGACAACTTTCCTCCCATCCTACAGACAACTTTCCTCCCACCCTACAGGCAACTTTCCTCCTCCCACAGACAACTTTCCTCCCACCCTACAGGCAACTTTCCTCCTCCCACAGACAACTTTCCTCCCCCACAGACAACTTTCCTCCCACCCTACAGACAACTTTCCTCCCCCCACAGACATCTTTCCTCCCACCCTAGAGACAACTTTCCTCCCCCACAGACAACTTTCCTCCCACCCTACAGACAACTTTCCTCCCCCCACAGACATCTTTCCTCCCACCCTAGAGACAACTTTCCTCCCCCACAGACATCTTTCCTCCCACCCTACAGACAACTTTCCTCCCCCCACAGACATCTTTCCTCCCACCCCACAGACAACTTTCCTCCCCCACAGACAACTTTCCTCCATCCACAGAAAATTTCCCCCCCAGACAACTTCCCCCCCCCCAAGATAACTTTCCTCCACTCCCAGCCCACATACAACTTTCCTCCCCCCCACAGATAACTTTCCTCCACCCCCACAGACTTCCTACCCCCACAGGCATCTTTCCTCCTGCCCCACAAACATCTTTACTCCCCCCAAAGACAACTTTCCTCCTCCCACAAACATCTTTACTCCCCCCACATACAACTTTCCTTCCCCCACAGACAACTTTCTACCCCCCCCCCAAGACAACTTTCCTCCACCCCCACCCCAGCCCACATACAACTTTCCTCCCCACCACATATTTGTTTGAGTGTGTGGATTGTGTCTACACTTCATAACCCATGGACGGTAACAACCTGCCAGTTATATTCCTTCTCTCTCTCTCTGTTATTCTTTGGAAGTTTCTGCGGTACAGCTGCCTGCAATCTCCTAAGTAGCCCTGCATTCTGCAGCCACATTAGAATGAACAAAAGCAAGACAAGACCAGTCTTTGATGCTCACATAAAGATTGTACTCAAAATGAACATGTTTGAGTAACACCCTGTACAAGACTTGACTGCCAACATCTTGGATGTAGTTAGCAGTTGAGATCTAGTGGCACTCCACGGCATCTTATCTCCCCTTATTGACCACCCATGCCAGATTTTTTGTCTGATCACATGGCCTGGTCCCTCACTCTGCCTCCAACTCTCAAATCTTCCACATTCCACTTCTTAACACGACACAGGATGGTTCAGCTAAGCCACTCATTTTCTTTTTATGTAAAGCTGTCACCATACTTTGTATGAGTGTATGTTACAGCCCATATGAGTGTATGTTACAGCCCATATGAGTGTATGTTACAGCCCACCACTTGTTCCCTGTTAGTAAAATGCAACTCACCGAGCGTGTTGTTGAACTGTTCACGTAGGTCGTGTACAATCTTCCTGGCAGACTCAATCTGCAGGCTCAGTTCAAGCATCTCGGACCTGTGTTTGGTAACAGACACTTCTTTTAACATACAGGACATGCTACATGGTTCACATAATGTTTGTTAATGTTACCAGGCATGCTACATGGTTCACATAATGTTACCAGGCATGCTACATGGTTCACATAATGTTTGTTCATGTTACCAGGCATGCTACATGGTTCACATAACATTTGTTAATGTTACCAGGACATGCTACATGGTTCACATAATGTTACCAGGCATGCTATGTAGCTCAGATTACATTCTGTGTCATGCTACAAGGCAAGCTGCATAGTTCACCTAGCAGATTCTATCTTAAAAACATTTTTTGAAGATAATGAGAGCTATAGGAAGAGATAATGAGAGTTGTAGGAAGAGATAATGAGAGTTATAGGAAGAGATAATGAGAGCTATAGGAAGAGATAATGAGAGTTGTAGGAAGAGATAATGAGAGTTATAGGAAGAGATAATGAGAGCTATAGGAAGAGATAATGAGAGTTGTAGGAAGAGATAATGAGAGTTATAGGAAGAGATAATGAGAGCTATAGGAAGAGATAATGAGAGCTATAGGAAGAGATAATGAGAGCTATAGGAAGAGATAATGAGAGTTATAGGAAGAGATAATGAGAGCTATAGGAAGAGATAATTAGAGTTATAGGAAGAGATAATGAGAGTTATAGGAAGAGATAATGAGAGTTGTAGGAAGAGATAATGAGAGTTGTAGGAAGAGATAATGAGATTTGTAGGAAGAGATAATGAGAGTTGTAGGAAGAGATAATGAGAGTTGTAGGAAGAGATAATGAGAGTTGTAGGAAAAGATAATGAGAGCTATAGGAAGAAATAATGAGAGCCATAGGAAGAGATAATGAGAGTTATAGGAAGAGATAATGAGAGTTGTAGGAAGAGATAATGCAAGTTGTAGGAAGAGATAATGAGAGCTATAGGAAGAGATAATTAGAGTTGTAGGAAGAGATAATTAGAGTTATAGGAAGAGATAATGAGAGTTATAGGAAGAGATAATGAGAGTTGTAGGAAGAGATAATGAGAGTTGTAGGAAGAGATAATGAGAGTTATAGGAAGAATGAGAGTTGTAGGAAGAGATAATGAGAGTTATAGGAAGAGATAATGAGAGTTATAGGAAGAGATAATGAGAGTTATAGGAAGAGATAATGAGAGTTGTAGGAAGAGATAATGAGAGGTGTAGGAAGAGATAATGAGAGTTGTAGGAAGAGATAATGAGAGTTATAGGAAGAGATAATGAGAGTTGTAGGAAGAGATAATGAGATTTGTAGGAAGAGATAATGAGAGTTATAGGAAGAGATAATGAGAGTTGTAGGAAGAGATAATGAGAGTTGTAGGAAGAGATAATGAGAGTTGTAGGTAGAGATAATGAGAGTTGTAGGAAGAGATAATGAGAGGTGTAGGAAGAGATAATGAGAGTTGTAGGAAGAGATAATAAGAGCTATAGGAAAAGATAATGAGAGTTGTAGGAAGAGATAATGAGAGTTATAGGAAGGGATAATGAGAGTTGTAGGAAGAGATAATGAGAGGTGTAGGAAGAGATAATGAGAGTTATAGGAAGGGATAATGAGAGTTGTAGGAAGAGATAATGAGAGTTGTAGGAAGAGATAATGAGAGTTGTAGGAAGAGATAATGAGAGTTGTAGGAAGAGATAATGAGAGTTGTAGGAAGAGATAATGAGAGCTATAGGAAGGGATAATGAGAGCTATAGGAAGAGATAATGAGAGTTGTAGGAAGAGATAATGAGAGTTGTAGGAAGAGATAATGAGAGCTATAGGAAAAGATAATGAGAGTTGTAGGAAGAGATAATGAGAGTTACAGGAAGGGATAATGAGAGTTGTAGGAAGAGATAATGAGAGGTGTAGGAAGAGATAATGAGAGTTATAGGAAGGGATAATGAGAGTTGTAGGAAGAGATAATGAGAGTTGTAGGAAGAGATAATGAGAGTTGTAGGAAGAGATAATGAGAGTTGTAGGAAGAGATAATGAGAGTTGTAGGAAGAGATAATGAGAGCTATAGGAAGGGATAATGAGAGCTATAGGAAGAGATAATGAGAGTTGTAGGAAGAGATAATGAGAGTTGTAGGAAGAGATAATGAGAGCTATAGGAAGAGATAATGAGAGTTGTAGGAAGAGATAATGAGAGTTGTAGGAAGAGATAATGAGAGTTGTAGGAAGAGATAATGAGAGTTGTAGGAAGAGATAATGAGAGTTGTAGGAAGAGATAATGAGAGCTATAGGAAGGGATAATGAGAGTTGTAGGAAGAGATAATGAGAGTTGTAGGAAGAGATAATGAGAGCTATAGGAAAAGATAATGAGAGTTGTAGGAAGAGATAATGAGAGTTATAGGAAGGGATAATGAGAGTTGTAGGAAGAGATAATGAGAGGTGTAGGAAGAGATAATGAGAGTTATAGGAAGGGATAATGAGAGTTGTAGGAAGAGATAATGAGAGTTGTAGGAAGAGATAATGAGAGTTGTAGGAAGAGATAATGAGAGTTGTAGGAAGAGATAATGAGAGTTGTAGGAAGAGATAATGAGAGCTATAGGAAGGGATAATGAGAGCTATAGGAAGAGATAATGAGAGTTGTAGGAAGAGATAATGAGAGTTGTAGGAAGAGATAATGAGAGCTATAGGAAGAGATAATGAGAGTTGTAGGAAGAGATAATGAGAGTTGTAGGAAGAGATAATGAGAGTTGTAGGAAGAGATAATGAGAGTTGTAGGAAGAGATAATGAGAGTTGTAGGAAGAGATAATGAGAGCTATAGGAAGGGATAATGAGAGTTGTAGGAAGAGATAATGAGAGTTGTAGGAAGAGATAATGAGAGTTGTAGGAAGAGATAATGAGAGCTATAGGAAGGGATAATGAGAGCTATAGGAAGAGATAATGAGAGTTGTAGGAAGAGATAATGAGAGTTGTAGGAAGAGATAATGAGAGCTATAGGAAGAGATAATGAGAGTTGTAGGAAGAGATAATGAGAGTTGTAGGAAGAGATAATGAGAGTTGTAGGAAGAGATAATGAGAGCTATAGGAAGGGATAATGAGAGTTGTAGGAAGAGATAATGAGAGTTGTAGGAAGAGATAATGAGAGTTGTAGGAAGAGATAATGAGAGCTATAGGAAGGGATAATGAGAGCTATAGGAAGAGATAATGAGAGTTGTAGGAAGAGATAATGAGAGTTGTAGGAAGAGATAATGAGAGCTATAGGAAGAGATAATGAGAGTTGTAGGAAGAGATAATGAGAGTTGTAGGAAGAGATAATGAGAGTTGTAGGAAGAGATAATGAGAGCTATAGGAAGAGATAATGAGAGTTATAGGAAGAGATAATGAGAGTTGTAGGAAGAGATAATGAGAGTTGTAGGAAGAGATAATGAGAGTTGTAGGAAGAGAAAATTAGAGTTGTAGGAAGAGATAATGAGAGTTATAGGAAGAGATAATTAGAGTTAAAGGAAGAGATAATGAGAGCTATAGGAAGAGATAACTAGAGTTATAGGAAGAGATAATTAGAGTTATAGGAAGAGATAATTAGAGTTACAGGAAGAGATAATTAGAGTTATAGGAAGAGATAATGAGAGCTATAGGAAGAGATAATGAGAGCTATAGGAAGATACTTTCTGTGTTGTTGCTTTTGTTAAATAAATCTAGATCTCTTCTATAAAATGTTGCTACAATAATTTGAACATGCACTTGTACAAGCAGCACTGGTTCATTGAATAACTGTTTGTGAAAGTTGAACTGGTACAAGCAGCACTGGTTCATTGAATAACTGTTTGTGAAAGTTGAACTTGTACAAGCAGCACTGGATTCATTGAATAACTGTTTGTGAAAGTTGAACTTGTACAAGCAGCACTGGTTCATTGAATAACTGTTTGTGAAAGTTAAACTTATCAAGATGTGTTACTTTTTAATACTAACATTTTAATAAAAACATGAACATATCACATTTTATTAAGGATTTTGTTGGGACAGTATAGATTGATGTTCAATAGTTGTATGTCTTTGTATGGATTTTGTTGGGACAGTATAGATTGATGTTCAATAGTTGTATGTCTTTGTATGGATTTTGTTGGGACAGTGTAGAGGTTTGGTTTCAAAGTTTCAGAAAGTTTGGGACTGACGTGAGGACTTGAATGTTCAGTTCCAGTGTGGTTGCCACCTTGTCCATCATGATCTGGGCAGCATCCATCTCCTCAATCTTTTTCTTCATCCGCTCCGACTGCTCATCCATGACCTGAAGTTGCTCATTCAGGACACCAAGTTGGCCCTGTGGAAGGTAGGACAACCTCAGTCAAGTCAAGGGCGAAGAGAAAGCAAAATAATAACAATGGTATAGTTCCTGCTTCATGTGGGTGATAGAACAAAATGGTATAGTTCCTGCTTCATGTGGGTGATAGAACAAAATGGTATAATAATAACAATGGTATAGTTCCTGCTTCATGTGGGTGATAGAACAAAATGGTATAGTTCCTGCTTCATGTGGGTGATAGAACAAAATGGTATAGTTCCTGCTTCATGTGGGTAATAGAACAAAATGGTATAGTTCCTGCTTTCTTGTGGATGATAGAACAAAATGGTATAGTTCCTGCTTTCTTGTGGGTGATAGAACAAAATGGTATAGTTCCTTCTTTCTTGTGGGTGATAGAACAAAATGGTATAGTTCCTTCTTTCTTGTGGGTGATAGAACAAAATGGTATAGTTCCTGCTTCATGTGGGTGATAGAACAAAATGGTATAGTTCCTTCTTTCTTGTGGGTGATAGAACAAAATGGTATAGTTCCTGCTTCATGTGGGTGATAGAACAAAATGGTATAGTTCCTGCTTTCTTGTGGATGATAGAACAAAATGGTATAGTTCCTGCTTTCTTGTGGGTGATAGAACAAAATGGTATAGTTCCTTCTTTCTTGTGGGTGATAGAACAAAATGGTATAGTTCATGCTTTCTTGTGGGTGATAGAACAAAATGGTATAGTTCATGCTTTCTTGTGGGTGATAGAACAAAATCAGAGCAATGTATATATATGTGTGTGTGTTTACATCATGTATAGTAGCATTGGTTGTAGGGATGTGGGCAGTAGGGATATTGGGTCGTAGGGATATAGGGTTGTTGGGATATAGGACTGTAGGTATATAGGGTTGTTGGAATATAGGGATATAGGGATGTCGGAATATAGGGCTGATGGATAAAGGGTTGTTGGGATATAGGGCTGTAGGGATCTAGGGTTGTAGGAATATAGGGTTGTTGTGATATAGGGCTGTATGGATAGAGGGCTGTAGGGATATAGGGCTGTAGGGATATAGGGTTCTATGTATATAAGGTTGTTGGGATATAGGGATATAGGGTTATAGGGATATAGGGTTATAGGGATATATGACTGTAGGGATATAGGGTGGCAGAGATATAAGGTTGTTGGGATATAGGGATATAGGGTTATAGGGTTATATGACTGTAGGGATATAGGGCTGCAGAGATATAAGGTTGTTGGGATATAGGACTGTAGGGATATAGGGCTGCAGAGATATTGGGTGGTAGGGATATAGGACTGTAGGGATATAGGGCTGCAGAGATATAAGGTTGTTGGGATATAGGACTGTAGGGATATAGGGCTGCAGAGATATAAGGTTGTTGGGATATAGGATTGTAGGGATATAGGGCTGCAGAGATATAAGGTTGTTGGGATATAGGACTGTAGGGATATACGGCTGCAGAGATATAAGGTTGTTGGGATATAGGACTGTATGGATATAGGGCTGCAGAGATATAAGGTTGTTGGGATATAGGACTGTAGGGATATAGGGTTGTTGGGATATAGTTCCTGGAGCCATTCTCCACATATTGTAAAGCCTATCTCAGGCACCCACTAGTCTTCTATCTACACCCTCTCATTTGTTCAGCCGTACAGCCTCTCTTTTGTTCAGCCCTACAGCCTCTCTTTTGTTCAGCCCTACAGCCTCTCTTTTGTTCAGCCCTACAGCCTCTCTTTTGTTCAGCCCTACAGCCTCTCTTTTGTTCAGCCCTGCAGCCTCTCTTTTGTTCAGCCCTACACCCTCTCTTTTGTTCAGCCCTACACCCTCTCTTTTGTTCAGCCCTACACCCTCTCTTTTGTTCAGCCCTACACCCTCTCTTTTGTTCAGCCCTACAGTCTCTCTTTTGTTCAGCCCTGCAGCCTCTCTTTTGTTCAGCCCTACACCCTCTCTTTTGTTCAGCCCTACACCCTCTCTTTTGTTCAGCCCTACACCCTCTCTTTTGTTCAGCCCTACACCCTCTCTTTTGTTCAGCCCTACACCCTCTCTTTTGTTCAGCCCTACAGTCTCTCTTTTGTTCAGCCCTGCAGCCTCTCTTTTGTTCAGCCCTACACCCTCTCTTTTGTTCAGCCCTACACCCTCTCTTTTGTTCAGCCCTACAGCCTCTCTTTTGTTCAGCCCTACACCCTCTCTTTTGTTCAGCCCTACAGCCTCTCTTTTGTTCAGCCCTACACCCTCTCTTTTGTTCAGCCCTACACCCTCTCTTTTGTTCAGCCCTACACCCTCTCTTTTGTTCAGCCTTACAGCCTCTCTTTTGTTCAGCCCTACAGCCTCTCTTTTGTTCAGCCCTACACCCTCTCTTTTGTTCAGCCCTACACCCTCTCTTTTGTTCAGCCCTACACCCTCTCTTTTGTTCAGCCCTACACCCTCTCTTTTGTTCAGCCCTACAGTCTCTCTTTTGTTCAGCCCTGCAGTCTCTCTTTTGTTCAGCCCTACACCCTCTCTTTTGTTCAGCCCTACACCCTCTCTTTTGTTCAGCCCTACTGTCTCTCTTTTGTTCAGCCCTGCAGCCTCTCTTTTGTTCAGCCCTACACCCTCTCTTTTGTTCAGCCCTACAGCCTCTCTTTTGTTCAGCCCTACACCCTCTCTTTTGTTCAGCCCTGCAGTCTCTCTTTTGTTCAGCCCTACACCCTCTCTTTTGTTCAGCCCTGCACCCTCTCTTTTGTTCAGCCCTACACCCTCTCTTTTGTTCAGCCCTACACCCTCTCTTTTGTTCAGCACTGCAGTCTCTCTTTTGTTCAGCCCTACACCCTCTCTTTTGTTCAGCCCTACAGTCTCTCTTTTGTTCAGCCCTACAGTCTCTCTTTTGTTCAGCCCTGCAGCCTCTCTTTTGTTCAGCCCTACAGCCTCTCTTTTGTTCAGCCCTACAGACTCTCTTTTGTTTAGCCCTACAGCCTCTCTTTTGTTCAGCCTTACAGCCTTTCTTTTGTTCAGCCCTACACCCTCTCTTTTGTTCAGCCCTACACCCTCTCTTTTGTTCAGCCTTACAGCCTCTCTTTTGTTCAGCCCTACAGTCTCTCTTTTGTTTAGCCCTACAGACTCTCTTTTGTTCAGCCCTACAGCCTCTCTTTTGTTCAGCCCTACAGACTCTCTTTTGTTCAGCCCTACATACTCTCTTTTGTTCAGCCCTACAGATTCTCTTTTGTTCAGCCATACAGCCTCTCTTTTGTTCAGCCCTACAGCCACTCTTTTGTTCAGCCCTACAGCCTCTCATTACATCAGTTGAAGAGTTTGAGGGTTGTAACACAGCTTCAGTTACATCAGTTGAAGAGTTTGTGGGTTGTAACACAGCTTCAGTTACATCAGCTGAAGTGTGTGGGTTGTAACACAGCTTTAGCTACATCAGCTGAATTTTGAAGTTTGTAACACAGCTTCAGTTACATCAGCTGAATTTTGTGGGTTGTAACACAGTTTCAGTTATATCAGTTGAAGTTTTTGGGTTGTAACACAGCTTCAGTTACATCAGTTGAAGTTTGTGGGTTGTAACACTGCTTCAGTTACATCAGCTGAAATTTGTGGGTTGTAACACAGCTTCAATTACATCAGTTGAAGTTTGTAGGTTGTAACACAGCTTCAGTTACATCAGTTGAAGTTTGTGGGTTGTAACACAGCTTCAGTTACATCAGTTGAAGTTTAGGGTTGTAACACAGCTTCAGTTACATCAGTTGAAGTTTGTGTGTTGTAATACAGCTTCAGTTACATCAGCTGAAGTTTGTGGGTTGTAACACAGCTTCAGTTACATCAGTTGAAGTTTGTGGGTTGTAACACAGCTTCAGTTACATCAGTTGAACTTTGTGGGTTGTAACACAGCTTCAGTTACATCAGTTGAAGTTTGTGGGTTGTAACACAGCTTCAGTTACATCAGTTGAAGTTTGTGTGTTGTAACACAGCTTCAGTTACATCAGCTGAAGTTTGTGGGTTGTAACACAGCTTCAGTTACATCAGTTGAACTTTGTGGGTTGTAACACAGCTTCAGTTACATCAGTTGAAGTTTGTGGGTTGTAACACAGCTTCAGTTACATCAGCTGAAGTTTGTGGGTTGTAACACAGCTTACATCAGTTTGATAGGAAAAGATAAATGTGTCTCACTAAAAAATATCATACCATCACTGGACTTAAATATCTGCCTACCATAACTATATCATACCTTCACTGTGCATATATACTTTCACTTTACAGATATACCTTTGCTGTACAGATGTACCTTCACAACAATAACAATGATATACCTTCACAACAATAACAATGATATACCTTCACAACAATAACAATGATATACCTTCACAACAATAACAATGATATACCTTCACAACACTAACAATGATATACCTTCACAACACTAACAATGATATACCTTCACAACACTAACAATGACATACCTTCACAACAATAACAATGATATACCTTCACAACAATAACAATGATATACCTTCACAACACTAACAATGACATACCTTCACAACAATAACAATGATATACCTTCACAACAATAACAATGATATACCTTCACAACACTAACAATGATATACCTTCACAACACTAACAATGATATACCAACACAGAAACACTAACAATGATATACCTTCACAACAATAACAATGATATACCTTCACAACAATAACAATGATATACTAACACAGTAACACTAACAATGACATACCTTCACAACAATAACAATGATATACCAACACAGTAACACTAACAATGATATACCTTCACAACAATAACAATGATATACCTTCACAACAATAACAATTATATACCTTGACAACAATAACAATGATATACCAACACAGTAACACTAACAATGACATACCTTCACAACAATAACAATGATATACCTTCACAACAATAACAATGATATACCTTCACAACAATAACAATGATATACCTTCACAACAATAACAATGATATACCTTCACAACAATAACAATGATATACCAACACAGTAACACTAACAATGATATACCTTCACAACACTAACAATGACATACCTTCATAACAATAACAATGATATACTAACACAGTAACACTAACAATGATATACCTTCACAACAATAACAATGATATACCAACACAGTAACACTAACAATGATATACCTTCACAACAATAACAATGTTATACCAACACAGTAACACTAACAATGATATACCTTCACAACAATAACAATGATATACCAACACAGTAACACTAACAATGATATACCTTCACAACAATAACAATGATATACCTTCACAACAATAACAATGACATACCTTCACAACAATAACAATGACATACCTTCACAACAATAACAATGATATACCAACACAGTAACACGAACAATGATATACCTTCACAACACTAACAATGATATACCTTCACAACAATAACAATGATATACCTTCACAAAAATAACAATGACATACCTTCACAACAATAACAATGACATACCTTCACAACACTAACAATGATATACCTTCACAACAATAACAATGACATACCTTCACAACAATAACAATGATATACCTTCACAACACTAACAATGACATACCTTCACAACACTAACAATGATATACCCTCACAACACTAACAATGATATACCAACACAGTAACACTAACAATGATATACCTTCACAACACTAACAATGATATACCAACACAGTGACACTAACAATTATTTACCAACACAGTAACACTAACAATGATATACCTTCACAACACTAACAATGACATACCTTCACAACACTAACAATGATATACCTTCACAACACTAACAATGACATACCTTCACAACACTAACAATGACATACCTTCACAACACTAACAATGACATACCTTCACAACACTAACAATGACATACCTTCACAACACTAACAATGATATATTTTTCATTGTACATATAAACCTTCACAACACAGAAAGTGACATAGCTACACAATAACTAACAATGACATACCATCACAGTAACACTAACAATGACATACCTTAACTGTAAAACTAACAATGAAATACCATCACAGTAACACTAATAATGGCATACCTTCACTGTAAAACTAACAATGACATACCATCACAGTAACACTAACAATGACATACCTTCACTGTAAAACTAACAATGACATACCATCACAGTAACACTAACAATGACATACCATCACAGTAACACTAACAATGACATACCATCACAGTAACACTAACAATGACATACCATCACAGTAACACTAACAATGACATACCATCACAGTAACACTAACAATGACATACCATCACAGTAACATTAACAATGACATACCATCACAGTAACACTAACAATGACATACCATGACTGCTTCCTTCTCTGGCTCTATTCTCCCAAGTGTTTGACTAAACTTCTCTGAGCTTTCCTTGAACTCTTTCTCTGTTTCTGAGATCTTGCTGGACAAATCTTCTCTTCTCTGAAGAAAACACAAACTTGCCAATTAGATCTTGAAGAGCTCAGTCTCCATTGACATCAAGAGGATAAAATTCACATCTTTTTTGACAATCTGTGAATCTTGATGGTATTACTTTGATATTCATACGGAACATAACAACATTAATTGGTTATATCTTCATAATAACATATTTTTGGTGAAATCTTTCTGTGCCTAACCGGACACAAAGAACTAAGACAAGGAATGATTTCTCACCTGCAACATCTCAGTTTTGCTGGTGTGAAGCTTGTTCACTTTCTGGACAACCACACTGATGGCCTGTGTTAGTTCATCGGTCACAGCCTTGGCCTGCAAGCTCACAAAGGTCAGAAAACATCAGAGATTAATTGAGGAAAGTTCTACAGGGTGTCCCCAAAGTCTGGACACATACACAAGAATACATATTTTCAAGAAATAAAATTTATGAACATTTTATTTCATTGGAACATGAAATAACATCTTCAATATGATTTCCATTATTTGTGATGTAAAGGTTGATGTCATTTGTAAAGTTCACATGAGTTAGATGTCAGAGATAACAGGTGTCATCAATATCAGCACATTGACTCTGGAGGCCTTCAATCAAGCGTGTTACATCTTGTGATTGTCATTGAGTTCAATCAAGCATATTACATCTTGTGATTGTCATTGAGTTCAATCAAGTGTATTACATCTTGTGATTGTCATTGAGATCAATCAAGTGTATTACATCTTGTGATTGTCATTGAGTTCAATCAAGCATGTTACATCTTGTGATTGTCATTGAGATCAATCAAGTGTATTACATCTTGTGATTGTCATTGAGTTCAATCAAGCATATTACATCTTGTGATTGTCATTGAGTTCAATCAAGCGTATTACATCTTGTGATTGTCATTGAGTTCAATTAAGCGTGTTATATCTTGTGATTGTCATTGAGTTCAATCAAGTGTGTTATAATTTGTGATTGTCATTAAGTTCAATCAAGCATATTACATCTTGTGATTGTCATTGAGTTCAATCAAGCGTATTACATCTTGTGATTGTCATTGAGTTCAATCAAGCATGTTACATCTTGTGATTGTCATTGAGATCAATCAAGTGTATTACATCTTGTGATTGTCATTGAGTTCAATCAAGCATATTACATCTTGTGATTGTCATTGAGTTCAATCAAGCATGTTACATCTTGTGATTGTCATTGAGATCAATCAAGTGTATTACATCTTGTGATTGTCATTGAGTTCAATCAAGCATATTACATCTTGTGATTGTCATTGAGTTCAATCAAGCATATTACATCTTGTGATTGTCATTGAGTTCAATTAAGCGTGTTATATCTTGTGATTGTCATTGAGTTCAATCAAGTGTGTTATAATTTGTGATTGTCATTAAGTTCAATCAAGCATATTACATCTTGTGATTGTCATTGAGTTCAATTAAGCGTGTTACAACTTGTGATTGTCATTGAGATCAATCAAGTGTATTACATCTTGTGATTGTCATTAAGATCAATCAAGTGTATTACATCTTGTGATTGTCATTGAGTTCAATCAAGCGTGTTACATCTTGTGATTGTCATTGAGTTCAATCAAGCGTATTACATCTTGCGATTGTCATTGAGTTCAATTAAGCATATTACATCTTGTGATTGTCATTGAGTTCAATCAAGCATATTACATCTTGTGATTGTCATTGAGTTCAATCAAGCGTGTTACATCTTGTGATTGTCATTGAGTTCAATCAAGCGTATTACATCTTGTGATTGTCATTGAGTTCAATTAAGCGTGTTATATCTTGTGATTGTCATTGAGTTCAATCAAGTGTGTTATATCTTGTGATTGTCATTGAGTTCAATCAAGCATATTACATCTTGTGATTGTCATTGAGTTCAATCAAGCATATTACATCTTGTGATTGTCATTGAGTTCAATCAAGTGTATTACATCTTGTGATTGTCATTGAGATCAATCAAGTGTGTTACATCTTGTGATTGTCATTGAGTTCAATTAAGCGTGTTACATCTTGTGATTGTCATTGAGTTCAATCAAGCATATTACATCTTGTGATTGTCATTGAGTTCAATTAAGCGTATTACATCTTGTGATTGTCATTGAGTTCAATCAAGCATATTACATCTTGTGATTGTCATTGAGTTCAATCAAGCGTATTACATCTTGTGATTGTCATTGAGTTCAATCAAGCATATTACATCTTGTGATTGTCATTGAGTTCAATCAAGCATATTACATCTTGTGATTGTCATTGAGTTCAATCAAGCATATTACATCTTGTGATTGTCATTGAGTTCAATCAAGTGTGTTACATCTTGTGATTGTCATTGAGTTCAATCAAGCGTGTTATATCTTGTGATTGTCATTGAGTTCAATCAAGCGTGTTATATCTTGTGATTGTCATTGAGATCAATCAAGTGTGTTACATCTTGTGATTGTCATTGAGTTCAATTAAGCGTGTTACATCTTGTGGTTGTCATTGAGTTCAATAAGCGTATTACATCTTGTGATTGTCATTGAGTTCAATCAAGCATATTACATCTTTTGATTGTCATTGAGTTCAATCAAGCATATTACATCTTGTGATTGTCATTGAGATCAATCAAGTGTGTTACATCTTGTGATTGTCATTGAGTTCAATTAAGCATGTTACATCTTGTGATTGTCATTGAGTTCAATCAAGCAAATTACATCTGTGATTGTCATTGAGTTCAATCAAGCATATTACATATTGTGATTGTCATTGAGTTCAATCAAGCATGTTACATCTTGTGATTGTCATTGAGTTCAATCAAGCATGTTACATCTTGTGATTGTTATTGAATTCAATCAAGTGTGTTACATCTTGTGATTGTCATTAAGTTCAATCAAGTGTATTACATCTTGTGATTGTCATTGAGATCAATCAAGTGTGTTACATCTTGTGATTGTCATTGAGTTCAATCAAGTGTGTTACATCTTGTGATTGTCATTAAGTTCAATCAAGTGTGTTACATCTTGTGATTGTCATTGAGATCAATCAAGCGTATTACATCTTGTGATTGTCATTGAGTTCAATCAAGTGTGTTACATCTTGTGATTGTCATTAAGTTCAATCAAGTGTGTTATATCTTGTGATTGTCATTAAGTTCAATCAAGTGTATTACATCTAGTGATTGTCATTGAGTTCAATCAAGTGTGTTACATCTTGTGATTGTCATTGAGTTCAATCAAGTGTGTTACATCTTGTGATTGTTATTGAGTTCACCTTCTCCTTTAGCTCACCCCAGAAACAGAGGTCAGTGGGTCTAAGGTCAGGTGAACGAGGAGACCACTCCACTTGACCACGTCTTCCAATCCAGCCAGAGGAAATTGTCATTCAGCTAACCTCATTATATCTGTGTCCAGACTTTGAGGACACCCTGTATAACAGGTAACAGTGTTACTTATTGCAAGTTAAGAAAGTTTTGTAAATGGTGACAGTCAGATAGGTTGAAAGTTATATACTTAAAACGATTGACAATGTTATAACTAAGTTATTAGAACCATTGACATTGTTATAACTAAGTTATTAGAACCAGAACATTGTTATAACTAAGTTATTAGAACCATTGACATTGTTATAACTAAGTTATTAGAACCATTGACATTGTTATAACTAAGTTATTAGAACCATTGACATTGTTATAACTAAGTTATTAGAATCATTGACATTGTTATAACTAAGTTATTAGAACCATTGACATTGTTATAACTAAGTTATTAGAACTATTGACATTGTTATAACTAAGTTATTAGAACCATTGACATTGTTATAACTGAGTTATTAGAACCATTGACATTGTTATAACTGAGTTATTAGAACCATTGACATTGTTATAACTGAGTTATTAGAACCATTGACATTGTTATAACTAAGTTATTAGAACCATTGACATTGTTATAACTGAGTTATTAGAACCATTGACATTGTTATAACTGAGTTATTAGAACCATTGACATTGTTATAACTAAGTTATTAGAACCATTGACATTGTTATAACTGAGTTATTAGAACCATTGACATTGTTATAACTAAGTTATTAGAACCATTGACATTGTTATAACTGAGTTATTAGAACCATTGACATTGTTATAACTAAGTTATTAGAACCATTGACATTGTTATAACTGAGTTATTAGAACCATTGACATTGTTATAACTGAGTTATTAGAACCATTGACATTGTTATAACTGAGTTATTAGAACCATTGACATTGTTATAACTGAGTTATTAGAACCATTGACATTGTTATAACTGAGTTATTAGAACCATTGACATTGTTATAACTGAGTTATTAGAACCATTGACATTGTTATAACTGAGTTATTAGAACTATTGACATTGTTATAACTAAGTTTTTAGAACCATTGACATTGTTATAACTGAGTTATTAGAACTATTGACATTGTTATAACTGAGTTATTAGAACTATTGACATTGTTATAACTAAGTTATTAGAACTATTGACATTGTTATAACTAAGTTATTAGAACCATTGACATTGTTATAACTGAGTTATTAGAACTATTGACATTGTTATAACTAAGTTATTAGAACTATTGACATTGTTATAACTGAGTTATTAGAACCATTGACATTGTTATAACTGAGTTATTAGAACCATTGACATTGTTATAACTGAGTTATTAGAACCATTGACATTGTTATAACTGAGTTATTAGAACCATTGACATTGTTATAACTGAGTTATTAGAACCATTGACATTGTTATAACTGAGTTATTAGAACCATTGACATTGTTATAACTGAGTTATTAGAACTATTGACATTGTTATAACTAAGTTTTTAGAACCATTGACATTGTTATAACTGAGTTATTAGAACTATTGACATTGTTATAACTGAGTTATTAGAACTATTGACATTGTTATAACTAAGTTATTAGAACTATTGACATTGTTATAACTAAGTTATTAGAACCATTGACATTGTTATAACTGAGTTATTAGAACTATTGACATTGTTATAACTAAGTTATTAGAACTATTGACATTGTTATAACTGAGTTATTAGAACTATTGACATTGTTATAACTAAGTTATTAGAACTATTGACATTGTTATAACTAAGTTATTAGAACCATTGACATTGTTATAACTGAGTTATTAGAACTATTGACATTGTTATAACTAAGTTATTAGAACTATTGACATTGTTATAACTGAGTTATTAGAACCATTGACATTGTTATAACTAAGTTATTAGAACCATTGACATTGTTATAACTAAGTTATTAGAACTATTGACATTGTTATAACTAAGTTATTAGAACTATTGACATTGTTATAACTAAGTTATTAGAACTATTGACATTGTTATAACTGAGTTATTAGAACTATTGACAATGTTATAACTGAGTTATTAGAACCATTGACAATGTTATAACTAAGTTATTAGAACTATTGACATTGTTATAACTAAGTTATTAGAACCATTGACATTGTTATAACTAAGTTATTAGAACTATTGACATTGTTATAACTAAGTTATTTAGAACCAGTCAAAGTTTGTTATATTTCAGTTACATACCTTCTCTCTCTTCTTCTCCAAGTCAAATTTGGACTTTTCTATCTCAGAGAGGTCAGATCTAATTCGAGCTTCCAGCACAGTTTTAGAGTGAATCTCTTCCTGGATCTGCCTCCTTAAAGATTCACCAGTTTTCTGAAACATCACGTCACCCATTGTCATAATATTGTCTCTAACATGAATCTCTCATGTACATATCATCATCACGTCACCCATTGTCATAATATTGTCTCTAACATGAATCTCTCATGTACATATCATCATCACATCACCCATTGTCATAATATTGTCACTAACATGAATCTCTCATGTACATATCATCATCACGTCACCCATTGTCATAATATTGTCTCTAATATGAATCTCTCATGTACATATCATCATCACGTCACCCATTGTCATAATATTGTCACTAACATGAATCTCTCATGTACATATCATCATCACGTCACCCATTGTCATAATATTGTCACTAACATGAATCTCTCATGTACATATCATCATCACGTCACCCATTGTCATAATATTGTCTCTAATATGAATCTCTCATGTACATATCATCATCACGTCACCCATTGTCATAATATTGTCACTAACATGAATCTCTCATGTACACATCATCATTAGGTTATATGTCCTTTGCATCACAGCCTGTCTGAAGGAATCTGTTTCTAGCCAGATCCTCCTCAGAACGTTGCACTCACCATAATCCATCTGAAAGAGTCACTGTCTCTAGCCAAATGTCTCATAGAAATTTGCTCTCATCACTGCTCATTTGAAAGAGTCACTGTCTCTAGCCAAATGTCTCATAGAAACTTGCTCTCATCACTGCTCATTTGAAAGAGTCACTGTCTCTAGCCAGATCTCCCACAGAACAATGCACGCACTTCAACCCATCTGAAAGAGTCACTGTCTCTAGCCAGATCTCCCACAGAACAATGCACGCACTTCAACCCATCTGAAAGAGTCACTGTCTCTAGCCAGATCTCCCACAGAACAATGCACGCACTTCAACCCATCTGAAAGAGTCACTGTCTCTAGCCAGATCTCCCACAGAACAATGCACGCACTTCAACCCATCTGAAAGAATCTCTGTCTCTAGTCAGATCTCTCACAGAACAATGCACGCACTTCAACCCATCTGAAAGAATCTCTGTCTCTAGTCAGATCTCCCACAGAACAATGCACGCACTTCAACCCATCTGAAAGAATCTCTGTCTCTAGTCAGATCTCCCACAGAACAATGCACGCACTTCAACCCATCTGAAAGAATCTCTGTCTCTAGTCAGATCTCCAACTTCTCTTGTCATGTTCATGGTCTCCTTGATGTATTGACACCACATTTCTTCTTGGTCTGCCCCTGATGCATCGCCCAGGAACCAAACCTTCCATTATTGTTCTTCCCAACCCGCCGTATCGTTTGACGTGGCCATGGTATGTTAATTTCCTCTGTAGAATGGGGTTGATAAGCCAGTTCTTACACACACTCATCTAAAACACATCTACATTCAACCTGGATTCAAGATGGTCAGAGGTAACAACAACCACAGACTTGTGAAAGAGAACAAGACAAGTAATTCAAGTCTGTTGGATGTCATTTTTGTAACTCTCAATAGAAAAGATTTTCCATCTTCATAGTTACTGTTTCTCTACCTTGAGCTTCTCCTCTGTTTGAAAAGTTTCATACTGCTCAGACTGCAGCTGCTCTTTGAGCTGTAAGTTGATGTCAAAGAAATGTTGATGCTGGTCAACTGTCCGCTGCAACAATATTGTTGTTTTCTCCAGCTCTTGGTTGATTCTGGACATGTTTTTCAAATCTGAAACTTTCTGCTGGTCACTGCAAGAAACGAAACAACCATATGAATTTCCAAAATATTGTAAGCCACAGAAATTAAAGAAAGAAAGAACAAGAAAGCAGACATAAATAAAAGCAAAACGAGAAGTAATAAAGCCAAGACACAGGAAGCTTACACAGAGGTGAACAAAGAAGTGAGAAGATGCATTAAAAGGGATAAGACGAAATATATAGATGAATTAGCTAAAGAGGCAGAAGAAGCAGCAAATAAAGGGAATTTGAAAGAACTGTACAACAGCACAAAGAAATTAAGTGGAAAATACAAACAAATCAATGCCTTTATTAAAGATAAGAAAGGAAATCTGCTTAGTAATATAAGGGAACAAATGGAGAGATGGAAAGAGCACTTTGAAGAACTTTTGAATAGACCCGGCTCAAATAATCCTCCAGATATACTACCAGCAGAAGAAGAGTTACACGTTAACTGTGGAAAACCAAGCAAAGAAGAAATAATGAAAGCCATCAAACTATTAAAAAATGGTAAAGCCACAGGGCCAGATGAAATTCCTTCGCAAGCCATCAAAGCAGATATTAAGACCTCTACCAAGATGTTACATAATCTATTAGATAAAATTTGGGAGAGGGAAGAAATACCTAAAGACTGGAAAGAAGGTTATATGATCAAACTACCAAAGAAAGGAAGTTTACAGGAGTGCACAAATTATAGGGGAATTATGCTACTATCAGTGCCAGGAAAAATATTAAGCAGAATCATTCTGGAGAGATTAAAAGAGGCCATAGAGAAACATTTGAGAGATGAACAAGCAGGCTTTAGGAAGAACAGATCATGTGCTGATCAAATAACTACTCTACGTATAATAGCTGAACAAAGTTTAGAACTAAAATCCCCACTTTATATTGGATTCATAGATTACGAAAAGGCATTTGATAGTTTAGACAGAAGAATGCTTTGGAAGTTGCTGAGTCATTACGGAATCCCCATAAAGTTTATTAACCTGATAAAAACAATGTATGAAGGAACAAAATGTAGTGTGGTGCATGAAGGACAGCTTACAGAAGCATTTGAAATAAGAACAGGAGTAAGGCAGGGATGCCTTCTGTCTCCATTTCTCTTTCTACTGGCCATAGATTGGATTATGAAAATAACTCAAAACAACAGAAATGGGATCCAGTGGTCACTGACCAAACAACTTAATGATTTAGACTTTGCTGATGACATAGCTCCCCTATCACACAGCCATCAACAGATGCAGGATAAAATGAGCATACTTGATGAGAGATCACAACAGCTAGGACTGAATATTATTAATAGAGATAAGACCAACATTATGAGAATTCATGCAGTTGGCAATAACCAAATAAAACTAGGAGAAATACCTCTACTAGACATACAATCTTACATATATCTGGGCAGTAATATAGATAAAGAGGGAGGAACAGAAAATGATACCAAAATAAGGATATCAAAAGCAAGAGGAGCTTTCATTGCACTGGGAAACATATGGAAATCCAAAGAAATTAGGTTAAATACAAAAATAAACATTTTCGACTCAAATGTTAAGTCGGTCCTATTATATGGCTGTGAAACATGGAGATAACAAAATTGACAATCACGAAGGTACAGACTTTCATTAATGGATGCTTACGCAGAATAAAAGGATGGAAATGGCAGGACAAAATCACTAACATAGAATTATGGAAATGTACCAGTCAAACACCAGTGGATAAAGAGATACAGCGAAGACAATGGCGCTGGATAGGACACACACTACGGAAGCCAACTGAGAGTATTACACAACAGGCCCTTTTTTGGAATCCTCAGGGGAAAAGACAAAGAGGAAGACCAAGGAATTCTTGGAGAAGACAGATAGAAGCAGAGATGAAGATGATGGGGAAGACATGGAATGATCTTAAAAGAATGGCAAAAAACAGAACGACTTGGAAAGTGTTTGTTGAAGACCTATGCTCCGCTGGGAGCTAAAAAGGTAAAAGGTAGACAGAAAGGAAAGTAGCAATAAACAAAAGAGAATAATGGTCATATTATTGTGAAAGGAAGAGAATTCACATTTTTAAGTCTAGAAAAGATCACCACATTTAATGGGCAAGAGTCAGATGTTTTGATCTCTCTAAGACAAGAAAGAGAGATCAAAACATTTGAAAGACAAGAAAGAGAGATCAAAACATCTGAAAGACAAGAAAGAGAGATCAAAACATCTGGAAGACAAGAAGGAAAGATCAAAACATTTTTTGAACAAGAAGGAAAGATCAAAACATATGAACGACAAGAAGGAAAGGTCAAAACATCTGAACGACAAAAAAAGGATCAGAATTTTGAGAAATTAATGAGTAAGAACCAAAGTAAGTCTGAGCTGGTGAAAAGAAAAAAATTGTGAAGAGAAAAGAAATAAAATAAAATTATACATCAGCTCGTTTCAACAATTTTAACCGACTCTTTTCAACTTTTAACTGCCACAAATTGTTTAATGTGCATTAGTGCACATGAGACAACCTCCATTTGGTCATTAACTGAGAGGGCTAGACAATGGGTCTCCCTGCCCAGGGACCAGGGGAAGGTAACTCTATGAAGAAATCACAGAGTCAAACTCAGACAAGCTTTTGACATAAATTGAAACCTGGGACCTTCCTGTTCAGAGCTGTTGTCTTAGCTCTAGACTGCCCCATGAAGTGACAGAAAAGATTGATGGACAGAAACTGTGGACATTTGTGGGGACATTTTGTGGACATTTGTGGGGACATTTATGGGGACATTTAGTGAACATTTGTGGGGACATTTAGTGAACATTTGTGGGCACATTTGAAGGGACATTTAGTGAACATTTGTGGGCACATTTGGTGAACATTTGAAGGGACATTTGTGGGCACATTTGAAGCGACATTTAGTGAACATTTGTGGGCACATTTGGTGAACGTTTGAAAGGACATTAATACGACTCAAATTGATAGGCTGGAGAAAATACAAAATGAAGCCATGCGCATTATCTTGGGATGTACAAGGGACACTCCCTGTGTAATGAGGTATCTTCTTGTATTCCAACCATGGAGGACAGAATCAAGATCTGGAGAGCACGAGCATACCTGAAGATTAGAACAGATATCTAGAGCATCCATTGCACCACATGCTCAACACAAGGAAAGGTGACAGGCTAAAAAGAGGCAAATCATAGGTAGGCTGAGCAGAAGATGTCATCAAACAGGTCTGTGGGCTTACCAATATCAGCGTTGGTGAGGAGTGGATACCGGTGCCTACGTCATTCAAGGGGACTTTCTCGTGTATTGTCACACTCAACAGGAAAAGTAGGGAACAGAACCCGGTTGTGGTTAAAGCTGAGGTCAACAGTCTCATCTGCGATAACACCGATAAGAAAGATGCAGTCATCTATACAGAGGGATCTGTAATACGACACCAAAGAAGTGCATGGGCATTTACAGCGCGCTCGGCAGGCAGAATAGTCAAAGAAGACAGTGGTGCATACGTCATGACTACGAGTAGCATGACAATGGAGGTGATGGCAGTGACCAAGGCAATCAAATGGTTAGTCACAAGACTACACCCACGCATGTATACTGAGTGATTCGATGAGCATGATAAGAAAAAGTGGAGGCGGGCTCTGTACGCATGCAATGGGTAGAGTCGTTGCAGAAATCCAAAATACGTAAGGTCACCTTTGTCTATGTCCCTGGACATGCGGGAGTACGGGGAAATGAAAGAGCGGACAGGTTGGCTAGCTGCGCTGTCGTTGGGGATGGGCAACCAATGGATCGGGCGGACATCATCAATGCCCTCCGAGATGTGGGAAGAGCACAGGACTTCGACAAACACAGATCCACGTCACTTCTTCAGATGATGGAAATGTGAGTTAAGATGGGCACAGCCAGAAATGAGACACTTAGTGGCCGTGTAAGAAGACTTATCAACCAACATAGAACTGGAGTCGTCAGTCGCTGGACACTGCGGGACTTGCTGAGGAGGGGATCTGAGCACCTATGGACATGTTCGGAGTGCAATGATGATGACCCGCAAATAACTCAATAACTCTTGAAGGGACATTTAGTGAACATTTGTGGGGACATTTAGTGAACATTTGTGGGGACATTCAGTGAAAATTTGTGGGGACATTCAGTGAACATTTGTGGGGACATTCAGTGAACATTTGTGGGGACATTTAGTGAACAATTGTGGGGACATTTAGTGAACATTTGTGGGGACATTCAGTGAACATTAAGAAAAGATTCAAGGATGTGTTCAAAGCTGCTGACCTGTGAGAGAAGTGATGGATGGGAAAGTCTGGTCCGATGGTCAACTGGGGAGAAAAGGTTGAGTTCATCCAGTAATATTTGCTTCTTAGTTCCCTCAGCTGTAAATGGGTACTGTATTCTTCTGATAAACAAGGATGGCACTGGCACAATAATGAGCACATTATACAAACATGTGTCGGTTGTAACAAATATGCATTGATACACAAATTAATGTGACAATACACAAGAATGTGTCCCTGAATGACATAGGCACAGGTAACCACTCCTCGCCAGTGTTGATATTGATAAGTCCACAGACCTATTTGATGATATCTTCTGCTCGGCCCACCTATGATTTGCCTCTTTTTAGCTTGACAGCTTTCTGTGTTGAGCTCGTGGTGCAATGGATGCTCTTTATCTGCTCTTATCTTCAGGTATGCTTGTGTCCTCCAGATCTTGATCCTGTCATCCATGGTTGGAAAGTCAAGAAGATACCTCATTGCTACACAGGGAGTGTCCCTCGTACACCCCAAGATAATGCACATCACTTCATTCTGTATTTTCTCCAGCTTGTCAATTTGTCTTATTGACAGTAAGAATTGCTAGGGTATACTCAAATGGTGCAAGGACTAGTCTCTGGAACAGAAAGGTAAGTAGCCTCTGCTCGATGTTGGCAGCTGCTATGACCTTCAAGGTGGCTAATCCTTTGCAGGATTTTGTTATCACAATGGTTGACATGGTCGTGAATACACAGGCTGCGATCAAACTTAACTCCGAGGTACGTCATCACATATGTCCCTGGTCACCTCACTGGTTCCAATTCATACCACCAGTGTTTCCGTGTTAACGGTATGATTGTTAAGGAACTACCACACAACTGATGCTTTATTAGGAAGTAACCAATGCACCTGATACCCCACACCAGGAAGAGATGCAATCTGAGTTCGCTTTGCATGGTGGAGGCGATTCCCCGTCTGTCTCTTCCCTGTCGATATACCAGAATATCATCAGCAAAAGTCATAGTTCTTCCCTTCCCATCCAGCTGTTGTTCCATGATCGTTATTGTGTACACGTTAAATAGAACTGGTGACAATGGTGAGCCTTGTGGCAGCCCTGGACAAATGGATGTTGGCTCGGAAGACCAACTTCCACATCTGAGTATCACCTTCCTCTGAAACAGTGCTGCAGCGATCCATCTAATGAGGAAGGGGTGCACCGTCAGTTTGAGGAGCATATGCATGATATATTCAAATGGTACCCTGTAGTATGGGAGCCGCGATAGCTCAGTGGTTAGTGAACTGGACTACAAAGGACAAGGGGTAGGGTTCGATCCCAACCGACGGCTTCCGGGTTCACCTAACACCACTTGGGGTGATGGTGCCCTTTACTTTATGGGAGCTGCGATAGCTCAGTGGTTATTGAACTGGACTACAATGGACAAGAGGCAGGGTTCGATCCCAAACGACGGCTTCCGGGTTCACCCAGCCTTTAATGGGTACCGGATTTTTTTCTGGGAAAGTAAAGCGGCACGGGCGCAATACCGACCACATTACCCCAAAAAAATCATGTGCCGAAGGTCTGTAAAATTTATGGTCACTAACACCATATTCCCTATATGCCACTTGGCGTGACGGGGGTACTTTACTTTTTACTTTACCCTGCAGTATCTATAACAACAGCACATGTCTCCTCTCATCTGCGGAAGCCTTAGAAGACGTCATAAGCAAAGACTGCCGCATTGAGCCATGTCTCTTTGTTATATCTATAACCTCTGAGTGTGGGTGGGAATGTGGGTATCTGTTCAAGGTGACAGATGAGGACATGGGCAACCATTTTGTGCAGTAGCTTGCCCACAATGTTCTGCATCGTGATGATTCTGTAGGCACAGATCAGACAATGGTCCTTGTTTGGCTTGCTTTAGTTGTCTGCCATCTATGGTTATGGTGATGTTGTGTTTCACTTTTGCAAAATTCATGACCTCTGTTTTGTTGATGTTGGTTTTCATGTTGTATTTTGTGTCTGTACTATTGAGTCTATTTGAGTGTTCTTCTAGGTCTTCTATTTTTTAGTGCTTGATCGTCTGCAAATAAAAGCTCGTTGATCTCCTCTGTCTCTGATGGGTTGGCTAGCTTGCATATATGGTCCATGTATGTAATAAACAGTAGGGGGGATAGTACACACCCCTGTCTTACACCTGATCTAACTTCGAAGTGGTCTGTGTATCCTGCTGCTGTTCTGACCCTGCAGCAGCTGTTGATGTAGAGACTTTTAATAAGGTTGGTTAGATGTTGGCTTACTACATATGTTGTTAGTATCTCCCACAGTTGTTCTCTGTTTAATCTGTTGAATGTTTTTTCCTGGTCGATGAAAGCTGCCATCTTTTCTGCCAGCTGTTTTAAGGTGAATAGAGCGTTAGTACATCTCATTTTTGCAGAAACCCATTTGAGAATCGCTTAACTGTAGTTCTATTATTGGTCTCAGCCTTTTTTTCCACAATTTTGGTGCATAACTTCCCTACATGGCTGAGAAGCGATATATCTCTATATTGATTGCAATCTTTCTTGCTACCTTTATTTTTTCATATTGGTGTGATTATTGCCTGTTGCAAGTCTTCTGGGGCTTTTTGTTGGTGCCATGCTGCATTGAATATTCTGTGCAGCCACATCACTCCTGTCTCTCCTGCTGCTGCTGTTATTTCTGCTGGTATCTATCCCACTAAATATGTGTTGGTTGTAACAAATATGTGTCACTTGTAACAAATATGTGCCACTTGCAACAAATATGTGCCACTTGCAACAAATATGTGTCTGTTGTAACAAATATGTGTCAGTTGTAACAAATATGTGCCACTTACTACAAATATGTGTCAATCGTAACAAATATGTGTCAATAGTAACAAATATGTGCTACTGGCAACAAATATGTGCTACTGGCAACAAATATGTGTCAGTTGTAACAAATATGTTTCACTTGCAACAAATATATGTCAGTTGTAACAAATATGTGTCACTTGCAACAAATATGTGTCAGTTGTAACAAATATGTGTCAGTTGTAACAAATATGTGTCACTTGCAACAAATATGTGTCACTTGTAACAAATATGTGCTACTGGCAACAAATATGTGTCAGTTGTAACAAATATGTGTCACGTGCAACAAATATGTGTCAGTTGTAACAAATATGTGCTACTGGCAACAGATATATGTTAGTTGTAACAAATATGTGTCAGTTGTAACAAATATGTGTCACTTGCAACATATATGTGTCAGTTGTAACAAATATGTATCAGTTGTAACAAATATGTGTCAGTTATAACAAATATGTGCCACTTGCAACAAATATGTGCCACTTGCAACAAATATGTGCCATTTGCAACAAATATGTGTCAGTTGCAACAAATATGTGTCGGTTGCAAGAAATATCTGTCAGTTGTAGAAAATATGTGTCGGTTGCAACAAATATGTGTCGGTTGCAACAAATATGTGTCGGTTGCAACAAATATGTATCAGTTGTAACAAATAGGTGCCACTTGCAACAAGTATGTGTCGGTTGCAACAAATATGTGCTACTGGCAACAAATATCTGGCAGTTGCAACAAATATGTGTCGGGTTGCAACAAATATGTATCAGTTGTAACAAATAGGTGCCACTTGCAACAAGTATGTGTCGGTTGCAACAAATATGTGCTACTGGCAACAAATATCTGGCAGTTGCAACAAATATGTGTCGGGTTGCAACAAATATGTGCTACTTGCAACAAATATCTGGCAGTTGCAACAAATATGTGCTACTGGCAACAAGTATGTGTCAGTTGCAACAAATATGTGTCGGTTGCAACAAATATGTGCCACTTGCAACAGGTATGTGTCAGTTGCAACAAATATGTGCCACTTGCAACAAGTATGTGTCGGTTGCAACAAATACGTGCTACTGGCAACAAATATCTGGCAGTTGCAACAAATATGTGCTACTGGCAACAAATATGTGTCAGTTGTAACAAATATGTGCCAGTTGTAACAAATATGTGCTACTGGCAACAAATATCTGGCAGTTGCAACAAATATGTGCTACTGGCAACAAATATGTGTCGGTTGTAACAAATATTTGCTACTGGCAACAAATATCTGGCAGTTGCAACAAATATGTGCTACTGGCAACAAGTATGTGTCGGTTGCAGCATAAAAAAACTATAAGCACTAATACCATGAGAAGCTTTTCCTTGAAACAAAATTGGGTTCACTAAATGTCACCTCAGTTGACATTTCCATGAACATAACTTTGACATTTACTGTACCCAGACTACAACATGGTGTGTTATTGGATAGTGTACAATAGTTAGCGCACGATTAGTTATCAACAATGACATCAAAACTTGTTTGCAGAGCAGGAGAAAAAGTTCAACAGCTTTCACATGGGTTCCCTATGAAAGATAATGAAAAGTTAAACAGCTTTCACATGGGTTCCTTATGAAAGATAATGAAAAGTTAAACAGCTTTCACATGGGTTCCCTATGAAAGATAATGAAAAGTTAAACAGCTTTCACATGGGTTCCCTATGAAAGATAATGAAAAGTTAAACAGCTTTCACATGGGTTCCCTATGGAAGATAATGAACATGAAATGGCAGGACAAAGTAACCAACCCTAATGTCTTACAATGAGCCAAACTGCCATCTTGACAACACTTAGGAGTCGTAGGGTAAGGTGGCTGGGTCATGTAATAAGAATGGCAAACAATCATATACTCAAACAAATACTGTGCGGTAAACTTAAGGACAGAAAGAGACCAAAGGGCAGACCAGTGCTGAGATATAAGGATGTTTGCAGGGCTTCCTTGAGGGAATTCTCTATAAGTGAAAGAAACTGGGAAAATCTGGCTACAGATCGTAGCACATGGAGAACAGAAATAACAAAATGGCACAGCAACTTTCGAGGCAGTGCTGATATCAAATTCAGAGGACAAAAGGCACAGGAGACGAGGCCAGGCACCATGAATACATTTTGTTTGTTCTGCGGATGGTTCTGTATGTCCAATATTGGCATATTCAGCCATGAGAGAAGCTGTTCACTAAAACAACATCCAGCATAAAAGACTAATATTTTTACCAAACTACTGACTTATCATAAATGCTTGCTACCAACCATCTGTCAAGACGCTAAAGGCCATACATAACCTGAACTGTATGTTCACCACTAACAATAAGACAGGATCTTGTAACTATCTCGACAACCCCACCATATGACATGGTCAAGCTGGTACCTATCTTCCATGCAAGATGACATTGACAAGGGCAGATAACTAGCATGTTTAACTACTTGATTTCTTTAGCAGTGTCTCACGGAGTGCTATGATATTTGTTATGATATTTGCACGGAGTGTTATGATGTATCCACTGCAACAATGTGGGACATAACTATGATGTTATAACAGAGATGTTATAGAGGTTAAAATTAGTCACAACTTTTGATGTAACGAGCATGATTACAATATTAACATTACACAACATAACACAGCACAGGAAATGATTACCTATAGTTTCAATGCATTTGTTAACAATGATTGTTTCTTGTTGATTATCATATTTGTTAACAATGATTATCTTGTGTTTATTATCATATTTGTTAACAATGATTAACTCTTGTTAATTACCATATTTGTTAACAATGATTAACTCTTGTTAATTATCATATTTGTTAACAATGATTAACTCTTGTTAATTATCATATTTGTTAACAATGATTAACTCTTGTTAATTATCATATTTGTTAACAATGATTAACTCTTGTTAATTATCATATTTGTTAACAATGATTAACTCTTGTTAATTATCATATTTGTTAACAATGACTAACTCTTGTTGATTTCTGGAGAACTGGGTGGTCTAGGAATAATACACTGGTCTCTGGACAGAGAGATCTTGGATTCAAACCCCACTTGTGGTGGGAATTCTTCTCTTTGAATCTCTGATTTATTCATCGTTTTTACCCTTTCTTGGTCTCTGGGTAGTGAGATCCGATGTCTAGTCCTCTCTGTGTAGTGAGATCCGATGTCTAGTCCCCTCTGGGTAGTGAGGTCCGATGTCTAGCCCTCTCTGGGTAGTGAGGTCCGATGTCTAGCCCTCTCTGGGCAGTGAGGCCCTTGTCTAGCCCGCTCTGGGTAGTGAGGTCCGATGTCTAGCCCTCTCTGGGTAGTGAGGTCCGATGTCTAGCTCTCTCTGGGCAGTGAGGCTCTTGTCTAGCCCGCTCTGGGTAGTGAGGTCCGATGTCTAGCCTTCTCTGGGTATTGACGTCTGATGTCTAGTCCTCTCTGGGTAGTGAGGTCCGATGTCTAGCCTTCTCTGGGTAGTGAGGTCCGATGTCTAGTCCTCTCTGGGCAGTGAGGCCTTTGTCTAGCCCTCTCTGGGTAGTGAAGTCCGATGTCTATCCTTCTCTGGGTAGTGAAGTCTGATGTCTAGTCCTCTCTGGGTAGTGAGGTCTGATGTCTAGTCCTCTCTGTGCAGTGACATCCGATGTCTAGCCCTCACTGGGTAGTGAGGTCCGATGTCTAGCCCTCTCTGGGCAGTGAGGCCCTTGTCTAGCCCTCTCTGGGTAGTGAGGTCCGATGTCTAGCCTTCTCTGGGTATTGACGTCTGATGTCTAGTCCTCTCTGGGTAGTGAGGTCCGATGTCTAGCCCTCTCTGGGTAGTGAGGTCCGATGTCTAGTCCTCTCTGGGCAGTGAGGCCCTTGTCTAGCCCTCTCTGGGTAGTGAAGTCCGATGTCTAGCCTTCTCTGGGTAGTGAGGTCTGATGTCTAGTCCTCTCTGTGCAGTGACATCCGATGTCTAGCCCTCTCTGAGTGAGGTCCGATGTCTAGCCCTCTCTGGGCAGTGAGATCCATTGTCTAGTCCTCTCTGGGCAGTGAGGTCAAAGTCTAGTCCTCTCTGGGCAGTGAGATCCATTGTCTAGTCCTCTCTGGGTAGTGAGGTCCAATGTCTAGTCCTCTCTGGGCAGTGAGATCCATTGTCTAGCCCTCTCTGGGCAGTGAGGTTCAATGTCTAATCCTCTTTGGGCAGTGAGATCCATTGTATAGCCCTCTCTTGGCAGTGAGGTCTAAAGTCTAGTCCTCTCTGGACAGTGAGGTCTGATGTCTAGCCTTCTCTGGGTAGTGAGGTCCGATGTCTAGCCCTCTCTGGGTAGTGAGGTCAAATGTCTAGCCATCTCTGGGTAGTGAGGTCCAATGTCTAGCCCTCTCTAGGCAGTGAGATCCATTGTCTAGTCCTCTCTGGGCAGTGAGGTCAAAGTCTAGTCCTCTCTGGGCAGTGAGATCCATTGTCTAGTCCCCTCTGGGTAGTGAGGTCCGATGTCTAGCCCTCTCTGGGTAGTGAGGTCCGATGTCTAGCCCTCTCTGGGCAGTGAGGCCCTTGTCTAGCCCGCTCTGGGTAGTGAGGTCCGATGTCTAGCCCTCTCTGGGTAGTGAGGTCCGATGTCTAGCCCTCTCTGGGCAGTGAGGCCCTTGTCTAGCCCTCTCTGGGTAGTGAGGTCCGATGTCTAGCCTTCTCTGGGTATTGACGTCTGATGTCTAGTCCTCTCTGGGTAGTGAGGTCCGATGTCTAATCCTCTCTGTGCAGTGGCATCCGATGTCTAGCCCTCTCTGGGTAGTGAGGTCCGATGTCTAGCCCTCTCTGGGCAGTGAGATCCATTGTCTAGTCCTCTCTGGGCAGTGAGGTCAAAGTCTAGTCCTCTCTGGGCAGTGAGATCCATTGTCTAGCCCTCTCTTGGCAGTGAGGTCCAAAGTCTAGTCCTCTCTGGACAGTGAGGTCTGATGTCTAGCCTTCTCTGGGTAGTGAGGTCCAATGTCTAGTCCTCTATGGGCAGTGAGGTCCAATGTCTAGTCCTGTATGGGCAGTGAGGTCCAATGTCTAGCCCTCTCTGGGCAGTGAGGTCCAATGTCTAGTCCTCTCTTGGCAGTGAGATCCGTTGTCTAGTCCTCTATGGGAAGTGAGGTCCAATGTCTAGCCCTCTCTTGGCAGTGAGGTCCAAAGTCTAGTCCTCTCTGGGCAGTGAGGTCCAATGTCTAGCCCTCTCTGGGCAGTGAGGTCCAATGTCTAGTCCTCTATGGACAGTGAGGTCCAATGTCTAGTCCTCTATGGGCAGTGAGGTCCAATGTCTAGTCCTCTATGGGCAGTGAGGTCCAATGTCTAGTCCTCTATGGGCAGTGAGGTCCAATGTCTAGTCCTCTATGGGCAGTGAGGTCCAATGTCTAGTCCTCTATGGGCAGTGAGGTCCAATGTCTAGTCCTCTATGGCAGTGAGGTCCAATGTCTAGTCCTCTATGGACAGTGAGGTCCAATGTCTAGTCCTCTATGGACAGTGAGGTCCAATGTCTAGTCCTCTATGGACAGTGAGGTCCAATGTCTAGTCCTCTATGGACAGTGAGGTCCAATGTCTAGTCCTCTATGGACAGTGAGGTCCAATGTCTAGTCCTCTATGGACAGTGAGGTCCAATGTCTAGTCCTCTATGGGCAGTGAGGTCCAATGTCTAGTCCTCTCTTGGCAGTGAGATCCGTTGTCTAGTCCTCTATGGGAAGTGAGGTCCAATGTCTAGTCCTCTCTTGGCAGTGAGGTCCAATGTCTAGTCCTCTATGGGCAGTGAGGTCCAATGTCTAGCCCTCTCTTGGCAGTGAGGTCCAATGTCTAGTCCTCTATGGGCAGTGAGGTCCAATGTCTAGCACTCTCTGGGCAGTGAGGTCCAATGTATAGCCCTCTCTGGGCAGCGAGGTCCAATGTCTAGCACTCTCTGGGCAGTGAGGTCCAATGTCTAGCACTCTCTGGGCAGTGAGGTCCAATGTCTAGTCCTCTTGGATAATGACAAAAAAACAGGATGTTGTGAGTTCAATCTGCACAAACCTGTAGCAGTAACAAATTTAGAAGAGTAGGCCAAACATGGCCACTAGCAGGGTAAAACATGACTCAATGAGAAACTTTTCCATGCCAAACATGGCCACTGGCAGGGTAAAACATGACTCAATGAGAAACTTTTCCATGCCAAACATGGCCACTAGCAGGGTAAAACATGACTCAATGAGAAACTTTTCCATGCCAAACATGGCCACTGGCAGGGTAAAACATGACTCAATGAGAAACTTTTCCATGCCAAACATGGCCACTAGCAGGGTAAAACATGACTCAATGAGAAACTTTTCCATGCCAAACATGGCCACTAGCAGGGTAAAACATGACTCAATGAGAAACTTGTCCATGCCAAACATGGCCACTAGCAGGGTAAAACATGACTCAATGAGAAACTTTCCCATGCCAAACATGGCCACTAGCAGGGTAAAACATGACTCAATGAGAAACTTTTCCATGCCAAACATGGCCACTAGCAGGGTAAAACATGACTCAATGAGAAACTTTCCCATGCCAAACATGGCCACTAGCAGGGTAAAACATGACTCAATGAGAAACTTTTCCATGCCAAACATGGCCACTAGCAGGGTAAAACATGAATCAATGAGAAACTTTCCCATGCCAAAGATGGATGTGTACGAGCTGTGCTGACATAACATTGTTTGTTAACAATTATTACCACTTGATATTGTTTGTATTTGTTAACAATTATTACCACTTGATATTGTTTGTATTTGTTAACAGTTATTACCACTTGATATTGTTTGTATTTGTTAACAATTATTACCACTTGATATTGTTTGTATTTGTTAACAATTATTACCACTTGATATTGTTTGTATTTGTTAACAATTATTACCACTTGATATTGTTTGTATTTGTTAACAATTATTACCACTTGATATTGTTTGTATTTGTTAACAATTATTCTATCTATCTATCTATTGTCCTTTCGAGCCGAAGACAGCACATAGGGCAGAATTACAATCTCAAAAACAGAAACCCTGCGTGCCAAAATGGCACATATTGCAGAGATCACTGCTTCTAAAATCTATGGTTCTGTTTCCATAACAATGCTTTTTACGATGACAGCTTCTCAAGCCATCGATCAACCTCCTTAGTCGCCTTTTACGACATGCCTGGAAGGTCACAGTGTCACTACTCTTTACTTCCCACATAATGAGGCCACGGTAACAACGGGAGTCTTAACAATTATTACCACTTGATATTGTTTGTATTTGTTAACAATTATTACCACTTGATATTGTTTGTATTTGTTAACAATTATTACCACTTGATATTGTTTTATTTGTTAACAATTATTACCACTTGATATTGTTTGTATTTGTTAACAATTATTACCACTTGATATTGTTTGTATTTGTTAACAATTATTACCACTTGGTATTGTTTGTATTTGTTAACAATTATTACCACTTGATATTGTTTGTATTTGTTAACAATTATTACCACTTGATATTGTTTGTATTTGTTAACAATTATTACCACTTGATATTGTTTGTATTTGTTAACAATTATTACCACTTGATATTGTTTGTATTTGTTAACAATTATTACCACTTGATATTGTTTGTATTTGTTAACAATTATTACCACTTAGCTATCTTCTCCTCGCATTCCTGGATGTCCATAATTTGCTCTTGCCTCTTCCTTGCCAACTTCCACAGCTGCACATCTAGGCTCTTCCTTTGTTGCTCCAAGCTTGCCAATGCATTGGCATGCTTGTCTTTCTGTCAGAGATTTCAGCAATTGAGTTAGAATGTAGATCTTCAACAGTTAGAATGTAGATCTTCAACAGTTAGAATGTAGAGCTTCACTACAGAATGTAGATTTTCAAAAGTTAGATTGTAGATCTTCAGAATGTAAGTTTTCCAAGGTTACAATATATAATTTCAACACAGATTCCAAATCTTACACACAGCTAGAATGTAGATATTCAATACAGTTAGAATATAGATCTTCAACACAGTTAGAATATAGATCTTAAACAGTTAGAATGTAGATCTTCAACAGTTAGAATGTAGAGCTTCACTAAAGAATGTAGATTTTCAAAAGTTAGATTGTAGATCTTCAGAATGTAAGTTTTCCAAGGTTACAATATATAATTTCAACACAGATTCCAAATCTTACACACAGCTAGAATATAGATCTTCAACACAGTTAGAATATAGATCTTCAACACAGTTAGAATATAGATCTTCAACACAGTTAGAATATAGATCTTCAACACAGTTAGAATATAGATCTTCAACAGTTAGAATATAGATCTTCAACACAGTTAGAATATAGATCTTTAACACAGTTAGAATATAGATCTTCAACAGTTAGAATATAGATCTTCAACACAGTTAGAATATAGATCTTCAACACAGTTAGAATATAGATCTTCAACACAGTAAGAATATAGATCTTCAACACAGTTAGAATATAGATCTTCAACACAGTTAGAATATAGATCTTCAACACAGTTAGAATATAGATCTTCATCACAGTTAGAATATAGATCTTCAACACAGTTAGAATATAGATCTTCAAAACAGTTAGAATATAGATTTTCAACACAGCTAGAATATAGATCTTCAACACAGCTAGAATATAGATCTTCAACACAGCTAGAATATAGATCTTCAACACAGCTAGAATATAGATCTTCAACACATAATGTAGATCTTCAACATGGTTAGAATATAGATCTTCAACACAGCTAGAATATAGATCTTCAACACATAATGTAAATTTTCCACAAAATTAGAATATAGATCTTCAACACAGCTGGAATGTAGATCTTTAACACTGAATGTATATCTTTCACACAGTTAGAATGCAGACCTTAAAAACTATTAGAATGTAGATTTTCAACACAGAATATAGATCTTCAACATGGTTAGAATGTAGACCTTCAACACAGAATGTAAATCTTCCATACAGTTGGAATGTAGACCTTTAACACAGAATGTGAATCTTCCCCAGTTACAATGTAGATCTTCAACACAGTTAAAATGTAGATCTTCAACATTGAACGTAGATCGTCAACACAGCTTGAATGAAGATCTTTAAAACAGAGTGTAGATCTTCAAAACAGTCAGAATGTAGATCTTCAACACAGGGTGTAGATCTTCAACACAGAATATAGATTGCTCACACAATCAGAATATAGATTTTCAACACAGTTAGAATGTAGATCTTCCACACAACTAGAATGTAGCATCTGACACATAGACAGAAAGCAATTCTTCAACACAATTAAAATGTAGATCTTCAACATAGAATGTAGATCATTAAAAGTTAGAATGTAGATTTTCCACATATCTAGAATGTAGATCTTCAACACAGTTAGAATGTAGATCTTTAACACAGAATGTAGATCATCAAAACTCAACCCATGGTAGGCTATTATCATCCATCATTGCTTCCCAACAGCCAGTGGCAAGACTCAGGCCCAACAATTCCTCCCTTTACTGCACACTCCTACAAGGACATTAACTCTGCTATTGTTTTGAAATGAAGCTGCAATGTCATGACTTTCCAACCTGATGCATCCAACTTCAGCACAATATTTGTAGGTCCTGCTTTTGCCTTGCTTGCACTGTCTGGCATCTTAGTCTCGCTACATTATCTACATCTAGACTACCTTATGATGGCTCTCTACAGCAGTGTATTACATTTTAACAACATGGCTATTCTCAATTCCCTTAATCCTAGATTACAATACATACCTGTGGATGATGTTTTCATGATACCATCATAAACATTCATCATCATCAAGTACCGGGCATGCTGGCATAGGTGATCATGTCTCTCCACAACTTTCGATCTCGGCAGCTATTTATCATTTCTGTTGTTGACCTTCTGCCAAGCCATTCTCTTAAGCTGTCTGTTATCTTTTCTCTTTGCTTCCCTCTATCTCTTTGTCCCTCAATTTTTCCAGTTGTTACAATATATTCCAGTTGTTCTCTTCTCATTACATGGCCAAAAAATGATGATTGTTTCTTCCTAATATTGGAAATTAGCTCTCTTTTTGCTTTGACCTCTCTCAGAACATCTTCATTACTCTTCTTAGCTGTCCATGGTAGTCTCAACATTCTTCTGTAAAACCACATTTCTACAGACTCCAGTGATTTTCTTGTCTGTTGTCCTATTGTCCATGATTTGCATCCATTTGTTAAGACTGGCTCTACATAACATTTAAGAACTCTTTTTCTTGTTTCTATTGTCAAAAATGGATTGCATAGTATCTTCCTCATTTTTTGCAAAGCTGCTTTTGCCTGAGCCATTCTGCATCTCACCTCTTTTGTACATCTTCCGTCTCAGGTTAACAAAGTTCCCAAATATTTAAATTCATTTACCTGTTTTAATATTGTTCCACTTGTCTTTATTTTGCACTGAGGTGATGTCTTTTTCTTTGTTGTTACCATTACCTCTGTCTTTTTGCTATTAAGGCTGAGTCCTTTATTTTTGCTTTCTTTCGCTATAATGTCCCACATTTTTTTAAACTCATTTTCACTCTTAGCTGTTCATCGCTAATTTCTGGAGTGATTTTGTTTCGCACTCTTCGCATGATGATTCTTAGTAATATCTTAGTCATATGACTCATAAGGCTTATTGCGCGATGATCATCGCATTCATCTGTCATTATTCTGTCCATCGTTCCCTTATGTTTTCTTGATCAATCAACAGTTCTCCTTTCTTTGATCTTAAACATCCAGTTTTTGATTGCGTTTTTCTTCCTGTTAATTCCTCAATTTGTTTGTATATAGCTTTAGCATCTCCTTTTTGTTGCATTTCAATCTCTTTGCATCTCTCTTTTAGCCATGCCTCTTTTGCTTCATTGCATTTTATTACAATTTCTTTATTTAATCTCTTATACTCATCTTTATTTTCTTTATTTCTTCTTCTTGTATCCATTAGCTGCAAAATGTCATCTGTCATCCATTTCTTTCTTGAATTTGTCCTCACTGGTGGTATGAACTCTTTTGATGTTTGTTGCATTGATTCTTTTAGCATTGAGTTATTGAGTTATTTGCGGGTCATCATCATTGCACTCCGAACATGTCCATAGGTGCTCAGATCCCCTCCTCAGCAATTCCCTAAGTGTCCACCGACTGACGACTTCAGTTCTATGTTGGTTGATAAGTCTTCTTACATGGCCACTAAGTTTCTCATTTCTGGCTGTGCCCATCTTAACTCCCATTTCTATCATCCGAAGAAGTGACATGGATCTGTGTTTGTCGAAGTCCTGTGCTCTTCCCACATCTCGGAGGGCATTGATGATGTCCGCCCGATCCATTGGTTGCCCGTCCCCAATGACAGCACAGCTAGCCAATCTGTCTGCTCTTACATTTCCCCGTACTCCCGCATGTCCAGGGACATAGACAAAGGTGACCTTACGTATTTTGGATTTCTGCAACGACTCTACCCATTGCATGTGTACAGAGTCTGCCTCCACTTTTTTTATCATGCTCATCGAATCACTCAGTATACATGCGTGGGTGTAGTCTTGTGACTCTAACCATTTGAATGCCTTGGTCACTGCCATCGCCTCCATTGTCATGCTACTCGTGGTCATGACGTATGCACCACTGTTTTCCTTGACTATTCTGCCTGCCGAGCGTGCTGTAAATGCCCATGTACTTCTTTGGTGTTGTCTTACAGATCCGTCTGTATAGATGGCTGCATCTTTCTCATCGGTGTTATCGCAGATGAGAGCGTTGACCTCAGCATTAACCATGACCGGGTTCTGTTCCCTACTTTTCCTGTCGAGTGTGACAATACACGAGAAAGTCCCCTTGAATGACGCAGGCACCGGTATCCACTCCTCACCAACGCTGATATTGGTAAGCCCACAGACCTGATTGATGACATCTTCTGCTCGGCCCACCCATGATTTGCCTCTTTTTAGCCTGGCACCTTTCTCTGTGTTTAGCACGTGGTGCAATGGATGCTCTGTATCTGTACTAATCTTCAGATATGCTCGTGCTCTCCAGATCTTGATTCTGTCATCCATGGATGGAAAGTCAAGAAGATACCTCATTGCTACACAGGGAGTGTCCCTCGTACATCCCAGGATAATGCGCATGGCTTCACTTTGTATTTTCTCCAGCCTATCAATTTGAGTCGCACTGACAGTAAGAATTGCCAGGGCATACTCGAGTGGTGCGAGGACTAATCCCTGGAACAGAAGAGTAAGTAGCCTCTGCTCGATGTTGGCAGCTGCCATGACCTTCAAGGCGGCTAATCCTTTGCGGGATTTTGTTATCACATGACCGACGTGGTCCCAAAAACACAGGCTGCAATCAAACTTAACTCCGAGGTATGTCATCAACTAGTCCCTGGTCACCTCAGCAAGCTTCCATTCGTACTACCGGTGTGGTCGTATTAACGATATGATTGTTAAGACAGTTTAAAGACAAGGAGGTGGCATTAAACTGTCTTTTAGCATTTCCCACTGTTCATCAATGCTTTGTATCTTCTCTATTGCATTGTACCAGTCTGAATTGTGATTTTATATTTATCTTGCAGCTTCTTGTCTGATTTTAGTAAATCTAAATTTAACTTGATGTTAACTGAGGCTCGTTTTGTTGTTTTTAATTTTACTCTAAGCTTTCCCACAACTGGTACATGATCATTATTGCAATCTGCCCCTGGTCTAGTTTTCACACACACCAGACTGTTTCTAAATCTATTGCTTATCATTATATAATCAATTTGATTACATGCATTGTCCCCTGGGCTTTTCCATGTCCACAGACGTCTTGGATGTTGCTTAAACCAGGTGTTTCCTATCATCATGTTGTGTGTTCTTGCCCAGTCAATAAGTTTCTCACCTCTTTCATTCCTCTCGCCTAAGCCATAATGACCAACTACTTCCTCAACTCTTTCCTTTCCTACTTTTGCGTTAAAATCCCATAGAACTATAGTGTTTTCATGTGGTTTGCATTCATGAAGTGCCTCATTTAACTCTTTGTAAAATTTATCAGTTGTTTCCTCTAGACTGTCTGCTGTTGGTGCATAAACTTGTATAAGATTTATGTCTATTGGCTTTCCATTCAATTTCACTAAAAGGACTCTGTCAGATATTAGGTAAAAGCCTTTCACTGTTCTTGCTCTTTCTGCATCCAAGATGATACCTACAACTCTTTGGTGTTCAGTACCTCCAGAATAGATTATTTTATGTTTATCAGAATACATCTCCCCTGATCCGGTGTATCTCATTTTGCAAAGTCCCAGTAATTGTAAACCCATTCTTTTCATTTCTTGTATGATGTTTTCTAGTTTACCCTTCTGCATGAGTGTTCTCACATTACAAGTACCTATCTTTAGAGTTTGTTTTATTTTTATTTTGCTTACAGTAGCTCGATGACGATCGGATATCACCTGTAGCACATGATGTCCCCTACCGAACGAGGGTTTTCCATCGGAATCCCCCTTAACGTTGTTGTCATGATTTTTATTGTTGTGGCAATTCATGATTGTACAAAGAAATTACGACGATGGTTTTCTGTTGACTTCCATCGGTTTGTTTACGGTTGGTTCCACTAGCCTTTGACTAAAAAGTCTCACCCACAAGACAGTGGGGTTGTTTTACTTCGGGGTACCCTCCCTTAGCCTTTTACTCTCCTGAGCTTACCTGCAAGGCAGCATGGCAGCCACAGGTTGTACTGTTTACTGCATACAGTAGCAGGTAAAATTACCCGACCTGACAAAGACACTAATCATAAGCATTACTACCAATTAAATGCTATATTTGGGTTCCAAAAATAGTATTTTCTTTGAACTTTTGCTACACAGCTGTGTGTTTACCCAAGCAGACACACGGGAACCGTATGCTGTAATCATTTCCTCTTAAATGTTTTTGTGATACATCACAACACCCGGTCTGTGACAAAGCTGTGTTGTCATTCCATGTTTCTGTGACATCTAAGTGACCAAGGCGAGAGTGAGCCAAATCTCAACAGTTTCTCCAAGAACCACAACACATCTGACTGGCCAAGTTAATCCTGGACTCAACTTTCACATCTACTAGTGAAACTTGTTATCTCTGGAAGCTACTTCATGATGTTCCCTGTATTTTGTGTTGTCCCACTCCTGTTTCATGATCTTCCCTGTATTCTGTGTTGTCCCACTCCTGTTTCATGATCTTTGTGTCTCTGGCTGCCATCTTCTGTCACTGTGAACCTGTGAAGGCAGACTGGAAAATGTATCAACATTACACCAGTGTACTGACTAAAGATCTAAATACAGACAGAGACATCAACAAGATAGTTGATGAATTCAGTAGACTAATAATACAAGCTGCCAGTGAAACAATACCCAGAGGGGCACGGAAACACTACAAACCATACTGGAATAGTGAACTAGAGCAACTGCACAATGACATGGAAACATCTCGAAAACAAGCAGAAAATAACCCCTGCCAGGAACACCACAATAACTATCAGCATGCTAAAGCCAAATTTCAATGGGCTAAACTGCAAGCCAGACGGAGAAGTTGGAAAGAGAAAACAGAGTACTTGAATCTAGAACGAGACACAAGAAAAGTGTGGAAGCTTGTAAAACAGCTGAATGATGAGGGTACAGAAAGGAATACAAAAATTACACTGAAGAAGGATGGAAACATTCTAACAGGTAAACATGCAGCAAATCACTTTGCAGACTCCTTTGCAAATGACAACAATATTGAAATTAGCCTAGAGAAACGTCAAGAGACCCGTCTAAAACAACAAAATGCAAGACAAGAAGAGACTGCACATGAAGTCATGGAAATACCCATTACACAAAGAGAGCTAGAGCTGGCAATATCCAAATTAAAAATGAAAAAGTCACCAGGTAGTGATGGAGTGTCTAATGAAATGATTAAGAACTTGGGAACTGCAGCTAAAGCAAAACTACTGCAGATCTACAACATTTGCTGGATCACAGGTAAAGTGCCACAGGCATGGAGAGAAGCAATTATGATACCATTACTAAAGCCAGGAAAAGATGGTTCAATGACATCCAGCTATAGACCAATCAGCCTTACAAGCTGTTTGTGCAAAACAATGGAACGTATAATCAATCTCAGACTGCAGTGGTACCTGGAAAGTGAAAATCTCCTTGTCCCACAACAAGCAGGCTTTAGACAGTGTTACTCTACCGAAGATCAGGCAACCTATCTTTCCCAGGAAATTGAGGATGCGTTTCAAGAAAAGAAACTGGTACTAGCAGCATGGATAGACCTAAAGAAAGCATTTGATAAGGTATGGAAGGAAGGGCTTTTGAAGAAACTGAGAAATTATGGAGTAAATGGCAGGATGTACAAATGGGTCAAAGCATACCTGCATAACAGGAGAGCCAGAGTGCAACTGGATGGTCTTAAGAGTAAGAAGGTCCTACTGCGCCAGGGCGTTCCACAGGGAGGGGTACTATCTCCAACACTTTTTCTGATCTACATCAATGACCTAGTTACTGAATTACCACATGGTATCAAAGTGGCAATGTATGCAGATGACTTGGTAATGTGGTGCACAGAGGAGTATGCAACAGTGGCCTCCAAATTGTTACAAAGAGCTATGAATGCACTGAATTCATGGACAAATAGATGGTGTATCAGCATCAATACAGACAAATGCAGTACTACACTTTTCACTCTTTCCCCAAAACAAAAAGCAGGAGCCATCTATATAAACAATGAGCCTGTGAAAGAAGACATACAGGCTACGTATCTCGGAGTTACATTTGATAACAAACTATCTTGGAAACAGCAGATAAATAAGGCAACCCAAAAAGCAAGGAGAAAATTGGCTATTCTAAGAAAGCTGTGTGGAACTACGTGGGGTGCGAGTGGGAAAATACTCAGTAAAGTTTACCAACAGAGTATACGCCCACATTTAGAATATGGATCATCTGCATGGTGTTCAGCATCAAACACCACACTTCAAGAACTGGATAAAGTACAAAACCAGGCACTTAGGGTCATCACAGGAGCAATGAAATCAACACCAATATTAGAGATGGAGAAATTGTGGAGGATACCAGCACTGAGAGAACGGAGGGACACAAAGGTGCTGATACAGGCAGAAAAATTTGCTTGCATGCCGAGACATCCAATGAAGGACCGATTCCAAAATCTTGCATTGGGACGACTTAAGAGAAGCAGTTTTATCCACCAAGCCAAGCGTATTAGTAGACAAACACCAGACATGCCAAGAGCTGTTAACCCCCTACTGCCCATACCAGAACAGACTCCCTGGACAGAGGAATCAGGATTATCAGTTCAAATACGGACAGAAGTGAAAGGAATAGTTGATAAAGAGGAACAGAATAGTCTACAGCGAAAAACAATAACTCTCAGTTTCCTGGATGAAGAATACCCACAAGACCTATGGATTCGTGTGTATACAGATGGATCAGCACAGAATGCAGTAAAAAATGGGGGAGCAGGTGCATATATAGAATACCCAAATAACACTAGGGATATGAATAAAATAGCAACAGGGAAATATTGTCACAATTATGATGCAGAAATACAAGCAATAAAGTTAGCAATAGAAAAACTGCTGAACATTAATCTTAGCCCGCAGCCTGTAGTGTTTTTGACAGATGCAAGATCAGTACTCCAGGCACTACAATCCAGAAAATTACCACATTTGCAGACCTTATTGACTGAACTCTGCAAGCACCACAGGGTTGCCCTGCAGTGGATCCCATCTCACTGTGGAATACCAGGAAATGAGAAAGCAGATCAGTTGGCAAAGGAAGGTTCAACAGGCACACAACTAGATACACCTGTTACATACCATCATAAGAAACAGATAATCAAATCAATCAGAGGACCACAAGCCCCAAATCAGGATGCCTTTTATAATATGAATAGATATGAACAAGTTATCATTATACGTCTCAGAACAGGACACAATCGACTCCATAGTCACATGTATACAAAATTCAAGATCGGCACCTCAACTACTTGTACATGTGGACAGGCGCCCCAGACTGCTGAACACATACTTCAAGACTGCACTGAATATAGTAGACTGAGGAAAATCCATTGACCCATAGATACAACACTACAGACAAAACTATATGGGCCACTGCAAGAATTACAAAAGACAGTAACATTTATACAGGAAACGACATTGCAGATATAGACAATGCTTCAGGCGAACGAAAGATAGATAGACTGTGAACCTAAGAAAACCTAATATTTGATTTGTTGTAGTCATTCTTCATTTATTTGAAAGTTTATCACTGGCCTCTCTAGTGGCTACATTCTATTATATTTCCTTGTTTATCACTGTCCTCTCTAGTGGCTACATTCTATTATATTTCCATGTTTATCACTGTCCTCTCTAGTGGCTACATTCTATTATATTTCCTTGTTTATCACTGGCCTCTCTAGTGGATACATTCTATTATATTTCCATGTTTATCACTGTCCTCTCTAGTGGCTACATTCTATTATATGTCCTTGTTTATCACTGGCCTCTCTAGTGGCTACATTCTATTATATTTCCTTGTTTATCACTGTCCTCTTTAGTGGCTACATTCTATTATATTTCCTTGTTTATCACCTGCCTCTCTAGTGGCTACATTCTATTATATTTCCATGTTTATCACTGGCCTCTCTAGTGGCTACATTCTATTATATTTCCTTGTTTATCACTGTCCTCTCTAGTGGCTACATTCTATTATAAACAACCTGGGCAGTTCTCTCTAGCACTAGCTTCAGCTTGTCATTGCCAGCTCTGGCTGGGCAGTTCTCTCTAGCACTAGCTTCAGCTTGTCATTGCCAGCTCTGGCTGGGCAGTTCTCTCTAGCACTAGCTTCAGCTTCTCATTGCCAGCTCTGGCTGGGCAGTTCTCCCATGAATGTCCTCCTTACACAATGTAGGCTTCATTTACATTTTTGGATGACATTAGTGACCTAATATAACCTAGACGACCTAGTCTGAGGTAGACTGGATCGTGTCTCACCAAGATTAAATCAAATATCTGCAAGTCAAGAGCAACTATCTAGTGACTCAGTAATACTTCTCATGCCCATCACTGCTGTCTTCTTCTTCTTGTTACATCAGAATTATTTTTTCTGAGTCTCTCATATTTTATTTACATTCTAGTGAGCAATCACTCATGGGTTGCTTCCAGCAGTGACAGGCAAATAGCAGCACATCTTTACGGGTTCAAATCTTCAAACTGGAATCAAAAACATTTTTGTTACATACAGAACATGTCTAAACACCTACGGGGTGTTAAAAAATTGATGACATAAACCTACGGGGAATCACATGTAATTGTTTTCCTATAGGGTTGCATGACTTTCTGAACACACTGTACTTTGTAAAGCTCAATCTATGAGTATTATCAATACAGACTTTAACTGGCCACTAACTCCTCAAAAAGCACATCCAAATCTTACATTTACGCTCAGCAACTGTTCCTGCCGCTGGTTGCCTGCCTCCAGTTGTTGGTGCTCAAACTCAGCCTCTGAGACACCAGCCTGCAAGTTCTGAACCTAACACAAGGGAGACAAGAAGGTTGTCAGTGCACAACTGAAATCATTAACAAATATCACAGGACAAATATAACCATGGATTAACACATCTAGTACAACAATGATGACTGAGGAGATTAACGAGCTTCTATTTGTAGACGATCAGACACTAATACATGAAACAATAGAAGACCTACAAGAACACTTAAACAAACTCAACAGCTCAGGCACAAAATACAACATGAAAATCAACATCAACAAAACAGAAGTCATGAATGTCGCCAAAAATAAACAGAACATCAACATAACTATAGAAGGCAGACAACTAAAACAAGTAGAGGAATTTAAATAGCTAGGAAGTCTAGTGACAAATGACAATTCACAAACAGCAGAGATAGAATCAAGATGCAAAAAGCTTGTCAAATCATTGGACAGTTATCACCACTATTGTCCAACAAGGAAATAACTCTGGAGGAAAAACGAGCACTATACAATACAATCTTCATCTCAACATTGTGCTACCAATGCCAGACCTGGACCCTAGATGCAAGAACAATAAGAAAAATAACCTCTACTGAGATTAAATGTGTTAGAAGAATGACAGGAAACAGTCTGAGAGATAAGATCAGAAATGAAGAACTGGGAAAAAAGCTAGGAATAATTTCTGCCATAAAGTACATAAAGAAACAAACAGATAAAATGGCTTGGCCATGTGGTAAAGCAGAAAGACCGGAACACAACACAACGAGCCTTCAATAAACATTGTGAGAACACCAGATCCAAGGGCTGACTATGAAAAAGGTGGATTGATGGAATATTAGAAATACTAGGAAATATAACAGGAGGAGAGGTCGACAGAAGAGCAAAAGATGGATTGGTGGAATATTAGAAACACTAGGAAACATAACAGGAGGAGAGGACAACAGAAGAGTAAAAGATGGATTGATGGAATATTAGAAACACTAGGAAACATAACAGCAGGAGAGGTCAACAGAAGAGCAAAAGATGGATTGATGGAATATTAGAAACACTAGGAAATATAACAGCATGAGAGGCCAACAGAAGAGCAAAAGATGGATTGGTGGAATATTAGAAACACTAGGAAACATAACAGCAGCAGAGGCCAACAGAAGAGCAAAAGATGCATTGATGGAATATTAGAAACACTAGGAAATATAACAGTAGCAGAGGCCAACAGAAGAGCAAAAGATGCATTGATGGAATATTAGAAACACTAGGAAACATAACAGTTGGAGAGGACAACAGAAGAGCAAAAGATGCATTGATGGAATATTAGAAACACTAGGAAACATAACAGCAGGAGAGGACAACAGAAGAGCAAAAGATGGAATATTAGAAACACTATGAAACATAACAGCAGGAGAGGACAACAGAAGAGCAAAAGATGGAATATTAGAAACACTATGAAATATAACAGCATGAGAGGCCAACAGAAGAGCAAAAGATAGAATATTAGAAACACTATGAAACATAACAGCAGGAGAGGACAACAGAAGAGCAAAAGATAGAATATTAGAAACACTAGGAAATATAACAGCATGAGAGGCCAACAGAAGAGCAAAAGATGGATTGGTGGAATATTAGAAACACTAGGAAACATAACAGCAGCAGAGGCCAACAGAAGAGCAAAAGATGCATTGATGGAATATTAGAAACACTAGGAAATATAACAGTAGCAGAGGCCAACAGAAGAGCAAAAGATGCATTGATGGAATATTAGAAACACTAGGAAACATAACAGTTGGAGAGGACAACAGAAGAGCAAAAGATGCATTGATGGAATATTAGAAACACTAGGAAACATAACAGCAGGAGAGGACAACAGAAGAGCAAAAGATGGAATATTAGAAACACTATGAAACATAACAGCAGGAGAGGACAACAGAAGAGCAAAAGATGGAATATTAGAAACACTATGAAACATAACAGCAGGAGAGGACAACAGAAGAGCAAAAGATGAATTGATGGAATATTAGAAACTAGGAAACATAACAGTTGGAGAGGACAACAGAAGAGCAAAAGATGGATTGATGGAATATTAGAAACACTAGGAAACATAACAGCAGGAGAGGCCAACAGAAGAGCAAAAGACAACAAACAATATCTCCCCTCGATGCTGAAAGGTGAATTAGGATAGAAAGAAGAAGTTCAACAATAAGACATGATAGGTTTCATCTATTTGATTGTAAGTCTCCAAGATGACCCACTACAGCTTCCAGATGTTGTTCTAGAAAGTTGTTTTGGGAGCTAACAACATCAAGTACCACAACAGTGGCTCTAGCAATGTTCAATGTCATCACTTGTGTACATCGGTACATCAACTTGACTGTTGAACATAGTTCATTGACAGATTACTGGCAGTGACGGCTTTCCATGTTTGGAAACAAAATATTTGGTGGAAAGTTTGCAGTAGACTTTTATCTAAATCAATTTGATGAGCCACTACAGAAATGTCAAGCTCATGGCTCATCGCAGGTGACGGAAATTTCACTGGCTCCTACCTCTGCTTGACCTCCTATCTAGTGGCTGGCCTCTAAAAAATTACAGAACTATTATTACAACATGAACTCATTACATCACCTACATCAACAATGGCACATTTGAACATCAAACATGACTCACTTCAACAACAACAATGGCACATTTGAACATCAAACGTGACTCACTTCAACAACAACAATGGCACATTTGAACATCAAACATGACTCACTTCAGCAACAACAATGGCACATTTGAACATCAAACATGACTCACTTCAACAACAACAATGGCACATTTGAACATCAAATATGACTCACTTCAACAACAACAATGGCACATTTCAACATCAAACATGACTCACTTCAGCAATCAACAATGGCACATTTGAACATCAAACATGACTCACTTCAACATCAACAATGGCACATTTGAACATCAAACATGACTCACTTCAACATCAACAATGGCACATTTGAACATTAAATATGACTCACTTCAACAACAACAATGGCACATTTGAACATCAAACATGACTCACTTCAACATCAACAATGGCACATTTGAACATCAAATATGACTCACTTCAACAACAATGCACTACAATACCAACCCTGACTCATTATGACATCAATACTGACTTGTTGGAACATTTAGAGTGACTCACTACTACATAAATGCAAGTTACAAAGATATGTTACAAACATTGGAGGTGATGTTACAAACATTGAGAGGGATGTCACAAACATTGAGAGGGATGTCACAAACATTGAGGGGGATGTCACAAACATTGAGAGGGATGTTACAAACATTGAGAGGGATGTCACAAACATTGAGAATGATGTTACAAACATTGAGAGGGATGTCACAAACATTGAGAGTGGTATCACAAACATTGAGAGGGATGTCACAAACATTGAGAGGGATGTCACAAAAATTGAGAGGGATGTCACAAACATTGAGAGGGATGACACAAACATTGAGAGGGATGTCACAAACATTGAGAGGGATGTCACAAACATTGAGAAGGATGTCATAATCATTCAGAAGAATGTCACAAACATTGAAAGAGATGTCACAAACTTTGAGAGGAATGTCACAAACATTGAGAGGAATGTCACAAACATTGAGAGGAATGTTACAAACATTGAGAGGGATGTCACACAAAATGACCTACCTTTCTAGCCTGCCTCTCCTCTAAAGCTCTGGCATTGTCATTTTTCCGTCTCAGCAGATCCATCTCTTGTTTATTCTCACCCAACTTGTCATGTATGTCATTTATCTGATTGACATAAGCTGTGTATGTCATCTGGGCTTTGCTGAGCTGCTGGCTGCAAGTAGAAGCTGACATGTTCAAGTGTGTTTCGGTGTTCAAATACAGGTTCAGATGTTCATGTGTGTCTCTTTGTTCAAATACAGGTTCAGATGTTCATGTGTATCTCTTTGTTCAAATACAGGTTCAGATGTTCATGTGTGTCTCTTTGTTCAAATACAGGTTCAGATGTTCATGTGTGTCTCTTTGTTCAAATATAGGTTCAGATGTTCATGTGTGTCTCTTTGTTCAAATACAGGTTCAGATGTTCATGTGTGTCTCTTTGTTCAAATACAGGTTCAGATGTTCATGTGTGTCTCTTTGCTCAAATACAGGTTCAGATGTTTATGTGTGTCTCTTTGTTCAAATACAGGTTCAGATGTTTATGTGTGTCTCTTTGTTCAAATACAGGTTCAGATGTTTATGTGTGTCTCTTTGTTCAAATACAGGTTCAGATGTTTATGTGTGTCTCTTGTCCTATTTGATCAAGCACATTCATTACCTCTCATGGCACCTACACATTGGTTGCTCAGACTAAGGTATGAATAATACCATACATAACATATGGCTGCACACCATCTACCATTACACAAAATGTTCAGCTGTTTATTGAAAAAGCTTCTGTTATAAATACAGCAACATACATCACACATCACGCAACCACCCTCGACAACATCTTGTCTTATTCAGTCATTATTTGTATTTTTATAGAGATCTTCTCAGGCACTCCATCAAACAGTAAAGTCATTCTTTAATGAATTAATTTACCAAAGTTGTGAGCTTAGTACACTTCTATGCAGATCAGAAACTTGGACTACCTATGCAGGGCAGGAGAAAAGGTTAAACAGCTTTCACATGCATTGCCTTTGAAGGATTATGAACATCAAATGGCAGGACAAAGTAACCAACTCTAATGTCTTACAACGAGCCAAACTCCCATCCATCATGGCAACACTTAGGAGTCGTAGACTAAGGTGGCTGGGTCATTTAAGGAGAATGACAAACAATCATATTCTCAAACAAATATTGTATGGCGAACTTTGGAGGGAAAGAGATCAAGGACAGACCAGTGCTGAGATATAAAGATGTTTGCAGGGCTTCCTTGAGGCAATTCTCTATCAGTGAAAGAAACTGGGAAAGTCTGGCTGCAGATCATAGCACATGGAGAACACAAATAAAAATGGTACAGCAACTTTCAAGGCGGTGGTGATATCACATTCAGAGGACAAAAGGCGCAGGAGAAAGGAGACAAGGCCAGGCACCACAAAAATACATCTGGTTCATTCTGCGGATGGATCTGTCCATCCAATATTGGCAGATTCAGCCACGGGAGAAGCTGTTCAGTAAAGCAGCATCCAACATAAGACACTGATATTTTACCAAACTACTGACTTATCATGATTGAGTTATTGAGTTATTTGCGGGTCATCATCATTGCACTCCGAAAATGTCCATAGGTGCTCAGATCCCCTCCTCAGCAATTCCCTCAGTGTCCAGCGACTGACGACTCCAGTTCTATGTTGGTTGATAAGTCTTCTTACACGGCCACCAAGTTTCTCATTTCTAGCTGTGCCCATCCTAACTCCCATTTCCATCATCCGAAGAAGTGACGTTGATCTGTGTTTGCCGAAGTCCTGTGCTCTTCCCACATCTCGGAGGGCATTGATGATGTCCGCCCGATCCATCGGTTGCCCGTCCTCAACGACAGCGCAGCTAGCCAACCTGTCCGCTCTCTCATTTCCCCGTACTCCCTCCACTTTTTTAATCATGCTCATCGAATCACTCAGTATACATGCGTGGATGTAGTCTTGTGACTCTAACCATTAGAATGCCTTGGTCACTGCCATCACCTCCATTGTCATGCTACTCGTGGTCATGGCGTATGCACCACTGTCTTCTTTGGCTATTCTGCCTGCCGAGCATGCTGTAAATGCCCATGCACTTCTTTCGCGTCGTCTTACAGATCCGTCTGTATAGATGACTGCATCTTTCTCATTGGTGTTATCGCAGATGAGACTGTTGACCCCAGCATTAACCACGACCGGATTCTGTTCCCTACTTTTCCTGTCGAGTGTGACAATACATAAGAAAGTCCCTTTGAATGACGTAGGCACCGGTATCCACTCCTCACCAACTCTGATATTGGTAAGCCCACAGACCTGTTTGATGACATCTTCTGCTCGGCCCACTCATGATTTGCCTCTTTTTTGCCTGTCACCTTTCTCTGTGTTGAGCACGTGGTGCAATGGATGCTCTGTATCTGTACTAATCTTCAGGTATGCTCGTGCTCTCCAGATCTTGATTCTGTCCTCCATGGTTGGAAAGTCAAGAAGATACCTCATTGCTACACAGGGAGTGTCCCTCGTACATCCCAGGATAATGCGCATGGCTTCATTTTGTATTTTCTCCAGCCTATCAATTTGAGTCATACTGACAGTAAGAATGGCCAGGGCATACTCGATTGGTGCGAGGACTAATCCCTGGAACAGAAGAGTAAGTAGCCTGTGCTCGATGTTGGCAGCTGCCATGACCTTCAAGGTGGCTAATCCTTTGCGGGATTTTGTTATCACATGGTCGATGTGGTCCTGAAAACACAGCCTGCGATCAAACTTAACTCCGAGGTATGTCATCAACTTGTCTCTGGTCACCTAATCAGCTCCCATTCGTACTACCGGTGTGGTCGTATTAACGATATGATTGTTAAGGGAGAACCATGAAACTGATGCTTTATTAGGGTTAACCAAGGCACCTGAAACCCCACACCAGGAAGAAATGCGATCGAGTTCGTCTTGCATTGTGGAGGCGATTCCCCGTCTGTCTCTTCCCTGTCGATGTACCAGAATATCATCAGCAAAAGTCATAGTTCTTCCCCTCCCATCCAGCTGTTGTTCCGTGATCGTTATTGTGTACACGTTAAATAGAACTGGTGACAATGGTGAGCCTTGTGGCAGCCCTGGACAATTGGATGTTGGCTCGGAAGACCAACTTCCACATCTGAGTATCACCTTCCTCTGAAACAGTGCCGCGGCGATCCATCTAATGAGGAAGGGGTTCACCGCCAGTTTGAGAAGCATATGCATGAGATATTCAAATGGTACCCTGTTGTATGCATCCTCCAGATCTATAGCAGCAGCACATGTCTCCTCTCGTCTGTGGAAACCTTCGAAGACGTCATAGGCTCATGATTGCTTGTTACCAATCATCTGTCATGTCATGATTGCTTGCTACCAATTGTCTGTCATGTCATGATTGCTTGCTACCAATTGTCTGTCATGTCATGATTGCTTGCTACCAATTGTCTGTCATGTCATGATTGCTTGCTACCAATTGTCTGTCATGTCATGATTGCTTGCTACCAATTGTCTGTCATGTCATGATTGCTTGCTAACAATCATTTGTCAAGATGCCAAAGGCCATATATATAAATTCATTCTTAGGTACTTCATCAAACAGTGAAGTCATTCTTAGGTACTTCATCAAACAGTGAAGTCATTCGTAGGCACTTCATCAAACAGTGAAGTCATTCTTAGGTACTTCATCAAACAGTGAAGTCATTCTTAGGTACTTCATCAAACAGTGAAGTCATTCTTAGGTACTTCATCAAGCAGTGAAGTGATTCTTAGGTACCTCATCAAACAGTGAAGTCATTCTTAGGTACCTCATCAAACAGTGAAGTCATTCTTAGGTACTTCATCAAACAGTGAAGTCATTCTTAGGTACTTCATCAAACAGGGAAGTCATTCTTAGGTACTTCATCAAACAGTGAAGTCATTCTTAGGTACTTCATCAAACAGTGAAGTCATTCTTAGGTACTTCATCAAACAGTGAAGTCATTCTTAGGTACTTCATCAAACAGGGAAGTCATTCTTAGGTACTTCATCAAACAGGAAGTCATTCTTAGGTACTTCATCAAACAGTGAAGTCATTCTTATAGGTACTTCATCAAACAGTGAAGTCATTCTTAGGTACTTCATCAAACAGTGAAGTCATTCTTAGGTACTTCATCAAACAGTGAAGTCATTCTTAGGTACTTCATCAAACAGTGAAGTCATTCTTAGGTACTTCATCAAACAGTGAAGTCATTCTTAGGTACTTCATCAAACAGTGAAGTCATTCTTAGGTACTTCATCAAACAGTGAAGTCATTCTTAGGTACTTCATCAAACAGTGAAGTCATTCTTAGGTACTTCATCAAACAGTGAAGTCATTCTTAGGCATTTTCTAGCAACATGAGATGTTGCCACAATTAGAACCTGCTCAAATGTTGCATGATAACTGCTGTTTATTAATGTTTGTGTAATAAGATCTGTGCATGATAACTTATGAAAACATATCAGTGTAACAGCATCTATGTCATAACTGCTGTGTGATAACATCTATATCATAACTGATGTGTGATAACATCTATATCATAACTGCTGTGTGATAAGATCTATATCATAACTGCTGTGTGATAACATCTGTATCATAACTGCTGTGTGATAACATCTATATCATAACTGATGTGTGACAACCACTAAAATCAACTTTACATAAACCTTTAGTTCTTCTAAGTCATTAACTTTCAGTTTCCGATCTGCCGCTGTCTGTCTTCCAATCTACCTGAAACACATTAGCTCATCCCTAGATGTTCACCTCTCTCACTCTATTTCTACCCGCCCTAAATATACATCCCCCATCTCTGTAGCTACCTAAACCTTTCTTCAGTCTCTCCCTCCCACTACACCCACCTTATATCTGTGAGATCATCTCTCCCTCCCACTACACCCACCTTATATCTGTGAGATCATCTCTCCCTCCCACTACACCCACCTTATATCTGTGAGATCATCTCTCCCTCCCACTACACCCACCTTATATCTGTGAGATCATCTCTCCCTCCCACTACACCCACCTTATATCTGTGAGATCATCTCTCCCTCCCACTACACCCACCTTATATCTGTGAGATCATCTCTGACACTGTCTAACTCCATCTTGATGTGTCCCCTCTCTGTGTTAGCTTTAGCAAGGGATTCCTCTGACCTGACCTCAGTCTTAGCATGCCTCTGTTGCGCCATCACCAACTCCTGGTCTGTCTGGTAGAATGTGATGGTGATCATGAGTTAACACAACTACCATTACATTCTGATCATTACACTTCCTTATCTTACATGATCACATATCCAAGTGGTGTTTTCTTAGCCTGCAAGTCTCTTCAGTCAACAAATTAGCCATCTCTTCTTACATGTCCACATATTTCAACACAGTCTAGTTTTCTTATACCACACACACCATTATCTCACAACACAGTCTAGTTTTCTTATACCACACACACCATTATCTCACAACACAGTCTAGTTTTCTTATACCACACACACACACCATTATCTCACAGCACAGTCTAGTTTTCTTATACCACACACACACCATTATCTCACAACACAGTCTAGTTTTCTTATACCACACACACCATTATCTCACAACACAGTCTAGTTTTCTTATACCACACACACCATTATCTCACAGCACAGTCTAGTTTTCTTATACCACACACACACCATTATCTCACAACACAGTCTAGTCTTCTTATACCACACACACCATTATCTCACAGCACAGTCTAGTTCTCTTATACCACACACACCATTATCTCACAACACAGTCTAGTTTTCTTATACCACACACACCATTATCTCACAGCACAGTCTAGTTTTCTTATACCACACACACCATTATCTCACAACACAGTCTAGTTTTCTTATACCACACACACCATTATCTCACAACACAGTCTAGTTTTCTTATACCACACACACCATTATCTCACAGCACAGTCTAGTTTTCTTATACCACACACACCATTATCTCACAACACAGTCTAGTTTTCTTATACCACACACACCATTATCTCACAACACAGTCTAGTTTTCTTATACCACACACACCATTATCTCACAGCACAGTCTAGTTTTCTTATACCACACACACACCATTATCTCACAACACAGTCTAGTCTTCTTATACCACACACACACCATTATCTCACAGCACAGTCTAGTTCTCTTATACCACACACACCATTATCTCACAACACAGTCTAGTTTTCTTATACCACACACACCATTATCTCACAACACAGTCTAGTTTTCTTATACCACACACACCATTATCTCACAGCACAGTCTAGTTTTCTTATACCACACACACACCATTATCTCACAACACAGTCTAGTCTTCTTATACCACACACACACCATTATCTCACAACACAGTCTAGTTTTCTTATACCACACACACACCATTATCTCACAACACAGTCTAGTTTTCTTATACCACACACACCATTATCTCACAACACAGTCTAGTTTTCTTATACCACACACACCATTATCTCACAGCACAGTCTAGTTTTCTTATACCACACACACCATTATCTCACAGCACAGTCTAGTTTTCTTATACCACACACACACACTATTATCTCACAACACAGTCTAGTCTCCTTATACAACACACACACCATTATCTCACAGCACAGTCTAGTCTCCTTATACCACACACACACACCATTATCTCACAGCACAGTCTAGTCTCCTTATACAACACACACAACATTATCTCACAACACAGTCTAGTCTCCTTATACAACACACACACCATTATCTCACAACACAGTCTAGTCTCCTTATACCACACACACCATTATCTCACAACACAGTCTAGTCTCCTTATACCACACACACACACCATTATCTCACAGCACAGTCTAGTCTCCTTATACCACACACACACACCATTATCTCACAACACAGTCTAGTCTCCTTATACCACACACACACCATTATCTCACAACACAGTCTAGTTTTCTTATACCACACACACCATTATCTCACAACACAGTCTAGTCTCCTTATACCACACACACCATTATCTCACAGTACAGTCTAGTCTCCTTATACAACACACACACCATTATCTCACAGCACAGTCTAGTCTCCTTATACCACACACACACACCATTATCTCACAGCACAGTCTAGTCTCCTTATACCACACACACCATTATCTCACAACACAGTCTAGTCTTCTTATACAACACACACACCATTATCTCACAACACAGTCTAGTCTCCTTATACAACACACACACACCATTATCTCACAACACAGTCTAGTCTCCTTATACCACACACACCATTATCACACAGCACAGTCTAGTCTCCTTATACAACACACACACCATTATCTCACAGCACAGTCTAGTCTCCTTATACAACACACACACCATTATCTCACAACACAGTCTAGTCTCCTTATACCACACACACACACCATTATCTCACAACACAGTCTAGTCTCCTTATACCACACACACCATTATCTCACAACACAGTCTAGTTTTCTTATACCACACACACACACCATTATCTCACAACACAGTCTAGTTTTCTTATACCACACACACACCATTATCTCACAGCCCAGTCTAGTCTCCTTATACCACACACACCATTATCTCACAACACAGTCTAGTTTTCTTATACCACACACACACACCATTATCTCACAACACAGTCTAGTCTCCTTATACCACACACACCATTATCTCACAACACAGTCTAGTCTCCTTATACAACACACACAACATTATCTCACAACACAGTCTAGTTTTCTTATACCACACACACACACACACCATTATCTCACAACACAGTCTAGTTTTCTTATACCACACACACACCATTATCTCACAACACAGTCTAGTTTTCTTATACCACACACACACCATTATCTCACAACACAGTCTAGTTTTCTTATACCACTCACACACACACCATTATCTCACAACACAGTCTAGTTTTCTTATACCACACACACCATTATCTCACAGCACAGTCTAGTCTCCTTATACCACACACACCATTATCTCACAACACAGTCTAGTTTTCTTATACCACACACACCATTATCTCACAGCACAGTCTAGTTTTCTTATACCACACACACCATTATCTCACAACACAGTCTAGTTTTCTTATACCACACACACCATTATTTCACAACACAGTCTAGTTTTCTTATACCACACACACCATTATCTCACAACACAGTCTAGTTTTCTTATACCACACACACCATTATCTCACAACACAGTCTAGTTTTCTTATACCACACACACCATTATCTCACAGCCCAGTCTAGTCTCCTTATACCACACACACCATTATCTCACAACACAGTCTAGTCTTCTTATACCGCACACACCATTATCTCACAACACAGTCTAGTCTCCTTAATTGACAGATAAACATTGACATCTGCTAACCTATGTCACTGATAATTGACAGATAAACACTGACATCAGCTAACCTATGTCACTGATAATTGACAGATAAACACTGACATTTGCTAATCAATATGTCATTGAATTAGATAACATTGTCTGAACCACAATGCAGCTTTAGATCCATAAGATCAACTGCAGACATGATTTTCTCGTTACGTTTACTCCAAGAAAAATCTAGAGAGCAGAAAAAGCCACTCTTCATTACTTTATCGACCTTACAAAGGACTTTGACCTAGTCAGCAGGAACGGTATTTTCAAAAGACTATCTAAAATAGGCTGCCCACATACTGCTACTAACACTAGTCAAATCGTTTCATGACAATATGAAGGGCACCATCCAATATGCTGGCAGCACATCACAACCCTTCAACATATGCAGCAGTGTCAAGCAGAGATGTGTTCTTGCTCCGACCATATTTGGAATCTTCTTCGCTGTTCTGTTAAAACATTCATTCTCAAATGTGAATGAAGGAGTCTATCTTCATACTAGATCTGATAGTTGTTCAATCTTGCAAGACTAAAGGCAAGGTCTAAGGTCAGACATATCTCTATTAGAGACCTGTTATTTACTGACAACGCTGCACTTGTCCCTCAAAGTCAGGAAGAACTCTAGAGCATGATACATCATTTTTCGTATGTCTGCAGAGACTTTGGTCTAAAAATGTGTCCATGGCCTGTGGTGGGAATCAAACCCAGGACCTTCCTGTCCAGACCACCCAGCTCCCATCCACATATCTGAGTTAGCCGTACATTATGAAACTACTTATTATCTTATTCTATTTGAAGCCTCTCATTACAAGACAAGACAACTCTACAGCCATGTAAAGAAGTCTCTAGCTACTTACCTCCCCTTGGGCTTTCCTAATTTTATCCATGGCCTCGACTTCCAGGACCAGCTTCTCCTGGACCAGCGGGCTGGTGGGAGAGCAAACATAACTGGGCATTGGTTGGGCAGATAACAAGGGCATTGATTGGGCAGACAATAGAGGGCACTAGTTGGGCAGACAATAGATGGCACTGGTTGGGCAGATAACAAGGGCATTAGCTGGGCAGATAACAAGGGCATTGGTTGGGCAGATAACAAGGGCATTGGTTGGGCAGATAACAAGGGCATTGGTTGTGCAGATAACAAGGGCATTGGTTGGGCAGATAATAGAGGGCACTGGTTGGGCAGACAAGGGCATTGGTTGGGCAGATAACAAGGGCATTGGTTGGGCAGACAACAAGGGCATTGGTTGGGCAGATAATAGAGGGCATTGGTTGAGCAGACAACAAGGGCATTGGTTGGGCAGACAACAAGGGCATTGGTTGGGCAGATAATAGAGGGCACTGGTTGCGCAGATAACAAGGGCATTGGTTGGGCAGATAATATAGGGCACTGGTTGCACAGACAACAAGGGCATTGGTTGGGCAGATAATAGAGGGCATTGGTTGGGCAGATAATAGAGGGCACTGGTTGCGCAGATAACAAGGGCATTGGTTGGGCAGATAACAAGGGCATTGGTTGGGCAGATAATAGAGGGCACTGGTTGGGCAGATAACAAGGGCATTGGTTGGGCAGATAACAAGGGCATTGGTTGGGCAGATAATAGAGGGTACTGGTTGGGCAGACAACAAGGGCATTGGTTGGGCAGACAACAAGGGCATTGGTTGGGCAGATAATAAGGGCATTGGTTGGGCAGACAACAAGGGCATTGGTTGTGCAGACAACAAGGGTACTGGTTGGGCAGATAACAAGGGCATTGGTTGGGAAGACAACAAGGGCATTGGTTGGGCAGACAACAAGGGCATTGGTTGGGCAGACAACAAGGGCACTGGTTGGGCAGATAACAAGGGCATTGGTTTGGAAGACAACAAGGGCATTGGTTGGGCAGATAACAAGGGCATTGGTTGGGCAGACAACAAGGGCATTGGTTGGGCAGATAACAAGGGCATTGGTTGGGCAGATAACAAGGGCATTGGTTGGGCAGACAACAAGGGCATTGGTTGGGCAGATAATAGAGGGCACTGGTTGGGCAGATAACAAGGGCATTGGTTGGGCAGATAACAAGGGCATTGGTTGGGCAGACAACAAGGGCATTGGTTGGGCAGATAATAGAGGGCACTGGTTGCACAGATAACAAGGGCATTAGTTGGGCAGACAATAGAGGGCACTGGTTGGGCAGATAACAAGGGCATTGATTGGGCAGATAACAAGGGCATTGGTTGGGCAGAAAACAAGGGCATTGGTTGGACATTGGTTGGGCAGATAATAGAGGGCACTGGTTGAGCAGATAACAAGGGCACTGGTTGAGCAGATAACAAAGGGCACTAGTTGGGCAGATAATAAAGGGCAATGGTTTGGGAAAATAATAGGGTCATTGGTTGGGCAGACAATAGAGGGCACTGGCTGGGCAGATAATAGAGGTCATTGGGTGGGCAGATAATAGAGGGCGTTGGTTAGGCAGATAATGGAGAGCATTGGTTAGGCAGAAAATGGAGGGCTTTGGTTAGGCAGATAATGGAAGGCATTGGTTGGGCAGACAAAAGGAATGCAATTCGATCTTCAGATTTTTCGTCAAAGAAAATAATAACTTTCAAGAATATTCTGGATGTATAAATGTGATATGGCCATGAAACCTTTACAAATATGTGATTATGTTACGGGTTGTGATAACTTTACAAATATGTGATTATGTTATGGGTTGTGACAACTTTACAAATATGTGATTATGTTACGGGTTGTGACAACTTTACAAATATGTGATTATGTTATGGGTTGTGATAACTTTACAAATATGTGATTATGTTACAGGTTGTGATAACTTTACAATTATGTGATTATGTTACAGGTTGTGATAACTTTACAATTATGTGATTATGTTACAGGTTGTGATAACTTTACAATTATGTGATTATGTATTCATCATCATCATTGAGTGCCTTCTCCGCAACGAAGGTTGGCTACCATGGATCGCCATTCTACTCTGTTTCTTGCTTTGATGGTGCAGGCTGTCATAGATTGACTTGTCCATCTTTTGATGTTACTCGTCCATGTTAGTCTTGGTCTGTCTCTGCCTCTTTTATCTTGTATTTTCCCTTCTAATATTACTTTTAGCAGGTTGTTGTGTCTTTTAACATGCCCCAAAAATTTCATTTGTCTTGTCTTAATTGTGTTCAGCAGTTCTCTTTTTATTTTCAGTTATTTTAAAACTTCATCGTTTGTTTTCTTTTCTTTCCATCCAATTCTACCTATTCTTCTATAAACCCACATTTCAAAGGCTTCAATTTTCTGTTCTGTTTTCTTGTCTAATGTCCATGTTTCTGCACCATACAGGGATATTGAGAAGATGTAACATTTTGCCATTCTTAGCTTCGGCCCTGTTGATATTTGTTTTGTTGTTAGTATATTTTTCATGGCATTAAAATTACTTTTTGCCATACCTTATGTACATGTGATTATGTATTACGGGTTATGAAATATTTCCACTGTCTCTCGTGCTAAGTATAAATAAAATATAATCAGACAAACAAATTTTCAGAGAGAATCAAACAAACTATTTGGTGTAGACAGACAGGCATGTTCACAAGATCAAACTATTTGGTGTAGACAGACAGACATGTTCACATATAAGATCAAACTATTTGGTGTAGACAGACAAACATGTTCACATATAAGATCAAACTATTTGGTGTAGACAGACAGACATGTTCACAGACAGAATTAAATCAACCGATGCAGACAGACATGTTTTCACAGACAGAATTAAATCAACCAATGCAGACAGACATGTTTTTAAAGATAAGATCAGATGAATATCTGTGGAGCAAACAAGCATATTGTCAACCAAACGTGCAGCTACATACACATGTTTCTTGACAAAGTCGATGCCCTCTCTCAGCTGGGTGTTCTGCTTGTTCGACACTGAGAATCTGGCCTGTGCTCTTGCCTGCAAGCGTCTGGTGTAGGTGACATGCCAGTGCAGCTCTGCCAGGTCCATGAGGCAGGCTTCATGCTCTAGATAGACACCAAACCATGCTTCAATGTTAATGATTCTGGTTAGCAAAACTGACATCAATAAAATCTGGCTATGTTAATTTCAGCACAGAGCAAAAATATGCACATGCTAATAGTTGGAACAAGTACAGCTTGTTGGCTGTACAAGAACTTTCACATGCTAATAGCTGGAACAAGTACAGCTTGTTGGCTGTACAAGAATTTTCACATGCTAATAGTTTCTAGAACTTGTTGGTTGTACAAGAACTTCCACATGCTAATAGTTTCTAGAACTTGTTGGTTGTACAAGAACTTCCACATGCTAATAGTTTCTAGAACTTGTTGGTTGTACAAGAACTTCCACATGCTAATAGTTTCTAGAACTTGTTGGTTGTACAAGAACTTCCACATGCTAATAGTTGGAACAAGTACAGCTTGTTGGCTGTACAAGAACTTCCACATGCTAATAGTTTCTAGAACTTGTTGGTTGTACAAGAACTTCCACATGCTAATAGTTTCTAGAACTTGTTGGTTGTACAAGAACTTCCACATGCTAATAGTTTCTAGAACTTGTTGGTTGTACAAGAACTTCCACATGCTAATAGTTTCTAGAACTTGTTGGTTGTACAAGAACTTCCACATGCTAATAGTTTCTAGAACTTGTTGGTTGTACAAGAACTTCCACATGCTAATAGTTGGAACAAGTACAGCTTGTTGGCTGTACAAGAACTTCCACATGCTAATAGTTTCTAGAACTTGTTGGTTGTACAAGAACTTCCACATGCTAATAGTTTCTAGAACTTGTTGGTTGTACAAGAACTTCCACATGCTAATAGTTTCTAGAACTTGTTGGTTGTACAAGAACTTCCACATGCTAATAGTTTCTAGAACTTGTTGGCTGTACAAGAATTTTCACATACTAATAGTTTATAGAGCTTGTTGGCTGTACAAGAATTTTCACATGCTAATAGTTTATAGAGCTTGTAGGCTGTACAACAATTTCCACATGCTAATAGTTTCTAGAGCTTGTAGGCTGTACAACAATTTCCACATGCTAATAGTTTCTAGAGCTTGTTGGCTGTACAACAATTTTCACATGCTAATAGTTTCTAGAACTTGTTGGTTGTACAAGAACTTTCACATGCTAATAGTTTCTAGAGCTTGTTGGCTGTACAACAATTTCCACATGCTAATAGTTTATAGAGCTTGTTGGCTGTACAACAATTTCCACATGCTAATAGTTTATAGAGCTTGTTGGTTGTACAACAATTTCCCATGCTAATAGTTTCTAGAGCTTGTAGGCTGTACAGTGTTTAAGGTACCATAGTAGAAATTACTAGCACTTAATCGTAACATTAGGAGCTCTAAAACTAGTGTTTTCTTATAACTTTTTGACACACAGCTGTGTGTTTACACTAGGAGAAATACACAGAACTTGGATTTCCTGACTCAGGCAGATTTATGAGTTCAATTTGACCACAGAAGTCAGATATGTTACAATGTCTATCAGTAAGGACGCTGTAAGTTCGTCAGTATGTTTGGCTGCCTCATATAATTATTCACTGCATTTCATGAGTTACAAGGGTTATTTAAAGTCAACAGGTGACCAAGGAAATTTCCCTGGTCACAGAAAGAAAAATGGAAAATCTACAAATTTCTGGAAAATTGGTGGATTTAAAAAAAAATATTATAAGAGGTCGTATCTAATGAAAACGAAAAACAAAAAGGAAGGTACAGGGAGGGGTGTGGAAATATTTGATCACCACAAAATGTCAAATTTTGAAGAATTTGTGTCTTGAAACAGTAATTTTGATTGAGGTGCCAAAATCTAGGGTTTATCAAGTCAGTCATCTCATCACTTTATGTATCACAGCAGTCATCTCATCACTTTATGTAACACATCAGTCATCTCATCACTTTGTGTATCACATCAGTAATCTCATCACTTTATGTATCACATCAGTCATCTCATCACTTTGTGTATCACATCAGTAATCTCATCACTTTATGTATCACATCAGTCATCTCATCACTTTATGTAACACATCAGTCATCTCATCACTTTACGTATCATCACATCAGTCATCTCATCACTTTATGTATCACATCAGCCATCTCATCACTTTATGTATCACATCAGTCATCTCATCACTTTACGTATCACATCAGTCATCTCATCACTTTATGTATCACATCAGTCATCTCATCACTTTATGTATCACATCAGTCATCTCATCACTTTATGTATCACATCAGTCATCTCATCACTTTATGTATCACATCAGTAATCTCATCACTTTATGTATCACATCAGTCATCTCATCACTTTATGTATCACATCAGTCATCTCATCACTTTACGTATCATCACATCAGTCATCTCATCACTTTATGTATCACATCAGTCATCTCATCACTTTACGTATCACAGGAGTCATCTCATCACTTTACGTATCACATCAGTCATCTCATCACTTTACGTATCACAGGAGTCATCTCATCACTTTACGTAACACATCAGTCATCTCATCACTTTACGTATCACATCAGTCATCTCATCACTTTATGTATCACATCAGTCATCTCATCACTTTACATATCACATCAGTCATCTCATCACTTTCCATATCACATCAGTCATCTCATCACTTTCCATATCACATCAGTCATCTCATCACTTTACGTATCACAGCAGTCATCTTGTAACTCAATCATGTTAAGTCATGTCAGTCACAGCATGACACAAATATAAACTGACAAACTTATCCTAGCTGTAATCTTGACACATGAATGGAGGACTGGTTGGTCTCGAGGCAAGATGCTGGCAAGATGAAAGATTGTGGGTTCAAATACCGGTTGCACAAGTTGGGATTTTTATTTATGATTTCTCTCTGCGGCAACCACCCCTGGTCTCAGCAGCGAGGCCCAGCTTGAGACGTCAATTACTCATGGATGGAAATAATAAGAGTACCTCCGAAGATAGAGTTATCTGCTTGTGTGGCGAGGGACCCCTGTGCACACGGCTGCCAGGGAAAAAGGGATTAACATGCAAAATTAAGTTCCTAGTCTCTAGGGACTTCGTCAGAGGTGAAAGCTGGCGAACACACAAAAAAAAAAAAAAACACATGAATAACTCAAACTGACCTCTTTGTACCAAGGCAGGTAACTCCTGCAGGTGATGAAGCTGTTGGTTATCGATCTTCTGCCGCAACAACTCTGCACGTTTACTTTCCTTCGTATACTTCTCCAGTGTCTCCATTCTGTCATTCTCTAGTTCTGCTAGCAAAGTGATCACTTCCACAATAACTTCTTGAGCGCCCAGGTCTGGAATCTCCAGTCTTCCATCCTCTGATGACCAGACAGTTGTAGAACATTTCTTAAAAAACACAATTCATTCTCTCTCTCCTACACAAAAAGTTATGTTAAGATCAATCAGTGAACTGTCTGTCAAAAACAAACTGTCAATCAATGACAAACAAGAAACTAACTGTCAACAATGATAACAACAAAATGTCTGTCAACAACAGACTTTCTGTCAACAGCAAATTGTCTGTCAATAACAAACTGTCAGTCAATGACAACAACAAGCTATTTGTCAATGGCAACAGCAAGCTGTTTGTCAATGACAACAACAAGCTGTTTGTCAATGGCAACAGCAAACTGTCTGTGAGATGCTGACTTCAATCATCCACTATGCAATGATCAAATATCTTACAACCCACAGTAGAGACAGCTCCAGGAAGATCACCACAAACTACAAAAGTACGAGACAAAAACTACCTTTGTGTGTTTGCCAGTTTTGTCCTGGTAAATCGCTGCTACCAGTCTTGAATGTTGATGCTGCTCTGTGATGGTCAGACATCACTAAACTATTCTCTGCTTGGAACTTTAGCTGCCTCTTCTCACCTTCATGAAGAGAGATCATTCACATTTTGTACTACTTTCAAACAGGTAGCATGGATCACCAGTGCCAGGGACAAGTAGCATGGGTCACCAGTGCCAGGGACAAGTAGCATGGGTCACTAGTGCCAGGGATAAGTAGCATGGGTCACCAGTGCCAGGGACAAGTAGCATGGGTCACTAGTGCCAGGGACAAGTAGCATGGGTCACCTGTGTCAAGGACAGGGACAAGTAGCATGGGCCACCAGTGTCAGGGACAAGTAGCATGGGTCACTAGTGCCAGGGTAGTAGCATGAGTCACTAGTGCCAGGGACAAGTAGTATGGGTCACCAGTGCCAGGAACAAGTAATATGGGTCATCAGTGCCAGGGATAAGTAGCATGGGTTACCAGTGCCAGGGACAAGTAGCATGGGTCACCAATGCCAGGGACAAGTAGCATGGGTCATCAGTGCCAGGAACAGGGTAAGTAGCATGGGTTACCATTGACACACCACTCACACTACACATCCTCAAATACACCACTCACACAAGACCATTAACACCCTCATACCACACAATACCATTAACACCCTCATACCACACCGCTCACATAAGACAACTAACACCCTCACACTACACAACTCACAGTATACCAATCACACCCTCACACTACACCATTCACACCTACACACAACACCACTAATCACCTCACACTACATTATAACACCCTCACACTACTCCACTCACTCTGTCACACTATGCCACTCACATCCCCACACCACACCACTCGCACTACGCAACTTACACCTACACACAACACCACTAATCACCTCACACTACGCCACTCACTCCCTCACACCTTGCCACTGTTCAGGTAATCATCTTCTTCATTTAATTATAGCCATCAGTAAATATCCAGACATCAAGTCAATGTCCAGACATCAAGTCAATATCCAGACATCAAGTCAATGTCCAGACATCAAGTCAATGTCCAGACATCAAGTCAATGTCCAGACATCAAGTCAATGTCCAGACATCAAGTCAATATCCAGATATCAAGTCAAAATCCAGACATCAAGTCAATGTCCAGACATCAAGTCAATGTCCAGACATCAAGTCAATGTCCAGACATCAAGTCAATATCAAGACATCAAGTCAATGTCCAGACATCAAGTCAATATCCAGACATCAAGTCAATATCCAGACATCAAGTCAATGTCCAGACATCAAGTCAATGTCCAGACATCAAGTCAATATCCAGACATCAAGTCAATTTCCAGACATCAAGTCAATATCCAGACATCAAGTCAATATCCAGCCATCAAGTCAATGTCCAGACATCAAGTCAATATCCAGACATCAAGTCAATGTCCAGACATCAAGTCAATGTCCAGACATCAAGTCAATATCCAGACATCAAGTCAATGTCCAGACATCAAGTCAATGTCCAGACATCAAGTCAAAGTTAGAAGATAAAAGAAGATACAAATGAGATGAAAACCCTTGATACAGAACTGCCTATCTCATTCTACATCCGGTACTTGCAAACATCAGCAGGATAATTCACACAAAACTGCCAGACAGTTACTATTTCAGATATTTGTCTGCTTTTGTAACTGTCTGTGAAGACACAAAACCCATATACACATATTCATGTATATACGCAAACACACCATATAGAACTACTCAGCCACATATACACTGGAAAATCATCACTTATACTCACATATATGTATGAATCTTGAATATTACAGGACGTGCAACAATCTCACTATACAACATACAATATGTGTATTAATTCACAAATAAAAAGAGATAGAACCAAGATGCATCAAAGCTTGCCAAATCATTGGACAGCTATCACCACTATTGTCCAACAAGGAAATAAGTCTAGAGGCAAAACAGGCACTCTACAATACAATCTTCATCCCAACGTTGTGCTACCAATGCCAGACCTGGACCCTAGATGCAAGAACAATAAGAAAATTAACCTCTGCTGAGATTAAATGTGTCAGACGAATGACAGGAAACAGTCTGAGAGATAATATCAGAAATGAAGAACTGAGAAAAAGCTAGGAATAGCCCCTGCCATAGAATATATAAAGAAACAACAGATAAAATGGCTTGGCCATGTGACAAGACAGAAAGATCAAAATACAACACAACGAGCCTTCAATAAACGTTGCGAGAGTACCAGACCCAAGGGTTGACCACGAAAAAGATGGATCGATGGAATGTTAGAAACACTAGGAAATATAACAGCAGCAGAGGCCAACAGAAAAGCAAAAGACCGCAAATTATATCTCCCCTCGATGCTGAAAGGCAAATGAGGAAGGAAAGAAGAAGAATATGTGTAAATTTGGACAATGCCAATCTGACAAGATACTCCTCAAGCAAGGCACATTAAATGTCACCTACAAACAAAATTAGGTTAAATACAAAGGTACAATTTTTCAACTCCAATTTAAATCAATCCTATTGTATGGCTGTGAAACGTGGAGAACAATACAAACGAAAAATGACAAAGATACAGACTTTTATTAATGGATGCTTGCGCAGAATAAAAGGATGGAAATGGCAAAACAGAATCACTAACGTAGAATTATGGGAAAGTACCAGTTAAATACCAGTGGATAAAGAGATACAGCGAAGATGATGCTGCTGAATAGGACACACACTGCAGAAGCCAACTGAGAATATTACACAACAAGTATAGCACACACACTACAGAAGCCAACTGAGAATATTACACAACAAGTATAGGACACACACACGTCCTTTTTTTTAAATCTCTAGGGAAGGAAATACAGAGGAAAACCAACATATTCTTGGAGAAGACAGATAGAAGCAGAGATGAAGATGATGAGGAAGACATGGAATGATCTTAAAAGAATGGCAAGAAACTGAACGACTTGGAAAGTGTTTGTTGAAGACCTATGCTCCACAGGGAATTGAAAGCTAGAAGAAGACACACAATATAGTTGGTGATCTATATTACAAGATGTAGGAAGATTGCTACCTGCTCTTGCTTTCACTTGCTCAATCACATGCAGGAACCATTCATCAATGATGTTCTGTACAAGCTCAATATGGGAGATAGCTCTCCTGACAGATGGTGTCTTACAGTTGGACAGTTCACTGATCCTATGATGTTCTCTCAGCTGAGGAATCTTTGGCCAGTTCTCAGGAAGTGTGTAAACATGACCTGCGGCTGAGACATTCAAATGAACTTAGGATTTGTTACACTTTCAAATGTAGACAATTTATTTGTTTAAACTAACACTCAAACATACAGCTGTAGTAGTTCACATTTTAAAATAAAAATCATTGGAGATTTCAATTATAAAAAAGTCTTTAAATTGATTTTTCATTGGCAAAAATTGAAGAAAACAAATACAATTATCATCAACAATATCTAGAAGTTACTAATTCTTTGTTGCTATGATCATCATCACTGCACTTCAAATGAACCCATAGGTGCTCCGATATCACTTCAAATGAACCCATAGGTGCTCCGATATCACTTCAAATGAACCCATAGGTGCTCCGATATCCCCCTCGAGAAAATCAGAGGAGACTCCTGGCCCACAAGCATGAGCTACATAGCACAGGATCCACACTGTATGTAGGTTTCTGCAGACAATCTTGCCCTGGCAGCGGCATAATTATGGCTACTCTTTTTAATTTTAACTGTCAATGCTTCTTTAACATGTGCAAGTGCACACATGATCTCCTGGCGTTATCCGAGAGGTCTAGACATCGGATCTCACAACCCACAGAGGTCTAGACATCAGATCTCACAACCCAGAGAGGTCTAGACATCGGATCTCACTACCCAGAGAGGTCTAGACATCGGATCTCACAACCCAGAGAGGTCTAGACATCGGATCTCACTACCCAAAAGATCAGGGGAGGGTAAAGTCATATGTCTATCATACACCATCCATGTCTATCATACACCATCCATATCTATCATACACCATCCATGTCTATCATACACCATCCATGTCTATCATACACCATCCATGTCTATCATACACCATCCATGTCTATCATACACCATCCATGTCTAGCATACACCATCCATGTCTATCATACACCATCCATGTCTATCATACACCATCCATGTCTAGCATACACCATCCATGTCTATCATACACCATCCATGTCTAGCATACACCATCCATGTCTAGCATACACCATCCATGTCTATCATACACCATCCATGTCTATCATACACCATCCATGTCTAGCATACACCATCCATGTCTATCATACACAATCCATGTCTATCATACACCATCCATGTCTAGCATACACCATCCATGTCTAGCATACACCATCCATGTCTATCATACACCATCCATGTCTATCATACACCATCCATGTCTAGCATACACCATCCATGTCTATCATACACCATCCATGTCTATCATACACCATCCATGTCTATCATACACCATCCATGTCTAGCATACACCATCCATGTCTATCATACACCATCCATGTCTATCATACACCATCCATGTCTATCATACACCATCCATGTCTATCATACACCATCTATGTCTATCATACACCATCTATGTCTATCATACACCATCCATGTCTATCATACACCATCCATGTCTATCATACACCATCCATGTCTAGCATACACCATCCATGTCTAGCATACACCATCCATGTCTAGCATACACCATCCATGTCTATCATACACCATCCATGTCTAGCATACACCATCCATGTCTATCATACACCATCCATGTCTAGCATACACCATCCATGTCTATCATACACCATCCATGTCTATCATACACCATCCATGTCTATCATACACCATCCATGTCTAGCATACACCATCCATGTCTATCATACACCATCCATGTCTATCATACATCATCCATGTCTATCATACACCATCCATGTCTATCATACACCATCCATGTCTATCATACACCATCCATGTCTATCATACACCATCCATGTCTAGCATACACCATCCATGTCTAGCATACACCATCCATATCTATCATACACCATCCATGTCTATCATACACCATCCATGTCTAGCATACACCATCTATGTCTATCATACACCATCCATATCTATCATACACCATCCATGTCTATCATACACCATCCATGTCTAGCATACACCATCCATGTCTATCATACACCATCCATATCTATCATACACCATCCATGTCTATCATACACCATCCATGTCTAGCATACACCATCCATGTCTATCATACACCATCCATGTCTAGCATACACCATCCATGTCTATCATACACCATCCATATCTATCATACACCATCCATGTCTATCATACAGCATCCATATCTATCATACACCATCCATGTCTATCATACACCATCCATATCTATCATACACCATCCATGTCTATCATACACCATCCATGTCTATCATACACCATCCATGTCTATCATACACCATCCATATCTATCATACACCATCCATGTCTATCATACACCATCCATATCTATCATACACCATCCATGTCTAGCATACACCATCTATTATTCAACTCTGATCCTTCTGTTCTCCATCATCCTGTTCTTGGTCTGGCTCTCCTTCACATTTTCTTTGGAATCCACTGAGTGATGATTATGAATCTCACATGACCTATACAACACCATGTTTGATTATTGATCTCACATGACCTATACAACACCATGTTTGATTATTGATCTCACATGACCTATACAACACCATGTTTGATTATTGATATCACATGACCTTATACAACACTATGTTTGATTATTGATCTCACATGACCTATACAACACCATGTTTGATTATTGATCTCATATGACCTATACATCAACTGAAGACCTGGTCACCTACATTGCACAGGAAATAGAGGATGCTCTACAAGAAAAGAAACACACACTGGCAGTGTGGGTCGACATGGAGAAGGCTTTCAATAGGGTTTGGTGAGAGGGTTTAAAGAACAAGCTTTTTAGACTTGGCATCCAGGGTCGTTATTCAATTGGGTCTCTCAATACCTTCAGGATAGAACGGCCAGAGTACAAGTACAAGGTCAACTAAATAAGAAGGTCACAATCGAACAAGGTGTCCCTCAAGGCGGAGTCTTGTCCCCAACACTCTTTTTAATTTTCATAAATGACATCGTAATGGACATTCCACCCAGAATACACTCAGCAATATATGCAGATGATCTGGCGTTATGGGCTCGCGAGGAAAGTATGTCGGTGGCTGGACCCAGGATGCCATGGGTGAACTTGAAAAAAGGACGAACACCTGGTTCTTACCAATCAACAACAAAAAAAACTACATATACAATTTTCAGCCTATCAAGAAACACACTCTCTGCAAACTTGAAGATAAAAGACCATACACTGCCTATTGATCAAAACCCAACATATCTTGGCGTCATGAATCGCAGAATGACTTGGAAAAATCAGATAGACAGAGCAAGGAAAAAAGCTAGAAAACGAACAAATATTATGAAGAAATTGGCAGGAATGGACTGGGGGGCATACAGCAACATTTTGAAAAGACTATACGTAGGAAGAGTCAGACTAGTTCTAGAGTATGGAGTCACAGTCTAGGCTATGGCTTCCAAATCACACATTAGCAAAATTAAAGAACACAGAACCAAGCTGCCCGTATTATCACTGGTGCTATGAAATCTACACCTATCAAGACTCTAGAAACAGTAACAGGTTTACAACCCTTAGATGACAGATGAGTCACTGAAGTATTGCAACAAGCGGAGAAATATAGAAGGCTCCTTAGCCACCCCATGCACCAAAGAATAACTGGTTCCGGAGTTGTACGACTAAAGAGGAGCAACTTCGCTGCAATTGCCAATGAACTAACTACTGGAGACCCAGTACTTTCCCAAACAATATCGAAACCCTTGAGCCCATCTGATATGTCTCCTTATGGAAAACATAAAATACCAGAACTTAAGGAAAATATAACAGGAATCATGAAAAAAGGCACCCAATCAGACACAGAAAGAAAACACGTAGCAGAAAAACACATACACGATACCTACCCACAGGACTCTTGATCCCACATATATACAGATGGCTCTGCTACAAATGCCACCAGAAATGAAGGGGGTGGTGTGTTCTTGATGCTGAATAATCAGGATGAGATCACCAAGTCAATAGCTACTGGAAAATTCTCAAACAACTTTAAAGCAGAAACTGAGTCCATCAGAGATGCTGCAACACTGGCTACTCAACACAAAAATAACATGCACAATAAATTGGTGATTCTAACTGATGCACTGTCAGTACCAACAGCTCTCAAAAGCCCCAAGAACAATGAACTAGATGACTTGAGGGCAACTCTGGACCAACTATGCAATAACTTTCAGAGAGTAGTCATTCATTGGATACCATCACATTGTAATATACACGGGAACGAACGCGCAGACAAATTAGCTAAAGAGGGAGGGAGATTACCACAAGAGAACCATCCGCTCAGTTATGATGTAGCCAGATCCATCCTCAAAGGTCAGTACCATAAAAAATGGAAACAAGAACACCCAAAGCATAACGAGAGTGACAGATACCACCAACTATCAAGGAGGGATCAAGTCATCATACTTCGCCTACTCACTGGCCACAATAGAATGAGAAATCACATGTTCACCAAATTCAAAATAGGTACAACCAGCCTATGCCACTGTACACTGGACAATATGACAACAAAACATGTTCTACAGGATTGTCCCAGGACAAACAGACCTGAGAAGAAAAATGTGGTCCACGCCCACCTCCCTGGAAGAAAAACTATATGGGGCAATCGATTCGCTTAAACAGACAGCTGACTTCATGAGAGAGTCTGGAATCCTACTCTGATTGAGTCTTGATCGCAGAGAGAGAGAGATATGACCTATACAACACCATGTTTGATTATTGATCTCACATGACCTATACAACACCCTGTTTAATTATTGATCTCACATGACCTATACAACACCATGTTTGATTATTGATCTCACATGACCTATACAACACCATGTTTGATTATTGATCTCACATGACCTATACAACACCTTCGGCTACTGCCTGTGTGTTATGTTCTTGACCATACAGCTTGAGCAGCTCTTGACTACTCTTGTGTGTGTCCCATCATATGATCTAGGCCATCATATGGCAGTATTGTAATATGATTTGCTCACAAGTTTTGTGAGCACCCTCATGATGTTTACTGGTCATTCTGGTGGCATCCCATTTCAATTCCCCGCAGGTCACAAGGGTAAACCTAAAATATTAGTTACTGGCATTGTTTCATGCCACTTTGGCAATCACAGACAGTTCACCCTTTAGAATTACCTGATAGCAATATGTACACGTATACATGCCTGTGTATGTTTTAATATATAGATATGTGGTCACACATTTTTATAATCACAAAAAGGAAAATACATATAGTCACAAATGAGAGAGCATAGAAAGTGACAAAACAAAATGGGAGTGACAACAGTCACTAGTCAGTCCAATCACACAAGAGAAAGGTAGCAAACTCGAAAGGAAGACAAAGAAACAAAGCAATCAAAGATATACTTCAAAACATGTTAAGAGAAAATGACAAAACAAAACTCAAAGATAAAGGTTGATGCAACAGAAACATATTACTCCTTATTGAGAGGAGATTAAGACAAATCTTCATAAAGGATTGGTGGTTACTACAGAATCAACTTACTGATGTCTAATGTGAAATAACAAAATGAGAAGAAAAAAATGGACATGACATGAAGTAAGTGTCCATACATAACAGACAGACACTGTGTATAGCACATCCTTCAGAACTGTCTGCTTCACAAAGGTATGACGCGACTTTCCCCGAGGTGAGTGACATACTTGCTTGGTGATGTGAGAACAAAGCATAAGGCAATATGTCGATTAAGTAAAGAAGGTTAAGAGGATAGTGGAGAGGCTGTTCGAAACTCGACTAGGTTGGTTGTGCAGAAGAAGGTTGAGGAGATTAAAAAAAAAAAACACTATAATTTTAAAGTTGATCTGTAGTCAACAACAAAACTGACCGTACGTAAATACCCTTATTTTATAGACAGTAACTGTATAAGACAGATACACTCACTTCCGTTGGCTCTATCTTGCAATGTTGAGATAATGGTTGATGAAGCAGCGTTGCCGTTTATATTGTGGGAAGGCGCCATTTTAAAATTCATTGTTAGCTCATAGTTTTCATTTGTCATGCGTATTTCTTGTCTTCTACTCTCCTTTACATTCATCATCATTTCGCCAGCCACATTCATAACAGAAGATAACATTCAGCAAACGTATAGGAGATGTTTTACTGTCATCATTTCAGTCAATAAATAGATGCTACAGAACCGCCATCTTGACGCTTTCCGTATCCAGGGGCGGAAATAGCCGATGAAAAGAATCATTTCCGGTACGAGAATTGCCGAGCGAGTCAAAAAAAGTAAAATGGCGACTACCAGTTCTTTGAAGATAGATAAACAAAAGATGTTGTCTTGTGGTGAACTATGTGTCCTGGCAGGACTTGCCTTTATCTAATTCATCGATCTATGAGAAGACTGTAAGTTGATACCATGTGTGGGTATTTGAGGGAAGAATGTCGTTGCTAGTGGCAGTGATGAACACATTATTGGGCGGTGAGAGTGTTGTGTGTTGCTGCTACACGACGTCCCCTCGCCGCCACTAAAACTCTCTCATCTCAGCATCACTACAATATCGCCATCATAAATCATTATCATTACGGTTGGATGCTATTAAATGTATGTTTTGTTTGAAAAGAACAAGAGAAATGAGCAAACAAACACACACTGGTCATCACTACTAAGGACAGTGCCTGATTCTCTTCTCACGGGATTATTTATGTGTGTAGTCACCTCCTTGTTGTGTGCTATGTGTTTTCTATGGCTTGAACTACTGCAAAGATTAAGTGATGTTCTTATGTTTTTACTTGCAAGGTGAACCGATGTACACAAATGACATTGTTGGTATCCCACACTGTGGAACGGACAGCTAATCTGAGCTGCCATTAATAAAATGGTGAGTTGTGATCATGGCTCTGTTGGACTGGTGTCACTGTTTTGTGCTCATCCATCGTCTTTCCTTAAAGTTACTTGTACACACACTTAGGTGACTTGCATGAAGTGAATTTACTGGCACAGATGAACAAATGCAATATCGTGTTGATGAATCTAGAATGATAGTACAGTAGTATTAACTTGAACTTGAATGCTTGTTTAACTGCACACATGTCCAACACCAGCAGATCTTGTGTGTGTGTGTAGCTCATTTTGTGTAACAAATTGTTTTGTTTCCATTGTCTATCCCTTACTGTTTAATGATCTACATAAACAAGCCACTCGTAACCCTTGCTGCTGTTGTTGGAGAACTCATGATAATGTCTTCGCCGTTGCCTTCCAGCTTCCAAACTTCATGATCATTGAGAGCTGCTTTCTGAGATATGACAAAGGTTCATTCTGTCCATTCTCTCATATTCTCTTCCCATGGATTAGGGAAAATAACATTTCTCATGTTTGTGTCCTGTTTTTGTTTTCTGAGGAAGGCTGTGTGTAAGCCCAAACACTGTTGTCCTTTTCTTGTTATTCTCTCGTATCAAATTATCTCAAAACACTGCCCCCTTGGTGCTGCTGGAATGTTCATGTTTGATGTCAAAGTTTATTTGTCATTGATGGCATATTTGTTCATGTTTGATGACATAGTTTATTTGTCATTGATGATGTATTTGTTCATAGTTGCTCTGAGCAATTCCTACCAAACTGATATATGTTCGAGTCAATAAACATGTGGTACAGGTCTTCAGCGATCACTAGTAGCTATGCATTTAGATGGTTAGACCAACATGATCACTTTGTCATGCAGGGTTGCTTCTGTGGGCCATATCTGTATTCTTAGGGTGCTGATAGTGATACAGTCCTATAGGGTATGTGGTGGAGTTTGTTTGGGTTATTGTTATTGAGTTATTAGCGGGTCATCATCATTGCACTTCGAACATATCAATAGATGCTCAGATCCCCTCCTCAGCAAGTCCCGAAGTGCCCAGTGACTGATGACTCCAGTTCTGTGTTGGTTAATTAGTCTTCTTACACACCCACTAAGTTTCTCGTTTCTGGCTGTGACCATCTTAACTCCCATCTCTTTCATCTGAAGGAGTGACGTGGACTCATGGTTGTCGAAGTCATGTGTCCTTCCCACTTCCCGGAGGATATTGATAATGTCTGCCCGATCCATCGGTTGTCCGTCCTCAACGACAGCGCAGCTAGCCAACCTGTCTGCTCTTTCATTTCCCCATACTCCCACATGTCCTGGGACGTAGTCAAAGGTGACCTTATATATTTTTTACTTCTGCAATGACTCTACCCATTGCATACGTACAGAGACCGCCTCCACTTTTCTTATCATGCTCATCGAATCACTCAGTATACATGCATGGGTGTAGTCTTGTGACTCTAACCAGATGAATGCCTTGGTCACTGCCATCACCTCCATCGTCATGCTACTCATGGTTATAACATATGCACCACTGTCTTCCTTGACTATTCTGCCTGCTGAGCGTGTGTAACGGGGTGCACACCCTTAGGCACCACTTGTAACGTTTGATTGTAACGGGCTAGTTTGTACCCGCACACATTGTAATGAACACAGCTTTCAAGCTGTCACTATCCTTCAGCACCCTCAACTATTGTCTGGTAGCGCCTGACGCTGTTGAGCGATGCAGCAGAATGTATGACGAGCTAGTTCGCCCTTGCACCCCTGACATCGAAGGCACCCTCCGCCGGTTGCTGAATTTGGTGACTCCTCCAGTCACAGTGTAGGTCAGCCCCTTGACTGACACCGACGTCTAGAACTGCCTAGGGATACAGATCAGCCCCGCGTTGCTGTCTGGAGGCCACTGCTACCCATGCTGCCTCCCGATTGACCATAAGCCCGTGGCGTTTACCCTTGCCAGTGATCGTTATGCCGTACTCCGCACTGTCTGCCCACAATTTATGACAACCCCAGTCTCCATTCTTCGCTGAGGTCAGACAAAACACAGCTAGCTTAAACAAAGCAGTCAGTAACACCGTTGAACTCACACATGTCACGTTTATTACTCACAAAGGCATACTCCCATATGGATACACCCACACTAGTGATATCATTCACAATACTAAAAAGTCTCTTACATGACTAAGCTAATAGCTTCTGAATAACTGGCTCAGCATGGCTTCTGCTAAGCGAGCACCAGTGATATCATTCACAATACTAAAAAAGTCTCTTCACATGACTAAGCTAACAGCTTCTTAACAACTGATACTTCTCACTCGAATTTAAGTCCTACTAGTTTGACTACCTTAGCTTAACTGACCTGTCCTGTCCACTGTCACAACTCTACTGTTCATGGTCCCCGGTATCGTCTAGCAATTTAGCCCAGAAGCCCGTACTGACCGCTCGCCCTCAATCGAATGTTCCTAACTTAAACTCTTTTGTCTCACTTAACTCTCCCCTGCCTCGTTTTTTATTGCCCTACACGCTTTTTCCCTGATTCACGATGTGTTCATATTTTCCACTTTCCCCGTGGACCTGAAGCCTCTTACTAATACTCTCCGTCCTATTTATCTCCCCTTGACCCGCACCAATTCTACCCTTCTCTCTCCCTCTTTTTATCTCCCTGTTTTACATGCTGTAAATGCCCATCTCGGCTCCCTCAATGAGATAGAACTGCTTGCACAGAACAGAGACAGATGGCGAGATTTGATAAAATATCTTTAAAAGAAAACTGCTAGAACAAAAATTCATATAGGAGAAGGTGTATCTTGGTCTACGCCCTATGGGCCGGTTACGGCTCGAAAGGTCAATAGATAGAAATGCCCATGCACTTCTTTGATGTCGTATTACAGATCCGTCTGTATAGATGAATGCATCTTTCTCATTGGTGTTATCCCAGATGAGACCGTTGACCTCCACATTTATCACGACTGAGTCCAGTTCCCTATGTTTCCTGTCGAGTGTGACAATACACGAGAATGTCCCCCTGAATGACATAGGCACTGGTGTCCACTCCTCGCCAGCGTTGATATTGGTAAGCCCACAGACCTGTTTGATGACATTTTCTGCTCGGCCCACCCATGATTTGCCTATTTTTAGCCTGACACCTTTCTCTGTGTTGAGCTCATGATGCATTGGATGCTCTTTATCTGCACTAATCTTCAGGTATGCTCGTGCTCTCCAGACCTTGTGGCACCTTTCAGTTTGGCACAGTTCGTGGGCTAATTTCAAAAAGGTGCCCTAGGTTTGGCTGAAACTGTTTATCTCTATTATCCTCCACCAATTCCCACGCTTGGCCATAGCAGTTGGTGGGGGGATGGGGTGGTATTATTGCTCTTCCTTGCTGTTTGTCACCTCCAGCAGATCAGTGAAGTCACTGGGAACCATCAGGAGCAGCAATTATTATACAGAGCAGCAATTATTATACAGAGCAGCAATTATTAGACAAAGCAAGAATTATTTTAAAAAGTATAGATTTGTAGACAAAGTAGCAATTACTATATATATATGGCCCTTTTCGTCTTGTCAGACGGTCTAGTGGAGGCTATTGCGTATTTTTTTGAGGTATTGTTTTTGCTGAACAGCTTCTCTCGTGGCTAATTCTACCAATGTTTGACAAACACACGCGGTCACATAATGAACAGGTCAGGCTCGCTGATCCACAGGGTTTACCATCCTTTTTCATGAGTCTCTTCTCTTCAAAGTCCTGTCTTAGCACAGTCTCAAATGTTGTTATACCGCTCCTTATGCATGCTCTCCATGATGTGCGATCACTTGCCAGATGTTGCCAGTCATTTTCACAGATGGAGAAGTCTTTCAGAGATGATTTGCAGATATCTCTATATCGTAGTTTAGGTCTGCCGATTTGTCTTTTTCCGTGTTTTAGCTCACCATATAGTATTTGCCTAGGAATGCGTTTTTCTTCCATCCGTTGGACATGCCCCAGCCATCTTAGCCTTCGACTTCTGAGCATCGACATGATTGTTAAGGTCTTAGCACGTTGCAGGACAGTTAAGTTGGTTATTTTGTCTTGCCATTTGATGTGCATTATTTTGCGGAGACATCGCATGTGGAATACATTTAGTCTTTTTTCCTGGTTTGAGTATGTTGTCCAGGTTTCGGATCCATATAGTAGTGTGCTAAGCACACATGTTTGATATATTAGGAGTTTAGTCTTTCGAGTTAGTTTCGTGTTGTTCCATGCCCTTTTTGTTTATACAAGATAGCAATTACTATACAAGATAGCAATTACTATACAAGGTAGCAATTATTAAATGAAGCAGCAATTACTATACAAGATAGCAATTATTAAATGAAGCAGCAATTACTATACAAGGTAGCAATTATTAAATGAAGCAGCAATTACTATACAAGATAGCAATTATTATATGAAGCAGCAATTACTATACAAGATAGCAATTATTAAATGAAGCAGCAATTACTATACAAGATAGCAATTATTAAATGAAGCAGCAATTACTATACAAGATAGCAATTATTAAATGAAGCAGCAATTACTATACAAGATAGCAATTATTAAATGAAGCAGCAATTACTATACAAGATAGCAATTATTAAATGAAGCAGCAATTACTATACAAGATAGCAATTATTAAATGAAGCAGCAATTACAAGGAAAAAACAGCAATTGTTAGATAAAGCAAGAACTAGAAGACAAAGTAGCACTTTTGTTCTTATACTGCTGACTCAAGACACACTAGATGATGGTGTGTATGCTGACTCAAGACACACTAGATGATGGTGTGTATGCTGACTCAAGACACACTAGATGATGGTGTGTATGCTGACTCAAGACATGCTTGATGATGGTGTGTATGCTGACTCAAGACATGCTTGATGATGGTGTGTATGCTGACTCAAGACATGCTTGATGATGGTGTGTATGCTGACTCAAGACATGCTTGATGATGGTGTGTATGCTGACTCAAGACACGCTTGATGATGGTGTGTATGCTGACTCAAGACACGCTTGATGATGGTGTGTATGCTGACTCAAGACATGCTTGATGATGGTGTGTATGCTGACTCAAGACATGCTTGATGATGGTGTGTATGCTGACTCAAGACATGCTTGATGATGGTGTGTATGCTGACTCAAGACATGCTTGATGATGGTGTGTATGCTGACTCAAGACACGCTTGATGATGGTGTGTATGCTGACTCAAGACACGCTTGATGATGGTGTGTATGCTGACTCAAGACACGCTTGATGATGGTGTGTATGCTGACTCAAGACATGCTTGATGATGGTGTGTATGCTGACTCAAGACATGCTTGATGATGGTGTGTATGCTGACTCAAGACACGCTTGATGATGGTGTGTATGCTGACTCAAGACATGCTTGATGATGGTGTGTATGCTGACTCAAGACACGCTTGATGATGGTGTGTATGCTGACTCAAGACACGTTTGATGATGGTGTGTATGCTGACTCAAGACACGCTTGATGATGGTGTGTATGCTGACTCAAGACACGCTTGATGATGGTGTGTATGCTGACTCAAGACACGCTTGATGATGGTGTGTATGCTGACTCAAGACACGCTTGATGATGGTGTGTATGCTGACTCAAGACATGCTTGATGATGGTGTGTATGCTGACTCAAGACATGCTTGATGATGGTGTGTATGCTGACTCAAGACACGCTTGATGATGGTGTGTATGCTGACTCAAGACATGCTTGATGATGGTGTGTATGCTGACTCAAGACACGCTTGATGATGGTGTGTATGCTGACTCAAGACATGCTTGATGATGGTGTGTATGCTGACTCAAGACATGCTTGATGATGGTGTGTATGCTGACTCAAGACACGCTTGATGATGGTGTGTATGCTGACTCAAGACACGCTTGATGATGGTGTGTATGCTGACTCAAGACACGCTTGATGATGGTGTGTATGCTGACTCAAGACACGCTTGATGATGGTGTGTATGCTGACTCAAGACACGCTTGATGATGGTGTGTACACATTGGGAAAGGAGCTGATCTCAGGTTGTTGTAGACTCCATGTCATCAACCAGACCTTACCTTGTCCTTGAAGTCACTAGACTCCATGTCATCAACCAGACCTTACCTTGTCCTTGAAGTCACTAGACTCCATGTCATCAACCAGACCTTACCTTGTCCTTGAAGTCACTAGACTCCATGTCATCAACCAGACCTTGCCTTGTCCTTGAAGTCACTTGTTAATTGCTTGACTGAGGAGATTGTTTGACATTCATTGTGTACAATGAAGATGGAATTACTGCGATGGTTCAGACATTTAGTGTCACCTTTAGGGCTGTTGAGAGTACAATATTATTGTTCCTCTTTTCCATAAACAGTTATCAATTCTGTTGACTCATTTTGTGTCACTTTTTGGGCTGCACATAACATTTCCTGATTCATGAAACACAGACAGAGAGATCGACTGACCTCGTGTTACGCTGCACATAACATTTCCTGATTCATGAAACACAGACAGAGAGATCGACTGACTTCGTGTTACGCTGCACACAACATTTCCTGATTCATGAAACACAGACAGAGAGATCGACTGACCTTGTGTTACGCTGCACATAACATTTCCTGATTCATGAAACAGAGAGAGATCGACTGACCTTGTGTTACGCTGCACATAACATTTCCTGATTCATGAAACACAGACAGAGAGATCGACTGACCTCGTGTTACGCTGCACATAACATTTCCTGATTCATGAAACACAGACAGAGAGATCGACTGACCTCCTGTTACGCTGCACATAACATTTCCTGATTCATGAAACACAGACAGAGAGATCGACTGACCTCGTGTTACGCTGCACATAAAACAAGAGTGTTTTTGTTTGGAAGGGGGACACAATTCATCATCATTTACCATTTTATGCTGAAAATTGCACATAGAGCGGAAGTCATAGTTCTCCACGATTGATGATCTTCTCCTGGTTCTTGTAGTTTTTGGTTGTTTCTTGGTCCCACGGCTGAACCTTTTCTAGTGATTGTTCTGCATAGCGATTCTCTAGGACTGCCTTATATTTTTTTTATTACCAAATGGTTTCCACATGAACGCCTGATGGGGAAGTCTTTCTGCATTCACTTATCTGCACATGACCGATGTATTTCCAACACCATCTTCTTATAAAGCTCGATCTAAAGTCTGGGTGGATTTTCAACTTTCACATTCATATGTTAGCACTGGTATCACATCCATATGTTAGCACTGGTATCACATCCATATGTCAGCACTGGTATCACATCCATATGTCAGCACTGGTATCACATCCATATGTTAGCACTGGTATCACATCCATATGTTAGCACTGGTATCACATCCATATGTTAGCACTGGTATCACATCCATATGTTAGCACTGGTATCACATCCATATGTTAGCACTGGTATCACATCCATATGTCAGCACTGGTATCACACAGAAGTTGAACAGTTTAAGTTTTGTTTGTTTACTGTGTACTTTGGATCTCCAGATGTTTGTCAATTTGCTGAAAGCAGACACAATATATTCACTGCCAATAAATGATAGCATGCCGTGATACAATTTCAGAAAACCATGATGGAGATTCCGGTTGTCAAGGAAAACAGTGTCAAAGCTGTGGTCCCGAGTAGAAGGAGCGTGCGACAGTCGCTGCGTAATAAGAAATGTAAGTGTGTAACAGTCACTGCGTAATAAGAAATGTAAGTGTGTGGCAGTCGCTGCGTAATAAGAAATGTAAGTGTGTAACAGTCACTGCGTAATAAGAAATGTAAGTGTGTGGCAGTCGCTGCGTAATAAGAAATGTAAGTGTGTGGCAGTCGCTGCGTTATAAGAAATGTAAGCGTGTGACAGTCGCTGCATAATAAGAAATGTAAGCATGTGACAGTCGCTGCGCTATAAGAAATGTAAGCATGTGACAGTCGCTGCGTAATAAGAAATGTAAGTGTATGACAGTTGCAGCGTAATAAGAAATGTAAGTGTATGACAGTTACAGTGTAATAAGAAATGTAAGTGTATGACATTTGCAGCGTAATAAGGAATGTAAGTGTATGACAGTTGCAGTGTAATAAGAAATGTAAGTGTATGACAGTTACAGCGTAATAAGAAATGTAAGTGTATGACAGTTGCAGTGTAATAAGAAATGTAAGTGTATGACAGTTACAGCGTAATAAGAAATGTAAGTGTATGACAGTTACAGCGTAATAAGAAATGTAAGTGTCTAACAGTTGCAGTGTAATAAGAAATGTAAGTGTATGACAGTTGCAGTGTAATAAGAAATGTAAGTGTATGACAGTTGCAGCGTAATAAGAAATGTAAGTGTATGACAGTTGCAGCGTAGTAAGAGATGTAAGTGTATGACAGTTGCAGTGTAGTAAGAGATGTAAGTGTATGACAGTTGCAGCATAGTAAGAGATGTAAGTGTATGACAGTTGCAGCGTAGTAAGAGATGTAAGTGTATGACAGTTGCAGCGTAGTAAGAGATGTAAGTGTATGACAGTTGCAGCGTAGTAAGAGATGTAAGTGTATGACAGTTGCAGCGTAGTAAGAGATGTTGGTGCTCGACACTCAACATCTTTTCAACCCAGTATTCTGTTTTATTAATTGTCTACTGCTGCCTCTGTTGTTATGTAAAAGCCTCTGAAACCAGTTTCTCGGTTGTAACCAATGCTACTCTTGTGTTTTCAACTTGAATATTTTTCAGAACAATTATTTTAAGTTTGTAGCCAATTCTGTTGTCGAAGTAACTCCTAGTGTATGGGTTGTTTGTAGCGTCTGATCGGTGATATTAAACAATTTTATTTTAATTTGTGATCACCTTTTTTTCTGAAAAGTGATTTGTTACAATTAATCTAGTTATTTGAAACATGGATGTGAAACATGGAGAACAATAAAAATGACAATCATAAAGATACAGACCTTCATTAATGGATGCTTGTACTGAATGAAAGGCTGGAAATGGCAGGACAAAATCACTAACTTAGAACTATGGGGAAAGTACCAGTCAAATACCAGTGGACAAAGAGATGCGATGAAGACAATGACGCTGGTTAGGGCACACACTGAAGAAGCCAACTGAGAGTATTACACGACAGGACCTTTTCTGGAGTCCCCAGGCGAGGAAACACAGAGAAAGACCAAAATATTCTTGGAGAAGACAGGTAGAAGCAGAGATGAAGATGATGGGGAAGGCATGGAACGATCTTAAAAGAATGACAATAAACAGAACGACTTGGAAAGTGTTTGTTAAAGACCTATGCTCCACAGGGAGCTAAAAGGAGGAAGGAGACTAGTAATTTTCTATGATCGCTCTCGTAATGTTCTATTATCTCTCTAGTAGTGTTCTATGATCGCTCTAGTAATGTTCTATTATCGCTCTAGTAATGTTCTATTATCGCTCTAGTAATTTTATATGATTGCTCTAGTAATTTTCTATGATCGCTCTAGTAATTTTCTATTATCACTCTAGTAATGTTCTATGATCACTCTAGTGATGGTCTATTATCGCTCTAGTGATGTTCTATTATCACTCTAGTAATGTTCTATGATCGCTCTAGTAATTTTCTATGATCGCTCTAGTAATGTTCTATGATCGCTCTAGTGATGTTCTATGATCGCTCTAGTAATTTTCTATGGTCGCTCTAGTAATGTTCTATTATCGCTCTAGTGATGTTCTATGATCGCTCTAGTAATTTTCTATGGTTGCTCTAGTAATTTTCTATGGTCGCTCTAGTAATGTTCTATTATCGCTCTAGTGATGTTCTATTACCACTCTAGTAATGTTCTATGATCGCTCTAGTAATTTTCTATGATCGCTCTAGTAATGTTCTATGATCGCTCTAGTGATGTTCTATGATCGCTCTAGTAATTTTCTATGGTCGCTCTAGTAATGTTCTATGATCGCTCTAGTAATTTTCTATGGTCGCTCTAGTAATTTTTTATTATCGCTCTAGTAATGTTCTATTATCACTCTAGTAATTTGTTTTAGTTATGATCACTGTAGTAATTTGTTATGATCACTCTAGTGATTTGTTATGATCACTATAGTGATTTATTTGTTATGATTACTCTAGTAATTTGTTTGTTAAGATTACTCTAGTAATTTGTTATGATTACTCTAGTAATTTGTTATGATCACTCTAGTAATTTGTTATGATTACTCTAGTAATTTGTTATGATCACTCTAGTAATTTGTTATGATCACTCTAGTAATTTGTTATGATCACTCTAGTAATTTGTTATGATCACTCTAGTAATTTGTTATGATCACTCTAGTAATTTGTTATGATTACTCTAGTAATTTGTTATGACTACTCTAGTAATTTGTTATGATCACTCTAGTAATTTGTTATGATCACTCTAGTAATTTGTTATGATTACTCTAGTAATTTGTTATGATCACTCTAGTAATTTGTTATGATTATTCTAGTAATTTGTTATGATTGCTATAGTAATTTGTTATGATTACTCTAGTAATTTGTTATGATTATTCTAGTAATTTGTTATGATTACTCTAGTAATTTGTTATGATCACTCTAGTAATTTGTTATGATTACTCTAGTAATTTGTTATGATTACTCTAGTAATTTGTTATGATTATTCTAGTAATTTGTTATGATTACTTTAGTAATTTAATTTGTTATGATTACTCTAGTAATTTGTTTGTTATGATTAATCTAGTAATATGTGGTGAGAAACTTATTGACTGGCAAGATGATGATAGGAAACACCTGGTTTAAGCAACATCCAAGATGTCTGTGGACATGGAAAAGTTCAGGGATCAACGCACGCAATCAAATTGATTACATAATGATAAGCAATAGATTTAGAAACAGTCTGGTTGGTGTGTGTGAAAACTAGACCAGGGGCAGATTGCAATAGTGATCATGTACCAGTTGTGGGAAAGCTTAGAGTAAAATTAAAAACAACAAAACGAGCCTCAGTTAACATCAAGTTAAATTTAGATTTACTAAAATCAGACAAGAAGCTGCAAGACAAATATAAAATCACTATTCAGAACCGGTACAATGCAATAGAGAAGATACAAAGCATTTATGAACAGTGGGAAATGCTAAAAGAATCAATGCAACAAACATCAAAAGAGTTCATACCACCAGTGAGGACAAATTCAAGAAAGAAATGGATGACAGATGACATTTTGCAGCTAATGGATGTAAGAAGAAGAAATAAAGAAAATAAAGATGCGAATAAGAGATTAAATAAAGAAATTGTAATAAAATGCAATGAAGCAAAAGAAGCATGGCTAAAAGAGAGATGCAAAGAGATTGAAATGCAACAAAAAGGAGATGCTATAGCTATATACAAACAAACTGAGGAATTAGCAGGAAGAAAAACACAATCAAAAACTGGATGTCTAAGATCAAGGTGAAGGAGAACTGTTGATTGATCAAGAAAACATAAGGGAACGATGGACAGAATACATTAAAGATCTTTATAATGATCAATGAAGGACCAGAAATACTCAGAGAAGAAGTGGAAGACGCCTTGCGCAATATGAAAGCAGGCAAAGCTCCTGGACCAAATAATATAACTAAAGAAGAGATTGAAGCCATGGGTGATTTTGGAATAGAAATAATAACAAAAATATTGAATGATATCTACAACATTGGATATATACCAGACGATATGCTCAAATCAATATTCATAGCCCTACCAAAGAAATCGTGTGCGATTGAATGCGATGATCATCGCACAATAAGCCTTATGAGCCATATGACTAAGATATCACTAAGAATCATCATGCGAAGCGTGCGAAATTAGCGATGAACAGTGTGGTTTTGTTAGAGATAAAGGAACAAGCAATGCCATTTATATCATAAGATCTTTAGTAGAAAGAGCCATAGAGGTGAAAACAGATCTATACCTATGTTTCATAGATTACACCAAGGCATTTGACAAAGTAAAGCACCAAGAAATAATCAAAATTTTAGAAAACATAAACGTAGACAGCAAAGATCTAAGAATAATAAAGAACATGTGCTGGCAACAAACAGCTGCCATAAGAACTGGAAACCAATTGGGAATGTTTCAACAAATAAAACAGCGTGTTAGACAAGGTTGTTTGCTGTCACCAGATTTGTTTAATACTTATAGTGAGATTATTGTAAGATCCTTAAGGGGCATGCCTGGAATAACAATTGGAGGTCATAATATAAATAATCTAAGGTATGCTGATGATACAGTCTTAATCGCTAAGAGTGAAAATGAGTTACAAGAAATGTTGGACATTATAGTGAAAGAAAGCAAAAATAAAGGACTCAGCCTTAATAGCAAAAAAGACAGAAGTAATGGTAGCAGCATAGAAAAAGACATCACCTCAGTGCACAATAAAGACAAGTGGAACAATATTAAAACAGGTAAATGAATTTAAATATTTGGTAACTTTGTTAACCTCAGACGGAAGATGTACAAAAGAGGTGAGATGCAGAATGGCTCAGGCAAAAGCAGCTTTCCAAAAAATGAGGAAGATACTATGCAATCCATTTTTGACAATAGAAACAAGAAAAAGAGTTCTTAAATGTTATGTAGAGCCAGTTTTAACATATGGATGTGAATCATGGACAATAGGACAACAGACAAGAAAATCACTGGAGTCTGTAGAAATGTGGTTTTACAGAAGAATGTTGAGAATACCATGGACAGCTAAGAAGAGTAATGAAGAGGTTCTGAGAGAGGTTAAAGCAAAACGAGAGCTAATTTCCAATATTAGGAAGAAGCAATCATCATTTTTTGGCCATGTAATGAGAAGAGAATAACTGGAATATATTGTAACAACTGGAACAAAGGAATAGAGGGAAGCAAAGAGAAAAAATAACAGACAGCTTAAGAGAATGGCTTGGCAGAAGGTCAACAACAGAAATGATAAATAGCTGCCGAGATCGAAAGTTGTGGAGAGACATGATCACCTACGCCAGCAGGCGCGGTACTTGATGATGATGAGTAATTTGTTATGATACTCTAGTAATTTGTTATGATACTCTAGTAATTTGTTTGTTATGATCACTTTAGTAATTTGTTATGATCACTTTAGTAATTTGTTATGATTACTGTAGTCAATTCTTGTGATTGCTGTATAGAACTTGTCTCCATTTTTGCACTAGACAAATTTGATCCATCGGACTTGAAACCAAAACCCCGAGCAGCCAACCCAACGCCTGCTGGTTCCAAGCTCAACGGAACACTCAGCGAAGATTCCTCCACCAGCAAGTCCAGCGACTCCTCCGTGAAATCAAACGGAAGTACCACCAATGGTGTGGCTGCAATTACTGCCACCAACTCCATCCGCAAGCCTGGCAACAAGCGATGCTTAACTAACGTTTTTACTAAAACTGGAATTAAATTTAGCATGAAGGTCAGGGTCTATGTTGTTATGTTACATGGAAGGTTGTGAGTGTCATAGAGGATCAGAGGTTAGAGGTTGCTAGATTGTGTGAGTCAGTAAGTGCTGTGTGTGTGTGTGTCAATAAGTGCTGTGTGTGAGTCAGTAAGTGCTGTGTGTGTGTGTCAATAAGTGCTGTGTGTGAGTCAATAAGTGCTGTGTGTGAGTCAGTAAGTGCTGTGTGTGAGTCAATAAGTGCTGTGTGTGAGTCAGTAAGTGCTGTGTGTGAGTTAATAAGTGCTGTGTGTGAGTCAATAAGTGCTGTGTGTGAGTCAATAAGTGCTGTGTGTGAGTCAGTAAGTGCTGTGTGTGAGTCAATAAGTGCTGTGTGTGAGTCAGTAAGTGCTGTGTGTGTGTGTCAATAAGTGCTGTGTGTGAGTCAGTAAGTGCTGCGTGTGAGTTAATAAGTGCTGCGTGTGAGTCAGTAAGTGCTGTGTGTGTGAGTCAGTAAGTGCTGCGTGTGAGTTAATAAGTGCTGTGTGTGAGTCAATAAGTGCTGTGTGTGAGTCAGTAAGTGCTGTGTGTGTGAGTCAGTAAGTGCTGCGTGTGAGTTAATAAGTGCTGTGTGTGAGTCAATAAGTGCTGTGTGTGTGTCAATAAGTGCTGTGTGTGTGAGTCAGTAAGTGCTGCGTGTGAGTCAGTAAGTGCTGCGTGTGAGTCAGTAAGTGCTGTGTGTGAGTCAGTAAGTGCTGCGTGTGAGTCAGTAAGTGCTGTGTGTGAGTCAATAAGTGCTGTGTGTGAGTCAGTAAGTGCTGTGTGTGAGTTAATAAGTGCTGTGTGTGAGTCAATAAGTGCTGTGTGTGAGTCAGTAAGTGCTGTGTGTGTGAGTCAGTAAGTGCTGTGTGTGAGTCAATAAGTGCTGTGTGTGAGTCAATAAGTGCTGTGTGTGTGAGTCAGTAAGTGCTGCGTGTGAGTTAATAAGTGCTGCGTGTGAGTTAATAAGTGCTGTGTGTGAGACAATAAGTGCTGTGTGTGAGTTAATAAGTGCTGTGTGAGGGTCAATAAGTGCTCTGTGTGAGTCAATAAGTGCTGTGTGCGAGTCAATAAGTGCTGTTTGTGAGTCAATAAGTGCTGTGTGTGAGTCAATAAGTGCTGTTTGTGAGTCAATAAGTGCTAAATAGTAAAGTAAATATACTATTAGTTCAGTGAGAGGGTGAGTGGTTGCTAGATCTGTGAGAGGGTGGGTGAATGCTAGATCTGTGAGAGGGTGAGTGGTTGTTAGATCAGTGAGAGGGTGACTGGTTGTTAGATCAGTGAGAGGATGAGTGGTTGTTAGATCTGTGAGAGGGTGAGTGGTTGCTAGATCAGTGAGAGGGTGAGTGGTTGTTAGATCAGTGAGAGGGTGAGTGGTTGCTAGACCAGTGAGAGGGTGAGTGGTTGTTAGATCAGTGAGAGGGTGGGTGGTTGTTTGATCAGTTAGTGAGTGGGTGGGTGGTTGTTTGGTCAGGTGAGTGGGTAAATGTTTGATCTATTAGTGAGTGTGTGAATGTTAGATCAGTTAGTTAGTGGGTGAATGTTAGATCAGTCAGTTAGTGTGGGAATGTTAGATCAGTCAGTGAGTGTGTGAATGCTAGATCAGTTAGTTAGTGGGTGAATGTTAGATCAGTCAGTGAGTGGGTGAATGTTAGATCAGTTGGTGAGTGGGTGAATGTTAGATCAGTTGGTGAATGTTAGATCAGTGGGTGAATGTTAGATCAGTTGGTGAGTGGGTGAATGTTAGATCAGTGGGTGAATGTTAGATCAGTGGGTGAATGTTAGATCAGTCAGTGAGTGTGTGAATATTAGATCAGTCAGTGAGTGGGTGGGTGGTTGTTAGATCAATTAAGAAGTGTCAATGATTTATTCTGCTCTATATATTTGCATTTGTCTGATGTGGTAATGCATGTTGTAGTAGTCGAATGATGATGAAAATGTTCTAAAACAACTCCCACAGCCCCGCAAACGTAGTGGCAAAAGGTCCAAGTCTGTGGCTGCTCAGATTGAGCAAACAAAGGAGGGCTGTATTGACATGACTCCAGACTCCATTTTATGCAAAACTAATCTCAAGGTTGGCCTCTCTTCGTTTTTTCTTTTATGTTTTCTTGATTGACTCTTCATGTTTTTCTTGATTTTTTTTTTCATGATTGTCTCTAGATGTTTTCTTGATTGTCTCTAGATGTTTTCTTGATTGTCTCTAGATGTTTTCTTGATTGTCTCTAGATGTTTTCTTGATTATCTCTAGATGTTTTCTTGATTGTCTCTAGATGTTTTCTTTCATTGATGTGTGATGTCTGGTAGATGTTCCTGATATTTAGTAAATATCTTTTTTTTTTCTACATAAACCTTTAGGTGCCAATCTTAAGAGTGATTTACTTGACTACAAGAAATCTCACATTTCTGAATTAACTTAATAAAAAGGGAACTCTTAAAAGACATCAGAAAGAAACAATCAACATTTTTTGGCACATCATGAGAAGAAGAAAGTTGGAATACTTGGTTACAACTGGCATAATAAAAGGAAAGAGAGATCGCGGGCGACAAAGAGAGAAATACTGGATAGCTTGGTGTCATGGCATGGAAAACAGTCAACAACAGAACTGATACGATGCACTGTAGATAGAAGATTGTGGAGGGACATGATCACCTACGCCAACCGGTATGGCACATGATGATGATGTGTTATATATTAACATATACAACTTTTGTCTTACTAGAGTCATTTAAACTATAAGACATTTTTTTTGTTTATTAGGGTCAATTAAACTATAAGAAATTAACTTTTGTCATACCAGAGTCAGTTAAACTATAAAAGATTAACTTTTGTCATACCAGGGTCAGTTAAACTATAAAAGATTAACTTTTGTCATACCAGGGTCAGTTAAACTATAAAAGATTAACTTTTGTCATACCAGGGTCAGTTAAACTATAAAAGATGAACTTTTGCCTTACCAGGGTCTGTTAAACTATAAAAGATGAACTTTTGTCTTACCAGAGTCAGTTAATCTATAAAAGATGAACTTTTGTCTTACTAGAGTCAGTTAATCTATAAAAGATGAACTTTTGTCTTACCAGGGTCTGTTAAACTATAAAAGATGAACTTTTGTCTTACCCCAGGGTCTGTTAAACTATAAAAGATGAACTTTTGTCTTACCAGAGTCAGTTAAACTATAAAAGATGAACTTTTGTCTTACTAGAGTCAGTTAATCTATAAAAGATGAACTTTTGTCTTACCCCAGGGTCTGTTAAACTATAAAAGATGAACTTTTGTCTTACCAGGGTCTGTTAAACTATAAAAGATGAACTTTTGTCTTACCCCAGGGTCTGTTAAACTATAAAACATTTAGCCAGTTACCATTTGAATACCAACACAAGCTGGTGACATTACTGCCACAGTGCGATCAGATCCCAGGGCATGAAGCAGGAGATCTCAGGTGAGAGTCGTTTGTCTCCCATCAAACCTCTAGGAACACTTTTCCAGAGCCATAGTCTGTCTGCTATGTCTGCAGTTATTCACATAAAAATATTACAGACATTCTGTAGATTGTTGGGAGGGGAGGGGAGGGGGGGGGGGGTTGGAGAAGTGTCAGGAGTGGTAGTTAGACTATCACCGCTGGAGGAGACAAGAGTTAGTCAGACCCTAAGATTGATATGTAGTGTCAGTGACTCTAAGTTGATATGTAGTGTCAGTGACTCTAAGTTGATATGTAGTGTCAGTGACTCTAAGTTGATATGTAGTGTCAGTGACTCTAAGTTGATATGTAGTGTCAGTGACTCTAAGTTGATATGCAGTGTCAGTGACTCTAAGTTGATATGTAGTGTCAGTGACTCTAAGTTGATATGTAGTGTCAGTGACTCTAAGTTGATATGTAGTGTCAGTGACTCTAAGTTGATATGTAGTGTCAGTGACTCCAAGTTGATAAAGATATTACTTTACTTTCTCTGTGGAGCTCCCTAGAAACATTCTGTGACAGAAGCCTGGCTAAGTGAAGATTGTCACGATTGCTGTAGAAATAGAAGTCCTAGTACACTACCTTCATAGGGATTGATTGTTGAAGGTCTGGCTGTACCAGCTAGAGATGTGGAAGCTAGGGATTGAAGGCCTGGCTGTACCAGCTAGAGATGTGGAAGCTAGGGATTGGGGGTCTGGCTGTACCAGCTAGAGATGTGGAAGCTAGGGATTGGGGGTCTGGCTGTACCAGCTAGAGATGTGGAAGCTAGGGATTGAAGGCCTGGCTGTACCAGCTAGAGATGTGGAAGCTAGGGATTGATTGTTGAAGATTGTATTAACTGCTTATAGCTGATCTAATGAGATTGTATTAACTGCTCATAGCTGATCTAATGAGATTGTATTAACTGCTCATAGCTGATCTAATGAGATTGTATTAACTGCTCAGGGCTGATCTAATGAGATTGTATTAACTGCTCATAGCTGATCTAATGAGATCGTATTAAGTGCTCATAGCTGATCTAATGAGATTGTATTAACTGCTCATAGCTGATCTAATGAGATTGTATTAACTGCTCATAGCTGATCTAATGAGATTGTATTAACTGCTCAGGGCTGATCTAATGAGATTGTTTTAACTGCTCATAGCTGATCTAATGAGATTGTATTAACTGCTCTAATGAGATTGTATTAACTGCTCATAGCTGATCTAATGAGATTGTATTAACTGCTCAGGGCTGATCTAATGAGATTGTATTAACTGCTCATAGCTGATCTAATGAGATTGTATTAACTGCTCATGGCTGATCTAATGAGATTGTACTAACTACTCATAGCTGATCTAAATGCTGTTTTTGACAGATTAAGCACTACAGCTCTTAGCAATGAGTTCTTCACCAAGGCCTGTGGCGAGTGGAAGGACAGACTCTCAGAAGGTACACTCATGTCTGCTTATCTCTTCTCCATGCTGTGTATTCATCCATGCTGTGTATTCATTCATGCTGTGTATTCATCCATGCTATGTATTCATCCATGATGTGTATTCATTCATGCTGTGTATTCATTCATGCTGTGTATTCATCCATGCTGTGTATTCATTCATACTATGTATTCATCCATGCTGTGTATTCATTCATACTGTGTATTCATTCATACTGTGTATTCATCCATGCTGTGTATTCATTCATACTGTGTATTCATTCATACTGTGTATTCATCCATGCTATGTATTCATTCATACTGTGTATTCATTCATACTGTGTATTCATCCATGCTATGTATTCATCCATACTGTGTATTCATCCATACTGTGTATTCATCCATGCTATGTATTCATCCATGCTATGTATTCATCCATGCTATGTATTCATCCATGCTGTGTATTCATCCATACTGTGTATTCATCCATGCTGTGTATTCATCCATGCTATGTATTCATCCATGCTATGTATTCATCCATGCTATGTATTCATCCATGCTATGTATTCATCCATGCTATGTATTCATCCATGCTATGTATTCATCCATGCTATGTATTCATCCATGCTATGTACTCCTATCTTCTTCTTGTGTCTGTACTCAGTCATGATGTATTAGGAGCCCACAGACACCTCAATAGCTAGGTGGCCAAATCAAGTTGGAGAGAACATTTTCTGGCACACAAAGTGTTGGTCTCCTGGCCATTAGTTCATGTGTGTCCATGCACTATAGTGACTATATGAGCAAAGCAAACAAACAACTGTACTTGTCAGCTTTACAAATGTTGTACCTATCAGATTTAAGAGATTTGTAACATGTCAGATTTACCAACATCGTACCTATCAGATTTACAAACGTTGTACCTATCAGATTTACAAACGTTGTACCTATCAGATTTACAAACGTTGTACCTATCAGATTTACAAACGTTGTACCTATCAGATTTACAAACATTGTACCTATCAGATTTACAAACGTTGTACCTATCAGATTTACAAACGTTGTACCTATCAGATTTACAAACGTTGTACCTATCAGATTTGTAACATGTCAGATTTACAAATGTTGTACCTATCAGATTTACCAACATCGTACCTATCAGATTTAACAGATTTGTAACATGTCAGCTTTACAAACATTGTACCTATCAGATTTAACAGATTTGTAACATGTCAGCTTTACAAACATTGTACCTATCAGATTTACAAACGTTGTACCTATCAGATTTGTAACATGTCAGATTTACAAACGTTGTACCTATCAGATTTGTAACATGTCAGATTTACAAACGTTGTACCTATCAGATTTAACAGATTTGTAACATGTCAGATTTACCAACGAGAAACAACAAAATTGTCAACATTTTGGCCTTCATCACAACAAACAATTATATGTTTATTTATGTTTCATCCACCTTTACAACAGCCTTGCATGATATTGTGTTTTTGTGTCCATTTCACTCAATTTTACAACAGCCTCATGTCATATCATGTATTTCTGTCTGTTTCACCCAGCTTTTCGACAGCCTGGCGTGATATCATGTATTTGTGTCCATTTCACCCAACTTTTCGACAGCCTGGCGTGATATCATGTATTTGTGTCTGTCTCAGAATGGGAGTACCAAGGTCTGGCAATGTTTAGAGAAAGTTGGTCCAACAACATTGTGTGTTTGTCCTCTCATAGTCAGTTGTCATCTACAAGTGAATGTCTACTAGAAAGTTGGTCCAACAACATTGTGTGTTTGTCCTCTCATAGTCAGTTGTCATCTACAAGTGAATGTCTACTAGAAAGTTACATATGGTTCATGCAGTTTGGTTCTATAGGCGGGCCTGTCTTTCTTGAAGAAGTTGGCAGCGGACACATGCAGACAGTCAAAACAGTCCCAGTAAAGAGGACACATGCCAACATCTTGTCGAGAGCTTATAAGAGGTTCATGTGGGAGTTAAGACACAAGGGACTAGGTTATGTCAAGTGATTATTCTCTTCTCACAACTTGTGTCTTGCCAGAGAGCACAAGTTTGTTAGGACAGTGTTCAGTCATCAGCAGATGGTGCAATGGCTTGCTGATAGTTGCAGCAGTTCATGTGCCAGCAAGTATTAACAGTCACTGAGTAGATTGTTCTTGTACAACCAGAACTTGAGATGTCTGTCACATTCACTGAGTAGATTGTTCTTGTACAACCACAACTTGAGATGACTGTCACAGTCACTGAGTAGATTGTTCTTGTACAACCACAAATTGAGATGTCTGTCACATTCACTGAGTAGATTGTTCTTGTACAACCACAACTTGAGATGACTGTCACATTCACTGAGTAGATTGTTCTTGTACAACCACAACTTGAGATGACTGTCACATTCACTGAGTAGATTGTTCTTGTACAACCACAACTTGAGATGACTGTCACAGTCACTGAGTAGATTGTTCTTGTACAACCACAACTTGAGATGACTGTCACATTCACTGAGTAGATTGTTCTTGTACAACCACAACTTGAGATGACTGTCACATTCACTGAGTAGATTGTTCTTGTACAACCACAACTTGAGATGACTGTCACATTCACTGAGTAGATTGTTCTTGTACAACCACAACTTGAGATGACTGTCACATTCACTGAGTAGATTGTTCTTGTACAACCACAACTTGAGATGACTGTCACATTCACTGAGTAGATTGTTCTTGTACAACCACAACTTGAGATGACTGTCACATTCACTGAGTAGATTGTTCTTGTACAACCACAACTTGAGATGACTGTCACAGTCACTGAGTAGATTGTTCTTGTACAACCACAACTTGAGATGACTGTCACATTCACTGAGTAGATTGTTCTTGTACAACCACAACTTGAGATGACTGTCACATTCACTGAGTAGATTGTTCTTGTACAACCACAACTTGAGATGACTGTCACAGTCACTGAGTAGATTGTTCTTGTACAACCACAACTTGAGATGACTGTCACATTCACTGAGTAGATTGTTCTTGTACAACCACAACTTGAGATGACTGTCACATTCACTGAGTAGATTGTTCTTGTACAACCACAACTTGAGATGACTGTCACAGTCACTGAGTAGATTGTTCTTGTACAACCACAACTTGAGATGACTGTCACATTCACTGAGTAGATTGTTCTTGTACAACCACAACTTGAGATGACTGTCACATTCACTGAGTAGATTGTTCTTGTACATCCACAACTTGAGATGACTGTCACATTCACTGAGTAGATTGTTCTTGTACAACCACAACTTGAGATGACTGTCACATTCACTGAGTAGATTGTTCTTGTACAACCACAACTTGAGATGACTGTCACATTCACTGCACAGGAACACTAATTTGACAACCAAAGCTATGTAATGTTTAATGTCGAGTAGAAAGTTTGCTTGCAAGGAGGGCATTAGAGCCGTAGAAACCAGGATGTAAGTTCTTGTTGTTGTTGTGTATGTCAGTGTCGTGCCATGGACCAGTTTGTTGTTGTGTATGTCAGCGTCGTGCCATGGACCAGTTTGTTGTTGTGTATGTCAGTGTCATGCCATGGACCAGTTTGTTGTTGTGTATGTCAGTGTCATGCCATGGACCAGTTTGTTGTTGTGTATGTCAGTGTCGTGCCATGGACCAGTTTGTTGTTGTGTATGTCAGTGTCGTGCCATGGACCAGTTTGTTGTTGTGTATGTCAGTGTCGTGCCATGGACCAGTTTGTTGTTGTGTATGTCAGCGTCATGCCATGGACCAGTTTGTTGTTGTGTATGTCAGTGTCATGCCATGGACCAGTTTGTTGTTGTGTATGTCAGCATCGTGCCATGGACCAGTTTGTTGTTGTGTATGTCAGCGTCATGCCATGGACCAGTTTGTTGTTGTGTATGTCAGCATCGTGCCATGGACCAGTTTGTTGTTGTGTATGTCAGCGTCGTGCTATGGACCAGTTTGTTGTTGTGTATGTCAGCGTCGTGCCATGGACCAGTTTGTTGTTGCTGATTCCTGGCTTTGGTTTATCTGTAGGAGAATTCAGCGTGGACAAGCAGCAGCGCTCCAAGGAGGAGATTGAGCGGGGCCAAGATAGTATGGAGGAGTGGAAGGTTGGTTTCAATATGTGGGCCTCTTACTCTCAATCAGCCTCTCATACTTGTCTCATACACTCAGTCAGCCTCATATCTTGTCTCATACACTCAGTCATCCTCACATACTTGTCTCATACACTCAGTCAGCCTCACATATTGTCTCATACACTCAGTCAGCATCACATACTTGTCTCATACACTTAGTCATCATTTGTGACAACTGAAACTTACCAAATATCTGTTTTCCTAACTTTATCATTTGTGACAACTGAAACTTACTGAATATCTGTTTTCCTAACTTTATCATTTGTGACAACTGAAACTTACCAAATATCTGTTTTCCTAACTTTATCATTTGTAACAACTGAAACTTACTGAATATCTGTTTTCCTAACTTTATCATTTGTAACAACTGAAACTTACCAAATATCTGTTTTCCTAACTTCATCATTTGTAACAACTGAAACTTACTGAATATCTGTTTTCCTAACTTTATCATTTGTAACAACTGAAACTTACTGAATATCTGTTTTCCTAACTTTATCATTTGTAACAACTGAAACTTACCAAATATCTGTTTTCCTAACTTTATCATTTGTAACAACTGAAACTTACTGAATATCTGTTTTCCTAACTTTATCATTTGTAACAACTGAAACTTACTGAATATCTGTTTTCCTAACTTTATCATTTGTAACAACTGAAACTTACCAAATATCTGTTTTCCTAACTTTATCATTTGTAACAACTGAAACTTACTGAATATCTGTTTTCCTAACTTTATCATTTGTGACAACTGAAACTTACCAAATATCTGTTTTCCTAACTTTATCATTTGTGACAACTGAAACTTACCAAATATCTGTTTTCCTAACTGTATCATTTGTAACAACTGAAACTTACCAAATATCTGTTTTCCTAACTTTATCATTTGAGCAATGACCAAAAGCTCAACAAGAATGAGATGATCTACAGTACAAATTGATCAAGTTCTTTAGTCCTGTTATCAGACCAATGTTCTTTAGTTCTATTATCAACATTCTGTTATCAGATTAATGTTCTTTAGTTCTGTTATCAAATCAATGTTCTTTAGTGCTGTTATCAGATCAATGTTCTTTTAGTTCTGTTATCAGACATTCTGTTATCAAACCAATGTTCTTTTAGTTCTGTTATCAGACATTCTATTATCAGACCAATGTTCTTTAGTTCTGTTATCAGACATTCTATTATCAGATCAATGTTCTTTAGTTCTGTTATCAGACATTCTATTATCAGATCAATGTTCTTTAGTTCTGTTATCAGACATTCTATTATCAGATCAATGTTCTTTAGTTCTGTTATCAGACATTCTATTATCAGATCAATGTTCTTTAGTTCTGTTATCAGACATTCTATTATCAGATCAATGTTCTTTAGTTCTGTTATCAGACATTCTATTATCAGACCAATGTTCTTTAGTTCTGTTATCAGACATTCTATTATCAGATCAATGTTCTTTAGTTCTGTTATCAGACATTCTATTATCAGATCAATGTTCTTTAGTTCTGTTATCAGACATTCTATTATCAGATCAATGTTCTTTAGTTCTGTTATCAGACATTCTATTATCAGACCACTGTTCTTTAGTTCTGTTATCAGACATTCTGTTATCAAACCAATGTTCTTTAGTTCTGTTATCAGACCAATGTTCTTTAGTTCTGTTATCAGACATTCTGTTATCAAACCAATGTTCTTTTAGTTCTGTTATCAGACATTCTATTATCAGACCAATGTTCTTTAGTTCTGTTATCAGATCAATGTTCTTTAGTTCTGTTATCAGACTAATGTTCTTATGATCTCTTCAACAGGCGAAGCACTTTGAACCAGTTTGGGGACATAGGTAAGTTTGTGTTTGTCAGTGTTTTGTTGGGACATAGGTAAGTTTATGTTTGTCAGTGTTTTGTTGGGACATAGGTAAGTTTGTGTTTGTCAGTGTTTTGTTGGGACATAGGTAAGTTTGTGTTTGTCAGTGTTTTGTTGGGACATAGGTAAGTTTGTGTTTGTCAGTATTTTGTTGGGACATAGGTAAGTTTGTGTTTGTCAGTGTTTTGTTGGGACATAAGTAAGTTTGTGTTTGTCAGTATTTTGTTGGGACATAGGTAAGTTTGTGTTTGTCAGTATTTTGTTGGGACATAGGTAAGTTTGTGTTTGTCAGTATTTTGTTGGGACATAGGTAAGTTTGTGTTTGTCAGTGTTTTGTTGGGACATAAGTAAGTTTGTGTTTGTCAGTGTTTTGTTGGGACATAGGTAAGTTTGTGTTTGTCAGTGTTTTGTTGGGACATAGGTAAGTTTGTGTTTGTCAGTGTTTTGTTGGGACATAGGTAAGTTTGTGTTTCAACTAGTCACATGTATTTTGTTGGGCACTCAGAGATTCAACTAGTCACATGTATTTTGTTGGGCACTCAGAGATTCAACTATAGCTTGTTTCATAACTCGTGCCCAACTTTTAAAATCGATAGCTTTTTAACCGCTTGTTGTAAGTTGTTCAAAATTTGCATGTAAAGTTATAATGATTAGAACCCAACAGGGAATTAATTTCATTAAAAAAAAACATTTGGTTATTATTGTTGCTTATTTGATTTATATAAATTTATAACGACCCATTGATGTAGTCAAAACTTAATGTTTACAGTATTTTAATTTAAAAATAGCGAGTAAAAATCCATACACGGTAAAATTGATCTGTTTGCACGCTTTCGCAGTGGTTTTGTGACACAATTAGACACTTGAGAAATTGTGTGTTCCATTTCCGTTCTTTCAGAGGTTTAGACGTGGAACGATAAGATTTATCATGAGTCTTAAACTGAAATTCTGCAGTTTACAAAACATCGCAATAAAAATGTATGACTATTTTTGCAAAGAGGCTAAACGAGGAAGATTATTTCATTCTTTAGAAAACCCTGAGAATAGGACAAGACACATTTTGGATTTATCTAAATGGTAATTTAATCGCTGGATTCAAGCACGTGACCGTCAATGTTCAAAATATACAAAATCACAAGGAAGAGCAAAAATGTTGGATAATTTCGACAGTGAACTTATTAGAAGTGAAATTCGCAAAATGTTGGGTATGAATGAAACTGTTACAATAAGAAAATTAAAAGTATCGCTGAAAAAGAACAACAGTATTGAAATATCAAAGTCTACATTATGGAGGAATGTGAGAGCTGCAGGCTTTACATTCAGAAAGTATTCCAATGGACGAAACATCATCTGTGAGAAGCCACATATAGTAGTCATGAGAAGCAAGTACTTACGTGAAGTAAAAGAGGTGCGCAAGCAAGGTTATGATATTGTGTACTTGGATGAAACATGGATCAATGCTCACCACACTAACCAAAGGGAATGGCAGTCATCAGATGGAAAGATTAAGAGATTAATACGTAGCAGCAAAGGACAGCGCTTGATAATTGCTCATGCAGGTAGTCGACAACATGGACTAATGCAGAATGCAGAGCTCATTTTTCTTTCAAAATCCATAGACAATCGGGATTATCACTCTGAGATGAATGGTCACATATTTAGACATTGGATTGAAAATTCTGTTCTCCCATCACTAGATCGACCATCTTGCCTAATAATGGACAATGCAGCGTACCACAACATTGTTGCACTTGAAGATAAAGTCCCGACGTCATCCAGTACAAAAGATGCTATTAAGATATGGCTCACAAAGGAGCACATACAATTTAATAACATATATTAACTGAATTACTATCTCTAGTAAAGCAAAAACAAAGGACAAAGATTTTTCAAATAGATAAGATTATCCAAGAGCACGGTCATATAAGTTTGAGGCTGCCACCTTACCATGCTCATTTAAATCCAATAGAACTAATCTGGGCAAAATTAAAAGGACAAGTGGCAGATGAAAATACAACATTCAAAATATGCGATGTAAAGACTCTTGCTAATCTCGCTTTATTAAATATAGACAAAGATTATTGGGCTGAATGTGAAGACCACGTCTTAAAACAGGAAGAGGAATATTGGAAAAATGATGGTTTGTGGAGTGTTCAACCCCAAACAGTTATTAATCTTTTAGACTAGTCTGATTCAGAATGAAAGTATATAGCCCCCACAATGTTGGCCCCTATATTACCTTAAATTAGTTCAACAAACAGTCCTTTTCAGGACCACACAACTATGAAAATTGGACATACAGGTATACCTTGATATTATCGTCCGTCCTCGAACTGAGAAGACAATAATTCTCCTGGTGTTTTGTCTTATCCAGTTATTTCCCCATTACGGCCACGCCTTTACCTAGTGAAAATTAATCATAGACCAGCAACTACGGTAATTTCTATTATTTAGGGATTTACAATTTTGACAAACATCAAAGAAATTCGCCGCTTTAAGAAAACTGCAGCTGCAAGATATTTGTTAAATATACATTTAGAGGGTCTTTTGCATTCTAATAACATTTGGAAAATTTCAACAGTTTTTAACAAACGGTTACTGAGTAATAGCGTTTTGAAGTTGGGTAAGTGATTTGAAACGAGCTATAGTCACATGTATTTTGTTGGGCACTCAGAGATTCAACTAGTTACATGTATTTTGTTGAAAATCTAGAGGACACATCTGCCAGATGTCATGAGTCTGTATGTCATGTGGCATTATGCTGCCTACACATGGTCAGTACCAACATGCCAACCGTATACATGGGTCATTGTGTGGGTGGTACAATGGTTGCCAATCTCATTCAGCGTGTTTGTGTGAGGTTTTAAAAATCTGCCAGCCAGTCTCTCTTCAGGCCTACAGCAGACATTCTTTATGTTGAATACAGGTCTTTGTCTGCATAGCATAGATGACATCATACTGTGATCGCTTGACAGGGTAGATGACATACTGTGATCACATGACATACTGTGATCACTTGACAGCATAGATGACATCATACTGTGATCACTTGACAGCGTGGATGACATCATACTGTGATCACTTGACAGCATAGATGACATCATACTGTGATCACTTGACTGTGTGGATGACATCATACTGTGATCACTTGACAGCATAGATGACATCATACTGTGATCACTTGACAGCGTGGATGACATCATACTGTGATCACTTGACAGCATAGATGACATCATACTGTGATCACTTGACAGCATAGATGACATCATACTGTGATCACTTGACAGCGTGGATGACATCATACTGTGATCACTTGACAGCATAGATGACATCATACTGTGATCACTTGACAGTGTAGATGACATACTGTGATCACTTGACAGCATAGATGACATCTTACTCTGATCACTTGACAGCATAGATGACATATTGGGATCACTTGACAGCATAGATGACATATTGGGATCACTTGACAGTATAGATGACATATTGGGATCACTTGACAGCATAGATGACATCTTACTGTGATCACTTGACAGCATAGATGACATCTTACTCTGATCACTTGACAGCATAGATGACATCATACTGTGATCACTTGACAGCATAGATGACATCATACTGTGATCACTTGACAGCATAGATGACATCTTACTGTGATCACTTGACAGCATAGATGACATCATACTGTGATCACTTGACAGCATAGATGACATCATACTGTGATCACTTGACAGCATAGATGACATCATACTGTGATCACTTGACAGCATAGATGACATCATACTGTGATCACTTGACAGCATAGATGACATCTTACTGTGATCACTTGACAGCATAGATGACATATTGGGATCACTTGACAGCATAGATGACATATTGGGATCACTTGACAGCATAGATGACATATTGGGATCACTTGACAGCATAGATGACATATTGGGATCACTTGACAGCATGGATGACATATTGGGATCACTTGATAGCATAGATGACATCTTACTGTGATCACTTGACAGCATAGATGACATCTTACTCTGATCACTTGACAGTATAGATGACATCTTACTCTGATCACTTGACAGCATAGATGACATCTTACTCTGATCACTTGACAGCATAGATGACATCTTACTGTGATCACTTGACAGCATAGATGACATATTGGGATCACTTGACAGCATAGATGACATATTGGGATCACTTGACAGCATAGATGACATACTGTGATCACTTGACAGCATAGATGACATATTGGGATCACTTGACAGTATAGATGACATATTGGGATCACTTGACAGCATAGATGACATCTTACTGTGATCACTTGACAGCATAGATGACATCTTACTCTGATCACTTGACAGCATAGATGACATCATACTGTGATCACTTGACAGCATAGATGACATCATACTGTGATCACTTGACAGCATAGATGACATCTTACTGTGATCACTTGACAGCATAGATGACATCATACTGTGATCACTTGACAGCATAGATGACATCATACTGTGATCACTTGACAGCATAGATGACATCATACTGTGATCACTTGACAGCATAGATGACATCATACTGTGATCACTTGACAGCATAGATGACATCTTACTGTGATCACTTGACAGCATAGATGACATATTGGGATCACTTGACAGCATAGATGACATATTGGGATCACTTGACAGCATAGATGACATATTGGGATCACTTGACAGCATAGATGACATATTGGGATCACTTGACAGCATGGATGACATATTGGGATCACTTGATAGCATAGATGACATCTTACTGTGATCACTTGACAGCATAGATGACATCTTACTCTGATCACTTGACAGTATAGATGACATCTTACTCTGATCACTTGACAGCATAGATGACATCTTACTCTGATCACTTGACAGCATAGATGACATCTTACTGTGATCACTTGACAGCATAGATGACATATTGGGATCACTTGACAGCATAGATGACATATTGGGATCACTTGACAGCATAGATGACATACTGTGCTCACTTGACAGCATAGATGACATACTGTGATCATTTGACAGCATAGATGACATACTGTGATCACTTGACAGTGTAGATGACATACTGTGATCACTTGACAGCATAGATGACATATTGGTATCACTTGACAGCATAGATGACATCATACTGTGATCACTTGACAGCATAGATGACATCATACTGTGATCACTTGACAGCATAGATGACATCTTACTGTGATCACTTGACAGCATAGATGACATCATACTGTGATCACTTGACAGCATAGATGACATCATACTGTGATCACTTGACAGCATAGATGACATCATACTGTGATCACTTGACAGCATAGATGACATCATACTGTGATCACTTGACAGCATAGATGACATCTTACTGTGATCACTTGACAGCATAGATGACATATTGGGATCACTTTACAGCATAGATGACATATTGGGATCACTTGACAGCATAGATGACATATTGGGATCACTTGACAGCATAGATGACATATTGGGATCACTTGACAGCATGGATGACATATTGGGATCACTTGATAGCATAGATGACATCTTACTGTGATCACTTGACAGCATAGATGACATCTTACTCTGATCACTTGACAGTATAGATGACATCTTACTCTGATCACTTGACAGCATAGATGACATCTTACTCTGATCACTTGACAGCATAGATGACATCTTACTGTGATCACTTGACAGCATAGATGACATATTGGGATCACTTGACAGCATAGATGACATATTGGGATCACTTGACAGCATAGATGACATACTGTGCTCACTTGACAGCATAGATGACATACTGTGATCATTTGACAGCATAGATGACATACTGTGATCACTTGACAGTGTAGATGACATACTGTGATCACTTGACAGCATAGATGACATATTGGTATCACTTGACAGCATAGATGACATATTGGGATCACTTGACAGCATAGATGACATCTTACTGTGATCACTTGACAGCATAGATGACATCTTACTGTGATCACTTGACAGCATAGATGACATCATACTGTGATCACTTGACAGCATAGATGACATCATACTGTGATCACTTGACAGCATAGATGACATCTTACTGTGATCACTTGACAGCATAGATGACATCATACTGTGATCACTTGACAGCATAGATGACATCATACTGTGATCACTTGACAGCATAGATGACATCATAATGTGATCACTTGACAGCATAGATGACATCATACTGTGATCACTTGATAGCGTGGATGACATCATACTGTGATCACTTGACAGCATAGATGACATCATACTGTGATCACTTGACAGCATAGATGACATCATACTGTGATCACTTGATAGCATAGATGACATCATACTGTGATCACTTGATAGCATAGATGACATCATACTGTGATCACTTGATAGCATAGATGACATCATACTGTGATCACTTGACAGCATAGATGACATCATACTGTGATCACTTGATAGCATAGATGACATCATACTGTGATCACTTGATAGCATAGAAGACAAAGCCACTGTGGCTTTGATGCCTGGAGGAGGTGCAGGTCTCACAACATATGGTCTATGTTGATGTTAGGCTTCCGTTGAAATACTGTGAGGCTGTGATTCTTTCTAGGGCAGAGTCCAGAAATTTTCCAATAGTCCCTTATACATCATCATCAAGTGCCATCTCTGCAACAAAAGTTGGCTACCATGGATCGCCATTCAACACTGTTTCTTGCTTTGATGGTGCAGGCTTTCATAGTATGACTTGTCCGTCTTTTGATGTTACTCGTCCATGTTAGTCTTGGTCTGCCTCTTTTACCTCGTATTTTTCCTTCCAATATTACTTTTAGTAGGCTGTTGTGTCTTATAATGTGTCCCAAACATTTCATTTGTCTTGTCTTAATTGTGTTTAGTAGTTCTCTTTTTAGTTGTTTTAAAACTTCATTGTTTGTTTTCTTTTCTTTCCATCCAATTCTACCTATTCTTCTGTAAATCCACATTTCTAATGGCTTCAATTTTCTGTTCTGTTTTCTTGTCTAATGTCCATTTTTCTGCACCATACAGGAATATTGAGATGTAACATTTTGCTATTCTTAGTTTCAGTGAACAATGCCCTTGTACATCAATCACATATATTTGTTGGATGTTCTTACATCAATCACATATATTTGTTGGATGTTCTTACATCAATCTCATATATTTTGTTGGATGTTCTTACATCAATCACATATATTTGTTGGATGTTCTTACATCAATCTCATATATTTTGTTGGAGATGCTTACACCAATCTCACATATTTTGTTGGATGTTCTTACATCAATCACATATATTTGTTGGAGATGCTTACATCAGTCTCACATATTCTCACATATTGTGTTGGATGTGCTTACATCAATCTCACATATTGTGTTGGATGTGCTTACATCAATCTCACATATTGTGTTGGATGTGCTTACATCAATCTCACATATTCTCACATATTGTGTTGGATGTGCTTACATCAATCTCACATATTGTGTTGGAGATGCTTACATCAGTCTCACATATTCTCACATATTGTGTTGGATGGGCTTACATCAGTCTCACATATTCTCACATATTGTGTTGGATGTGCTTACATCAATCTCACATATTTTGTTGGAGATTCTAACATCAATCAGACATTTTGTTGGATGTGCTTACATCAATCAGACATTTTGTTGGATGTGCTTACATCAATCAGACATTTTGTTGGATGTGCTTACATCAATCAGACATATATTTGTTGGAGATGCTCACACCAGGCACACATATTTGTTGGATGTGCTTATATCAATCAGAAATATTTGTTGGATGTGCTTACATCAATCTCTGACATATATTTGTTGGATGTGCTTACATCAATCAGACATATTTGTTGGATTTGCTTACATCAATCAGACATATATTTGTTAGATGTGCTTACATCAATCAGACATATTTGTTGGATGTGCTTACATCAATCAGACATATATTTGTTGGATGTGCTTACATCAATCAGACATATATTTGTTGGATGTGCTTACATCAATCAGACATATTTGTTGGATGTGCTTACATCAATCAGACATATATTTGTTGGATGTGCTTACATCAATCAGATATTTTGTTGGATATGCTTACATCAATCAGACATATATTTGTTGGGTGTGCTTCCATCAATCAGACATATATTTATTGGATGTGCTTACATCAATCAGACATATATTTGTTGGATGTGCTTACATCAATCAGACATATATTTGTTGGATGTGCTTACATCAATCAGACATATATTTGTTGGATGTGCTTACATCAATCAGACATATTTGTTGGATTTGCTTACATCAATCAGACATATATTTGTTGGATATGCTTACATCAATCAGACATATATTTGTTGGATGTGCTTACATCAATCAGACATATATTTGTTGGATGTGCTTACATCAATCAGACATATTTTTTGGATATGCTTACATCAATCAGACATTTTGTTGGATGTGCTTACATCAATCTGACATTTTGTTGGAGATGCTCACACCAGGCACACATATTTGTTGGATGTGCTTACATCAATCAGACATATATTTGTTGGAGATGCTCACACCAGGCACACATATTTGTTGGATGTGCTTACATCAATCAGACATTTTGTTGGATATGCTTACATCAATCAGACATATATTTGTTGGATGTGCTTACATCAATCAGACATATATTTGTTGGGTGTGCTCACATCAATCAGACATATATTTCTTGGATGTGCTTACATCAATCAGACATTTTGTTGGATATTCTTACATCAATCAGACATTTTGTTGGATGTGCTTACATTAATCAGACATTTTGTTGGATGTGCTTACATCAATCAGACATTTTGTTGGATGTGCTTACATCAATCAGACATATATTTGTTGGAGATGCTCACACCAGGCACATATATTTGTTGGATGTACTTACATCAATCAGACATATATTTGTTGGAGATGCTCACACCAGGTACACATATTTGTTGGATGTGCTTACATCAATCAGACATATATTTGTTGGATGTGCTTACATCAATCAGACATATATTTGTTGGAGATGCTCACACCAGGCACACATATTTGTTGGATGTGCTTACATCAATCAGACATATATTTGTTGGATGTGCTTACATCAATCAGACATTTTGTTGGATGTGCTTACATCAATCAGACATATATTTGTTGGATGTGCTTACATCAATCAGACATATATTTGTTGGAGATGCTCACACCAGGCACACATATTTGTTGGATATGCTTACATCAATCAGACATATATTTGTTGGATGTGCTTACATTAATCAGGCATTTTGTTGGATGTGCTTACATCAATCAGATATTTTGTTGGATGTGCTTACATCAATCAGACATATATTTGTTGGGTGTGCTCACATCAATCAGACATTTTGTTGGATGTGCTTACATCAATGAGACATTTTGTTGGATATGCTTACATCAATCAGACATATATTTGTTGGATATGCTTACATCAATCAGACATTTTGTTGGATATACTTACATCAATCAGACATATATTTGTTGGATGTGTTTACATCAATCAGACATATATTTGTTGGATATGCTTACATCAATCAGACATTTTGTTGGATATACTTACATCAATCAGACATATATTTGTTGTATATGCTTACATCAATCAGACATTTTGTTGGATGTGCTTACATAAATCAGACATTTTGTTGGATGTGCTTACATCAATCAGACATTTTGTTGGATGTGCTTACATCAATCAGACATTTTGTTGGAGATGCTCACACCAGGCACACATATTTGTTGGATGTGCTTTTTCTCAGTTTCTTCATGAGCCCTTCCTTCCATACCTTATCAAATGCTTTCTTTAGGTCTATCCATGCTGCTAGTACCAGTTTCTTTTCTTGGAATTTATCCTCAATTTCCTGGGAAAAATAGGTTGCCTGATCTTCGGTAGAGTAACACTGTCTAAAGCCTGCTTGTTGTGGGACAAGGAGATTTTCACTTTCCAGGTACCACTGCAGTCTGAGATTGATTATACGTTCCATTGTTTTACACAAACAGCGTGTAAGGCTGATTGGTCTATAGCTGGATGTCATTGAACCATCTTTTCCTGGCTTTAGTAATGGTATCATAATTGCTTCTCTCCATGCCTGTGGCACTCTACCTGTGATCCAGCAAATGTTGTAGATCTGCAGTAGTTTTGCTTTAGCTGCAGTTCCCAAGTTCTTAATCATTTCATTGGACACTCCATCACTGCCTGGTGACTTTTTCATTTTTAATTTGGATATTACCAGCTCTAGCTCACTTTGTGTAATGGGTATTTCCATGACTTCATGTATGGTCCCTTCCTGTCTTGCATTTTGTTGCTTTACATGGGTCTCTTGTCATTTCTCTAGGCTAATTCCAATATTATTGTCTTTTCTTGATTTGTTATTAATGTCTTGATTTTGTGATTCATGTCTTGATTTTATGATTCATGTCTTGATGTTATGATTCATGTCTTGATTTTATGATTCATGTCTTGATGTTATGATTCATGTCTTGATTTTGTGATTCATGTCTTGATTTTATGATTCATGTCTTGATTTTGTTTTCCAGCAAAATCATGATGGATGTCCCTAAAGCAACAGGACCTTCGTCGAGCCGGTTGGCTTGTGAGAGCGTGCCTGTAGCCAAGACAAAAGCAGTCCTGAAGACAAACATGCGTGTCTCCTCCATAATCCATAAGCGCACATTGAAACATCGAACAATCCGAACATCTATAGAACCAGCCATACCCAACAGCAAAAAACTCTTCAAGTCTGCAGATACTACTTCGCCTTCATCAACAAATCACATGTCTTCAGACTTGACATCGTCAGCATCGCCAGTTCCTGCATCCGCATCCTCAGTATCAGAATCATCCCCCAACTCTACATCATCTCTGTCAAGCAACAGCTCATCCCTAGACTCAGCGATTGCTGCCAGCAGAGAGATGCTGGCCAGACAAGTGGAGAAGCTAAGGCAAGTTCTATACTTCTCTTTGGCCTTCTATATTCTCTTTTATGACCACTACTTGTTATGTGTATTTTGTGATGACATCTACTTGTCATGTGACTAATTCTATGTTCTGTCATCATTCTTCTCCGTCTAGACAGACTACCTTTCCTTTCTGTTCTCATCTTGTTGTATCCTCATTACACAAGTACACACCCAGTGTCCTGATCATCAGTATACAAACCATTGTACTAGCTACAGTCTTGTTGTGTGTGTGTGTAATATACTTCCATCTGTCAAAGCATATTGTACTAGCTACAGTCTTGTTGTGTGTGTGTGTGTGTGTGTAATATACTTCCATCTGTCAAAGCATATTGTACTAGCTACAGTCTTGTTGTGTGTGTGTGTGTAATATACTCCCATCTGTCAAAGCATATTGTACTATAGATCATTCTCAAATTCCTGCCCACAGAGTAGATCAATTATCTTTGAAACTGATGAATTTCTGTCATTCTTTTTCATGAAATCTTATTTTTTTCAGCAACCTGAATTTTGCACAAATCGTTTTTTGTGATATAATTTTAGGAAAATATCAAACCGCATGCTCTAAACATTATATTTTACTGTAGATTATGTTAATTTTCTAACAATGCAAGCCAAAGGCATATCTGTATTACATTGAATAGTAATATAACCGACCCCTTTTAGATTCCTTGCAAAAGTGCATGTACAATAACACAGTTACCTTTTGCATAGTGATGAATGTACACTTTAAACTCTTCATGGTTTTAAAAATCAAGTTGTCACTTCACAACAGCTTACAAATTATCACACATACAGGAATATTTATTAATAGTAAATATTTTGTCAAAATACGCCTCTGGACCAATTTAACAAGAAACCTGAAATGAAATGACCAAAAGAAAACCTCGGGGTGGCACGAGTCTTACAAGTTAAGAGTGCGAAACAGTGCTAAGATTGTGTGGTGTACACATGAAATTTGCCTTTTTAATTGGTGAGTTGATTACAACAAATGTGGGTATTGTAAAATCCTAAAATTTAGGACAAGCAAGAAAATCATATTTTCATATACCTCAAATAAGCAAAAAACTTTCCTAAATGCATGACGGTAGGGCAAAAAATCAGACTGAAGGACGGTGAAAAAATAAGATTTTTTATTTGAATATCGCTGCTACTACACTGTCTTCCCTAGTTATTTCATCGTGCTGCTACTACACTGTCTTCCCTAGATATTTCATCACGCTGCTACTACACTGTCTTCCCTAGTTATTTCATCACGCTGCTACTACACTGTCTTCCCTAGATATTTCATCACGCTGCTACGACACTGTCTTCCCTAGATATTTCATCACGCTGCTACTACACTGTCTTCCCTAGATATTTCATCACGCTGCTACTACACTGTCTTCCCTAGATATTTCATCACGCTGCTACTACACTGTCTTCCCTAGATATTTCATCACGCTGCTACTACACTGTCTTCCCTAGATATTTCATCACGCTGCTACTACACTGTCTTCCCTAGATATTTCATCATGCTGCTCCTACATTGTCTTCCCTAGATATTTCATCATGCTGCTACTACACTGTCTTCCCTAGATATTTCATCGTGCTGCTACTACACTGTCTTCCCTAGATATTTCATCATGCTGCTACTACACTGTCTTCCCTAGATATTTCATCATGCTGCTACTACACTGTCTTTCCTAGATATTTCATCATGCTGCTACTACACTGTCTTCCCTAGATATTTCATCGTGCTGCTACTACACTGTCTTCCCTAGATATTTCATCCTTTCTTATTTCAATTATTACACTTATGTTCGTTACAATTATACAATTGTCACGATTTATATCTTCCTCTTACGCACTCTTTCCATTATTTAATCACTCATCGCTATTAATATCATGTGTTTTTCTCTTGCAATCTCCCCTATCTAATTTCCCTTTCCTCACTATCCTATCTCCATGTGGCTCATGCCTTCTCTACAAAATTATTTACTTGAGGACACGCATAATATTATACCTACTTTCTTGATAACCTCTGTTTACAATCATACCACACTTTCTTGATAACCTCTGTTTACAATCATACCACACTTTCTTGATAACCTCTGTTTACAATCATACCACACTTTCTTGATAACCTCTGTTTACAATCATACCACACTTTCTTGATAACCTCTGTTTACAATCATACCACACTTTCTTGATAACCTCTGTTTACAATCATACCACACTTTCTTGATAACCTCTGTTTACAATCATACCACACTTTCTTGATAACCTCTGTTTACAATCATACCAACTTTCCAAATACTATTGTTAGTGATTACTGTGTAACAATTTGTTATCACATGTACTGTAACAATTTGTTATCACATGTACTGTAACAATTTGTTATCACATGTACTGTAACAATTTGTTATCACATGTACTGTAACAATTTGTTATCACATGTGCTGTAACAGTTTGTTATCGCATGTACTGTAACAATTTGTTATCACATGTACTGTAACAATTTGTTATCACATGTACTGTAACAATTCTGTATCTAACTTTACCCTGTGGAAGGAAAACACGGAAACATGTTTATATATATATATCTATCTATTGACCTTTCGAGCCGTAACCGGCCCATAGGGCGTAGACCAAGATACACCTTCTCCTATATGAATTTTTGTTCTAGCAGTTTTCTTTTAAAGATATTTTATCAAATCTCGCCATCTGTCTCTGTTCTGTGCAAGCAGTTCTATCTCATTGAGGGAGCCGATTCCTGCTGCTCTTGCCTCTCTCATCAATGTTCTTCTCAGTGTCTCCCTGGGTCTTCCTCTTTTTCTTTTACCTGTTGTTTCCCATATGAGGGCTTGCTTTGCTATTCGATTATTATCTCTTCTCATCACATGTCCAACGTATGACCATCGTCTTTTCTTTATTACTGAAGATATTAGTGGTTGATTGGCGATTTCTCTAATTTCCTCGTTTGTTTTGAATTCGTTCCATTCTATACCAAGTATTTTCCTTAGACATTTATTTTCGAATGCGTTCAACTTTGTTTCTATATCTCTTGTTGTTTTCCAGCTTTCACACGCATACGTAAGGGTTGATAGTACATTTGATTTGAATAGCCTAAGTTTTGTGTTTGTGCTAATGAGTTTTGATTTCCACAACTTTTCAAGGCTTCTGAAAGACATTGCTGCTTTAGCCAGTCTGATTCTAATTTCTTTGCTCGTATCCCCTTCTCGATCAATGTGACTTCCAAGATAGATAAAGTGATCGATCTCTTCTACTGGTTTGTTTTCCATGTATATTTTGTCACTTGTTGGAATTAAACTTTTCATGACTTTAGTCTTTTCATGATTGACCTCAAGCCCAATTTTGCTGGCTATTGATGATAGTTCATTTGTGTTTTCCTGCATCGTTTTTATCTGACTGCTGATGAGAACTATGTCATCAGCAAAGTCGAGGTCCTCCAAATGGTCTCCTTGTATCCATTCGATGCCTTTATTACCAGTGCAGCATTTCTTCATTATGAAGTCCATAACAATTCCAAATAACAAGGGCGATAAAATACATCCTTGTTTAATATATATATATATTGTCACATTATCACATTGTCATATTGTCACATTGTCATATTGTCACATTATCACGCTGTCACATTATCATATTGTCACATTATCATATTGTATTATCATATTGTCACATTATCATATTGTCACATTATCATATTATCACATTGTCACATTATCATATTGTCACATTATCACCCATAGTTCCTTGAATATTCATTTCCGTTAGTCTTCACACTATTAATTAAAGTTCACTGAATGTTTCTCTTTGAACAAATCTGTTTCCGGCACATGCTCGTTGAATACTTGCGATATCTTGACCACTGTCTGTAACTGTTCTCTTGTTTGAAAGTTCTTTGTTTCTGTAATTATGAATGTTCTCACCTTGTCTGTGGTTCTCCTTGACTGATAATCACTGTGATTAGAGATCTGTTATCCAGCTTTGACATGCATATACTATTTGTACTGACGATGTTGGTCGATGATGTTCTACGTTGTTGGTGTCGGTCATGGCACCATTTTATGTTTGTGTGTACGTTTTGGTTACTGCGAAACGTCTGATGCTGCCCTGTGAGTTTCTTGTACAGGCAACTAGGGTTCTGCTCCCGTATCAGCCCTTGACTAATTTTGCTGAACTGGACTCGTGATTCTTTGTACTTTGCGTTGATTGTTATGATCAAATATCTTCTCTGACTTCTGAGGACCAGGTCTTACTTAGCCCACGACAGGTTTCGTTCATCGCTTGTCCACAACTAAACACTCACGAGATTTGCAAGTCAAAGGAAATCCAAGCTTAAAAACAACTCACATCTATTCCTGAATAGTTTCTCACTGAACAACATTTGATCATTGAGCCAACCATTTGATTATCGGCTGTTCACATTTACTAATAATTGTCAGATCTGGGCTTAAAAATGTGCCCATATTACTTTCTTTCACTCACTGTCTATACAGGAAGCATTTCCTCTCACTTTGACTGATCCGGCTCCTAACGCTAATTCACACAATTGTCTTTTGTTTCACCTAGAGCCGTCAATCTAACTTTGAATAATTCCTAACTCACATATGCACCTAGTCGACTTGTAGATTCACAAACTCTAACTTTGAATAATTCCTAACTCACATATGCACCTAGTCGACTTGTAGTTTCACAAACTCACTAGCACAATTAACCCAACACCGTAGAGGTTTTATGATTATTTCCCGAAGACATTTGCTCTCAGTTCCATCTACTTGAGCAATAACTATTTGTACAGCAGTTAACTGAACACTGATTCATATATATGCCAGCTCCTGCTCTATAGTACACGTCTTCCTTTCGGGCACATCTCTCACTGACTGTCTACCCAAAACTACCCTAAGTCCCTAACATTCTTTTTCCTTGACAACCAAAGTCATATCATGCCTCGTCATCCTTTAAGACCGTATCGCACTGTTTGGCACCATTCCGGTATCTAATTGCCTGGATGTGCAATTCTCTTTTCCCCTACATGAATGACACTATCTCTCCCCTTCCACGTCTACACACTAAGTGTCCACCACTTCACTAAGTGTCCACCATTTCACAGTATCCACCACTTCACTAAGTGTCCACCATTTCACAGTATCCACCACTTCACTAAGTGTCCACCATTTCACAGTATCCACCACTTCACTAAGCGTCCACCACTTCACTAAGTGTCCACCATTTCACAGTATCCACCACTTCACTAAGTGTCCACCATTTCACAGTATCCACCATTTCACAGTATCCACCATTTCACAGTATCCACCACTTCACAGTATCCACCACTTCACTAAGCGTCCACCACTTCACAGTATCCACCACTTCACTAAGTGTCCACCATTTCACAGTATCCACCACTTCACTAAGTGTCCACCATTTCACAGTATCCACCACTTCACTAAGTGTCCACCACTTCACTAAGTGTCCACCATTCACCATTTCACAGTATCCACCACTTCACTAAGCGTCCACACTTCACAGTATCCACCACTTCACTAAGCGTCCACCACTTCACTAAGTGTCCACCATTCACCATTTCACAGTATCCACCACTTCACTAAGCGTCCACCACTTCACAGTATCCACCACTTCACTAAGTGTCCACCATTTCATAGTATCCACCATTTCACAGTATCCACCACTTCACTAAGTGTCCACCATTTCACAGTATCCACCACTTCACTAAGTGTCCACCATTTCACAGTATCCACCACTTCACTAAGTGTCCACCACTTCACTAAGTGTCCACCATTTCACAGTATTCACCATTTCACAGTATCCACCACTTCACAGTATCCACCACTTCACTAAGTGTCCACCACTTCACTAAGTGTCCACCATTTCACAGTATCCACCACTTCACTAAGTGTCCACCATTTCACAGTATCCACCACTTCACTAAGTGTCCACCATTTCACAGTATCCACCACTTCACTAAGTGTCCACCATTTCACAGTATCCACCACTTCACTAAGTGTCCACCACTTCACTAAGTGTCCACCATTTCACAGTATCCACCACTTCACTAAGTGTCCACCACTTCACAGTATCCACCACTTCACTAAGTGTCCACCATTTCACAGTATCCACCACTTCACTAAGTGTCCACCATTTCACAGTATCCACCACTTCACTAAGCGTCCACCATTTCACAGTATCCACCACTTCACTTGAACTGGACTACCATGGACAAGGGGTAGGGTTCGATCCCAACCGACTGCTTCCGGATTCACCCAGCTTTAAATGGGTACCGGATTTGTTTCTGAGAAAGTAAAGCAGCAGGGGCATAATACTGACCACATTACCCCAAAATTCATGTGCTGAAGGTCTGTAAAATATAGGGTCACTAACACCATATTTCCCTATACGCCACTTGGCGTGACGGGGGTACTTTACTTTACCACTTCACTAAGTGTCCACCATTTCACAGTATCCATCACTTCACTAAGTGTCCACTACTTCACTAAGTGTCCATCACTTCACAGTGGACATCACTTCACTAAGTGTCCACCACTTGACAGTGTCCACCACTTCACTAAGTGTCCACCACTTGACAGTGTCCACCACTTCACTAAGTGTCCACCACTTGACAGTGTCCACCACTTCACTAAATGTCCACCACTTGACAGTGTCCACCACTTCACTAAATGTCCACCACTTGACAGTGTCCACCATGTGACAGTGTCCACCACTTGACAGTGTCCATCACTTGACAGTGTCCACCACTTGACAGTGTCCACCACTTGACAGTGTCCACCACTTCACTAAGTGTCCACCACTTGACAGTGTCCACCACGTGACAGTGTCCACCACTTGACAGTGTCCACCTCTTCACAATGTCCACCACTTGACAGTGTCCACCTCTTCACAATGTCCACCACTTGACAGTGTCCACCACTTGACAGTGTCCACCACTTGACAGTGTCCACCTCTTCACAATGTCCACCACTTGACAGTGTCCACCACTTCACTAAGTGTCCACCACTTGACAGTGTCCACCACTTGACAGTGTCCACCTCTTCACAATGTCCACCACTTGACAGTGTCCACCACTTGACAGTGTCCACCTCTTCACAATGTCCACCACTTGACAGTGTCCACCTCTTCACAGTGTCCACCACTTGACAGTGTCCACCACTTCACTAAGTGTCCACCACTTGACAGTGTCCACCTCTTCACAATGTCCACCACTTGACAGTGTCCACCTCTTCACAATGTCCACCACTTGACAGTGTCCACCTCTTCACAATGTCCACCACTTGACAGTGTCCACCTCTTCACAGTGTCCACCACTTGACAGTGTTCACCTCTTCACAGTGTCCACCACTTGACAGTGTCCACCACTTGACAGTTTGTCCTGTCTTAGTTACATCATCAGTGAACAACTATTGCTACACATTTAGACATTTAAACTTGCTTGGGTCATGAACAAGATGGTGTGTTTGGTGTCAACTCTGGTTCCCCATAGCTTATCATGTAGGGTTGTTTCTGTGGGCCATGTTAGGGTGTTGAGAATGATGCAGTCCTGTAGGATATGATCTTGAGTTAGTCTAGATGCCTCTTTCTTAAGAGTGCTGCAGTCCTGTAGGATATGATCTTGAGTTAGTCTAGATGCCCCTGTGTTGAGAGTGCTGCAGTCCTGTAGGATATGATCTTGAGTTAGTCTAGATGCCCCTGTGTTGAGAGTGCTGCAGTCCTGTAGGATATGATCTTGAGTTAGTCTAGATGCCCCTGTGTTGTGAGTGCTGCAGTCCTGTATATGTTCTGGAGTTTGTCTGGATGCTCCACTGTCACATGTTGTAAATTCACAGTGACCTATCTTGTGTAGATGTGCTTTGAGGCCACAATGGTCTATTCTGAGCCTGAATGGTCTGCTCCTGTCTGCTGAGCTTGTTTAAGCTCTCATGTCCTGACTCATATTTTCCATGTTAACTCCCCCATTCTGTTTTCCAAGCTTGTTTAAGCTCTCATGTCCTGACTCATATTTTCCATGTTAACTCCCCCATTCTGTTTTCCAAGCTTGTTTAAGCTCTCATGTCCTGACTCATATTTTCCATGTTAACTCCCCCCATTCTGTTTTCCAAGCTTGTTTAAGCTCTCATGTCCTGACTCATATTTTCCATGTTAACTCCCCCCATTCTGTTTTCCAAGCTTGTTTAAGCTCTCATGTCCTGACTCATATTTTCCATGTTAACTCCCCCCATTCTGTTTTCCAAGCTTGTTTAAGCTCTCATGTCCTGACTCATATTTTCCATGTTAACTCCCCCCATTCTGTTTTCCAAGCTTGTTTAAGCTGGCATGTCCTGACTCATATTTTCCATGTTAACTCCCCCATTCTGTTTTCCAAGCTTGTTTAAGCTCTCATGTCCTGACTCATATTTTCCATGTTAACTCCCCCCATTCTGTTTTCCAAGCTTGTTTAAGCTCTCATGTCCTGACTCATATTTTCCATGTTAACTCCCCCCATTCTGTTTTCCAAGCTTGTTTAAGCTCTCATGTCCTGACTCATATTTTCCATGTTAACTCCCCCATTCTGTTTTCCAAGCTTGTTTAAGCTCTCATGTCCTGACTCATATTTTCCATGTTAACTCCCCCATTCTGTTTTCCAAGCTTGTTTAAGCGCTCATGTCCTGACTCATATTTTCCATGTTAACTCCCCCATTCTGTTTTCCAAGCTTGTTTAAGCTCTCATGTCCTGACTCATATTTTCCATGTTAACTCCCCCCATTCTGTTTTCCAAGCTTGTTTAAGCTCTCATGTCCTGACTCATATTTTCCATGTTAACTCCCCCATTCTGTTTCCCAAGCTTGTTTAAGCTCTCATGTCCTGACTCATATTTTCCATGTTAACTCCCCCCCCCCCATTCTGTTTTCCAAGCTTGTTTAAGCTCTCATGTCCTGACTCATATTTTCCATGTTAACTCCCCCCCCCATTCTGTTTTCCAAGCTTGTTTAAGCTCTCATGTCCTGACTCATATTTTCCATGTTAACTCCCCCCCCCCCATTCTGTTTTCCAAGCTTGTTTAAGCTCTCATGTCCTGACTCATATTTTCCATGTTAACTCCCCCCCCCCATTCTGTTTTCCAAGCTTGTTTAAGCTCTCATGTCCTGACTCATATTTTCCATGTTACCCCCCCCCCCATTCTGTTTTCCAAGCTTGTTTAAGCTCTCATGTCCTGACTCATATTTTCCATGTTAACTCCCCCCATTCTGTTTTCCAAGCTTGTTTAAGCTCTCATGTCCTGACTCATATTTTCCATGTTAACTCCCCATTCTGTTTTCCAAGCTTGTTTAAGCTCTCATGTCCTGACTCATATTTTCCATGTTAACTCCCCCATTCTGTTTTCCAAGCTTGTTTAAGCTTTCATGTCCTGACTCATATTTTCCATGTTACCCCCCCCCCCACCCCCATTCTGTTTTCCAAGCTTGTTTAAGCTCTCATGTCCTGACTCATATTTTCCATGTTAACTCCCCCCCCCCATTCTGTTTTCCAAGCTTGTTTAAGCTGGCATGTCCTGACTCATATTTTCCATGTTAACCCCCCCCCCACCTGGTTGAACTGTTGAAGCCCCCCCCACCTGGTTGAACTGTTGAAGCCCCCCCCACCTGGTTGAACTGTTGAAGCCCCCCCCACCTGGTTGAACTGTTGAAGCCCCCCCCCACCTGGTTGAACTGTTGAAGCCCCCCCCCCTGGTTGAACTGTTGAAGCCCCCCCACCTAGTTGAACTGTTGAAGCCCCCCCACCTAGTTGAACTGTTGAAGCCCCCCCCCCCACCTGGTTGAACTGTTGAAGCCCCCCCACCTGGTTGAACTGTTAAGCCCCCATCTGGTTGTACTGTTGAAGCCCCCCACCTGGTTGAACTGTTGAAGCCCCCCCCCACCTGGTTGAACTGTTGAAGCCCCCCCCACCTGGTTGAACTGTTGAAGCCCCCCCACCTGGTTGAACTGTTGAAGCCCCCCACCTGGTTGAACTGTTGAAGCCCCCCCCCACCTGGTGTTGAAGCTGGTTGAACTGTTGAAGCCCCCCCCACCTGGTTGGACTGTTGAAGCCCCCCCCCACCTAGTTGGACTGTTGAAGCCCCCACCTGGTTGAACTGTTGAATGCCCCACCTGGTTGAACTGTTGAAGCCCTCCCCACCTGGTTGGACTGTTGAAGCCCCCCCCACCTGGTTGAACTGTTTAAGCCCCCACCTGGTTGAACTGTTGAAGCCCCCACCTGGTTGAACTGTTGAAGCCCCCCCCACCTGGTTGAACTGTTGAAGCCCCCCACCTGGTTGAACTGTTGAAGCCCCCACCTGGTTGGACTGTTGAAGCCCCCCACCTAGTTGGACTGTTGAAGCCCCCCCCACCTGGTTGGACTGTTGAAGCCCCCCCCCACCCCACCTGGTTGGACTGTTGAAGCCCCCCCCCACCTGGTTGGACTGTTGAAGCCCCCCCCCCCCACCTGGTTGGACTGTTGAAGCCCCCCCCCCACCTGGTTGGACTGTTGAAGTCCGCCCCTGGTTGAACTGTTAAGCCCCCCATCTGGTTGTACTGTTGAAGCCCCCCACCTGGTTGGACTGTTGAAGCCTCCCACCTGGTTGGACTGTTGAAGCCTGAGAGTTTGTATGGTTGTGTAAAGTTAGGACCTTTTGTGTGTTGAGAGTTTGTATGGCTGTGTAAAGTTAGGACCTCTTGTGTGTTGAGAGTTTGTATGGTTGTGTAAAGTTAGGACCTTTTGTGTGTTCAGAGTTTGTATGGCTGTGTAAAGTTAGGACCTCTTGTGTGTTGAGAGTTTGTATGGTTGTGTAAAGTTAGGACCTCTTGTGTGTTGAGAGTTTGTATGGTTGTGTAAAGTTAGGACCTTTTGTGTGTTGTGATTTTTATTTATGTGTAGAGTTAGGACCTCTTGTGTGTTGAGAGTTTGTATGGTTGTGTAGAGTTAGGACCTTTTGTGTGTTGTGATTTTTATTTATGTGTAGAGTTAGGACCTCTTGTGTGTTGAGAGTTTGTATGGTTGTGTAAAGTTAGGACCTCTTGTGTGTTGAGAATTTGTTTGGTTGTGTAGAGTTAGGACCTTTTGTGTGTTGTGATTTTTATTTCTGTGTAAAGTTAGGACCTCTTGTGTGTTGAGAGTTTGTATGGTTGTGTAAAGTTAGGACCTCTTGTGTGTTGAGAATTTGTTTGGTTGTGTAGAGTTAGGACCTCTTGTGTGTTGAGAGTTTGTATGGTTGTGTAAAGTTAGGACCTCTTGTGTGTTGAGAGTTTGTATGGCTGTGTAAAGTTAGGACCTCTTGTGTGTTGAGAGTTTGTATGGCTGTGTAAAGTTAGGACCTCTTGTGTGTTGAGAGTTTGTATGGTTGTGTACTGGCTTGTTTATCTACATGACATTGGTGTTCTAATAATTGAGTTGTTCTATGTTTATTTCTCTCTCTACATGACATTGGTGTCCCAATAATAGAATTGTTCTATTTCTCTCTCTACATGTCATTGGTGTTCCATTGAGTTGTTCTATGTTTATCTCTCTCTCTACATGTCATTGGTGTTCCACTAATTGAGTTGTTCTATTTTTTTTCTCTTTATATGTCATTGGTGTTCCACTAATTGAGTTGTTCTATGTTTGTTTCTCTCTGTTTATATATGATGTTGGCATTCCACTAATTGAGTTCTATGTTTTTTTTCTCTTTCTACATGCCATTGGAGTTCCACTAATTGAGTTGTTCTATGTTTATTTCTCTCTGTACATGACATTGATGTTCCATTAATTGAATTGTTCTATGTTTATTTCTCTCTGTACATGACATTGAAGTTCCATTAATTGAGTTGTTCTATGTTTGTTTCTCTCTATTTATATGACATTGGTGTTCTAATAATTGAGTTGTTCTATGTTATTTGTCTCTCTACATGACATTGATGTTCTACTAATTGAGTTGTTCTATGTTTATTTATCTATATCTCTCTCTCTCTCTCTCTTTCTCTACAGGTCGGAGGACAGAACAGAAATTTTGGGTGTGACTCCAGCTAAAAAGAGGCGTGTCCTAGGATGTACTTCAGTTGTGGCCAGCCGCCCCAGCAGGTGCAAGCTCATGCTAGAACTCTGTCCCAGATCAAAGCCCAGACCCAGGCTGCCAGGTCTAAGACACTCCCTGCCGGTTCCCCGTCGGGTCATAAATCACCAACAATTACATCCTCAGGGAGCCCCACTTCTTTGCAGGGCATCACACGCACAGTGACCATGACCTCAACAGGGATTATAATCAAAACCCAAGGACAGACGCGGACACTGGCCCAGATCAAGGCTCAGACACAGGCAGCAAGAGCTGTCTCCACCCCAGCTGTGGTTCCACAGACCCACACCAACCAGACAATGAGAAGTCTGCTGTCCACTGATGCTACAAAGCTTCCAGCACAGACACGAACTTTGGCCCAAATAAAAGCTCAGACACAAGCCAGAGCTCCTATACAACCTCAGCTGCTCAAGCAGACTTCAGCAGATGGCAGCGCTGTTGCTCCTCATGTGCCCAACATTTTGTCATCTGCTAGTAACAGGTCAAGAGCGTCACCAGATGACATGGGCACCAGCTCGGCAGACGTTAACCTCAAGAGATCCATGCAGATCTGTCAGGCAGAGCTGAAGAAAAGCTTGAGCCGGTCAGTGGCAGCATCCGCTGGGACTGCAAGAACTGGGATCGGCACTAGTCTCACTCCCCCTCCTCAAGCATCACAGACGCCGCCTCCCTCACAGATTAACAGTGCCTCGAAGATTTTGTTTTCTCAGTCAGTGTCTTCACCTGTAGCCAGTCAGCCAGGAAACGTTATTAGTCTTGTCACCAGCACAGCCTCGTCACAGCAGCACTTTATACAGCCAGTCTCTCCGGCTAAACCCTCCTCCAGGTCAGTCACCCCAACAGCAGTCGTCATCAGCAGAGGCTCAGTATCTCCAGTGACGAGCAAGTTTGTGACTCTGCCTGGTGCCGTAGTTTGTTCATCGGCACATGCGTTTGATGCTGGCACCAACAAGATTATCGTTGTGTCCAGCATGAGCCCAGTCATGGACCCACCCAACACAGTCTTGCTGCTTAGTGCTAACACTAGCATCACAAACTCTGCTGTTCTAGCGACAGTAAAATCTCCTGTATTCTCCTCCAGCCAGACTAATCTGGTAGTGACCGCCTCACCAGCTGCTCTCCCTAACTCCACGGGATCCTCCCAGATACAGAGACGCTATCTCACTCAGGATGCTCTCAGAGCCTTCCTAAGTGCCCCACCTCGAGCTGCAAGTGCCCCCCCCAATAATGCAGACAGCAAAGTTGAAGCACCCACAACTGCTGCTATAGTTCGCTCTGCAAGTGTAGGCAATCATGGAATTTTACAATCACAACCCACTGCAGCACCAGCTACAACAACAGTGGCACCATCACCTCCCTCCAGATGTACACCCCCTTCCCACCAAACATTCACTGTGTCACTGGGAGACCTACCACATGGCATTACCATTGAGAATGTGAACAGTCCTTGTGCTGTTTCTCCGTTGCAGAGGTCCAGAACAGTTTCTCCATCCAACAATTCTGGTTCTGGTATTCTAACGAACAATCACATCCCAGTGCTGCCTGCATCTTCATCCTTGGAGAGCATCTGCTCCTCTCCTCCAACAATATCTGGAAGTTTTAGTGTCCACAAAGTGGACCTCTCCTCGTTGTCAGCGGCAGGAGCAGCCAACATCCCAAACTCTATCCCCCCTCTCAGGTACTCACCGTCTGCAATCATAACTCCTGTCAGTGCTGCAACTCACACAATGTCAGGGAAAAAGTTCAGCACTGCACGCATTATTCACGTCTCAGGACCCGGCAAACAGCTGCCAAAGGTAGCACAGCTTTCTAGCCCAGCAAAACTTGGCAGTGTCATGACATTTCACCCTGTGGTCACCTTGTCTCCTGGCAACAACCAACAAGTCAAGTCTGCCACCATCGTTAACGTGCAGACGTCGTCAGCTTGTGAGCATCAGTCTGGACTAGCCAGCGATGAGAGCTCAGGCTCCAGTAACTGTGCCTGCAACCACAAGGCCATGGTAGTATGCAAGAAATGTGGTGCTTTCTGTCACAATGACTGCATTGGTCCGTCGCGACTTTGTGTGACGTGTCTCATAACTATATGATAGTTCCCCTGTGACTGGCTGCGTTCTTTCCATGTGGGGTTAACTTGTCCGTCAGCATCGTCGCTGGCTGAGAGGTTAACTCCCTGTTTGATATCCTTACAATATTCCGTCAGACAAAATGGAGCTGCTTTCCTGTCTGCTCATCATTGCTGTTTCAATGAAGGTGCATGCTCCAATGCTGGTAATCTAGCAAGCATTTGACACAAGGGAATGAAATCATTGACTGAGAAATCTATTTTTGTTGTTCTTTTAGCAAGTGTGTCATGGTTGTGTTTTGTATAAGTCATAATTGTGTGTGTGTGTGTGTGCTTGTGTGGAGATGTAGTACAGTGTTTCACTCCTGGATGGTGACTGCAGGAAGTGCGCTACTAGAGACTCCATGTCAGACTTCAGGCCAGTGCAGCAGTAGAGATGCCATACACTTTAATTCCAGCAGCATTCTGTCAGTTTGTCAGTGATTTCCCCTTGTTTGGTCAAAGAACATCTGTCACAACCTACAAAGTATGAAGTGAATGTCTGTACAATCCGCCAAATATGAGATGAATCTCTGTCACAACATGCAGTGTGAAGTGAATGTGTGTGAATAATAGCACCGCACTAATTTATCGAAATTATCTGATGAAATGTACACTGACCACACTGAAGTAGAATTGCTTGTCATTGTGAATTAGTGGTTCCTAGAACACTTCTTGTGGTGGTCAGCAATGGAACCGAATATTTGGTTTTCTAGAAGCTGGACAAGCAGTGGTAGAAATATTGATGTAGATAAAGTGGTTTTGGTAGCCAGTCACGTCGCTGTAGCACTTTCTGCTTGTTCAATCTTCCTTAGTCAAGGTGTCCAAGGGAAATATTGAAAAAATAGGTCAATATTCATTGTGTGCGTGTGAGAGAGAGATTGATGTCTGCTATGATGTGATCCATTAGGTCAACCTGTGAGAGAGAGATTGATGTCTGCTATGATGTGATCCATTAGGTCAACCTGTGAGAGAGAGATTGATGTCTGCTATGATGTGATCCATTAGGTCAACCATATTTTTCCTTCCATAATTAACCCTCCTCCTCCCCTTGCTCAGTTATCTTCTTACATCATTTCCTCTCCAGTTATACTCTTAACATCATTTCCTCACCAGAAATCATCCATTCCTCTCCAGTTATCCTCTTACATCATTTCCTCACCAGAAATCATCCATTCCTCTCCAGTTATCCTCTTACACCATTTCCTCACCAGAAAACATCCATTCCTCTCCAGTTATCCTCTTACACCATTTCCTCACCAGAAAACATCCATTCCTCTCCAGTTATCCTCTTACACCATTTCCTCACCAGAAAACATCCATTCATTTCCAGTTATCCTCTTACATCATTTCCTCACCAGAAATCATCCATTCCTCTCCACAACACTACAGACATGATGTCCCATTGATGTCTTCTTGTGTCAGAGATAGACGTGTTTTCTTGTCTCATAGGAAACCTAGCCCCTGCCCATGTCTCATTAAACCACAATATTGCTACATTCAAGTTGGTCACGTCACTTCTAGCAATAGATACTTACTCGGGCCAGTAAACTTGTTAGTAGGTGTGGCCAGATTTCAGCTGATGGAATTGTGATAACTTAAATCGTGGGGCAGTGTAGATGGGTTTGTCAGTGGGTAGTTGGGTCCAGTAAATTTGTTAGAATGTGTGGCGAGAATTTTTGTTGACAAATTTGTTGCAATATTTCATGGTGTTGGACTGTGGATGGCAGACAGCATCACTCTGGCTTGTGGTGCTAATGTGTACTCAAGAATAATATGCTGGTTGTTTGGAGGTCAGGCCTTAATGTTAGTCCTTGAGTGAGACATCTGTAGCATGTCATCTCACTTGTATCCTTGAGTGAGACATCTGTAGCACATCTCACTTATATCCTTGACTGAGACATCTGTAGCACATCATCTCACTTGTATCCTTAAGTGAGACATCTGTAGCACATCATCTCACCTGTATCCTTAAGTGAGACATCTGTAGCACATCATCTCACTTGTATCCTTGAGTGAGACATCTGTAGCACATCTCACTTGTATCCTTGAGTGAGACATCTGTAGCACATCATCTCACTTGTATCCTTGAGTGAGACATCTGTAGCACATCATCTCACTTGTATCCTTGAGTGAGACATCTGTAGTACATCTCACTTGTATCCTTGAGTGAGACATCTGTAGCACATCTCACTTGTATCCTTGAGTGAGACATCTGTAGCACATCTCACTTGTATCCTTGAGTGAGACATCTGTAGCACATCTCACTCGTGTGTGTCCTGCACTAGCTAGTACCAAACTCTGGTGTGCAGCATTCATTGCACCTCTCACTCGTGTGTGTCCTGCATTAGTCCGTATATGACCCCAGTAGGCAAAAGTCTGCATGTATAGAGAGTTCATCGACATTGAAGCCCAGACAGATTCTCCTTTGTATATTTAGTCTATGAAAGTCTCATTTAGCAGACTTCAGCCAGACATCTAGTTGGCAACAGTTGTCTTCCAGTAAGTCTCTCTAGTTGTGCCAGCCTTCTAGTCGTGTCACTCAAGTGTTACTGTGTGTTCATGTCATGTCACATCACTCATGTGTTACTGCATGTTCATGTCATGTCACTCATGTGTTACTTGTGTTCATGTCACATCACTCATGTGTTACTGCATGTTCATGTCATGTCACTTGGTGTTATTGTGTGTTCATGTCATGTCACTGATGTTAATGTATGTTCATGTCATATCACTTGGTGCTATTGTGTGTTCATGCCATATCACTTGGTGTTATTGTGTGTTCATGTCACTTGGTGTTATTGTGTTCATGTCACTTGGTGTTATTGTGTGTTCATGTCACTTGGTGTTATTGTGTGTTCATGTCATGTCACTTGGTGTTATTGTGTGTTCATGTCATGCCACTTGATATTAATGTGTATACATGTCACCCATGTGTTACTGTGTGTTCATGTCACTCATATGTTACTGTGTGTTCATGTCACTCAGTGTTCATGTCACTCATATGTTACTGTGTGTTCATGTCACTCATATGTTACTGTGTGTTCATGTCACTCATATGTTACTGTGTGTTCATGTCACTCATATGTTACTGTGTGTTCATGTCACTCATGTGTTAATGTGTGTTCATGTCACTCATATGTTACTGTGTGTTCATGTCACTCATATGTTACTGTGTGTTCATGTCACTCATATGTTACTGTGTGTTCATGTCACTCATATGTTACTGTGTGCTCATGTCACTCATATGTTACTGTGTGCTCATGTCACTCATATGTTACTGTGTGTTCATGTCACTCATACGTTAATGTGTGTTCATGTCACTCATACGTTACTGTGTGTTCATGTCACTCATATGTTACTGTGTGCTCATGTCACTCATATGTTACTGTGTGCTCATGTCACTCATATGTTACTGTGTGTTCATGTCACTCATACGTTATTGTGTGCTCATGTCACTCATATGTTACTGTGTGCTCATGTCACTCATACGTTACTGTGTGTTCATGTCACTCATACGTTACTGTGTGCTCATGTCACTCATATGTTACTGTGTGCTCATGTCACTCATATGTTACTGTGTGCTCATGTCACTCATATGTTACTGTGTGCTCATGTCATGTGAGCCTCATCACAGCAGATCCATGGAAGGTTGTCTGTGGGCAGTTGTGGCTTGATTATATGAGAGATATCAAGAGTTGTACCAGGTACACCAGTTATGAGTTGTCTAGTGTGATTGTACCAGGTACATCAGTTATGAGTTGTCTAGTGTGATTGTACCAGGTACACCAGTTATGTTTTATTCAGGGATAATTGTACATGATATGAGCATTTTATGAGTTATCTAAGAATAATTGTACAAGAGTTTTATGGGTTATCCAGGGATAATGTGTACATAGGATGTGAGTTTCACAAGTTATCCAGGATATAAGTGTACATGAGATGTGAGTTATACAAGTTATCCAGGATATAAGTGTACATGAGATGTGAGTTTTATTTGCCATCCAGGGAGTGATGATTGTGAGGCTGTCCAGGGATGGCAGTGTGTATGTTGATGACTAAATCATTGGTAATAACACCTGGCAGTTGTGTGCTAGCAGTGATGTTGTGACTGTTGTATGCTAGCTGTGATGTTGTGATTCTTGTATGCTAGCTATGATGTTGTGACTGTTGTGTGCTAGCAGCGATGTTGTAACTGTTGTGTGCTAGCAGCGATGTTGTAACTGTTGTGTGCTAGCAGTGATATTGTAACTGTTGTGTGCTAGCAGCGATGTTGTGACTGTTGTGTGGTAGCAGTGATGTTGTGACTGTTGTGTGGTAGCAGTGATGTTGTGACTGTTGTGTGCTAGCAGTGATGTTGTGTGCTAGCAGTGATGGTGTGACTGTTGTGTGTTAGCAGTGATGTTGTGACTGTTGTGTGCTAGCAGTGATGTTGTGACTGTTTTTTTAAGCAGTGTTGTTGTGTGCTAGCAGTGATGTTGTGACTGTTGTGTGCTAGCAGTGATGTTGTGACTGTTGTGTGCTAGCAGTGATGTTGTGACTGTTGTGTGCTAGCAGTGATGTTGTGACTGTTGTGTGCTAGCAGTGATGTTGTGACTGTTGTGTGCTAGCAGATGATGTTGTGACTGTTGTGTGCTAGCAGTGATGTTGTGACTGTTGTGTGCTAGCAGTGATGTTGTGACTGTTGTGTGCTAGCAGTGATGTTGTGACTGTTGTGTGGTAGCAGTGATGTTGTGACTGTTGTGTGGTAGCAGTGATGTTGTGACTGTTGTGTGCTAGCAGTGATGTTGTGTGCTAGCAGTGATGGTGTGACTGTTGTGTGTTAGCAGTGATGTTGTGACTGTTGTGTGCTAGCAGTGATGTTGTGACTGTTTTTTTAAGCAGTGTTGTTGTGTGCTAGCAGTGATGTTGTGACTGTTGTGTGCTAGCAGTGATGTTGTGACTGTTGTGTGCTAGCAGTGATGTTGTGACTGTTGTGTGCTAGCAGTGATGTTGTGACTGTTGTGTGCTAGCAGTGATGTTGTGACTGTTGTGTGCTAGCAGATGATGTTGTGACTGTTGTGTGCTAGCAGTGATGTTGTGACTGTTGTGTGCTAGCAGTGATGTTGTGACTGTTGTGTGCTAGCAGTGATGTTGTGACTGTTGTGTGGTAGCAGTGATGTTGTGACTGTTGTGTGGTAGCAGTGATGTTGTGACTGTTGTGTGCTAGCAGTGGTGTTGTACAAGTCACCCCTAACATTTCCCACATAATCTGTCACTATTTCTGGTACGACCATAGCTGCTGTGTGTGTGTGTGTGTGTACCACATCTGATGTGTGGGTAATATTATGAATGTCCCTGTGGGTGTGTGCCTGCATGTGTGTGTATGTTGAGTCACTATCTTGAAGTGACCAAAACCTGCAACTCTGACATGAGCCAGAGATGTCTATCAAGAATGATCTTGTAGCCATTAGACATGCAAGTATGCAAATTGAACATCTATATTTTTGGTTTCTCCATAAAATGTCTTTTTTTTGTTCCTTCCATCTAATAAAATTGATGATGCTGTGTACAACATCATGTGATGGTTTGTATCTGGCATGAAAGTCTCGTGTGACAGTGACAGTTTGTGTGTGGCATGAAAGTCTCGTATGACAGTACTATCTGGTTAAAGGATAGCAAATAAACGAGTGCAAACAATCCTGGCCACGTGCTGAACACTTGACACTTCAAGTGATGACTCAACACATCAGATCTCCTACACAAGTTTATTCACGCAGTTCTTTAGTTACAATTCACAAGTCATCTGGATATATATCTTGTTTGTATATAAAAGTCAATCATTACACATCATGTTTGCTACGGTCATCTAAACATCGATCAAACCATATCATTAGTAGAAATGATGTATTCGTGTCTAGGCTACCACTGTTGTTATATGGCACTCTCCAGGTTCTGTAATCACATCCACACAACTTCATAACTTGTGTATCAGTGCACATATTCCTAACACTGATTTCCTTAACAAGCACTGATCACTTAAGAGACCTGAAATATCTACCTGTAGCTAAACACCTTCTCTTGAAATAAATCTGAATGATCCTTCACTAAAACATCACTGAATATATCTCAAAGTCTTGAATCCCAAGTAAAGTCCTCAAATGTAATGTTCTTTTCACTGTCTTGTTTTCTTCTCTCGTGATCTAATTGACTCATCCCATCTGATATCCAAAAGCTAACTGTAACCCTAGGACACCTATCTGTGGGTCATATTTGTATGATAGCATGGTAAAACTAGCACTTGTTACATTTGTAGTTTGGGAAATGTTTGTTGCACGGCTGTTGTGTTTACCCAGAGACACAGCAATCAGATGCTGTCATTCTTGGCTTCTCTTAGATTTATGACCTGAAATTCGATCGCATGACGCCATCGCTACCGCAGGTGTTGCTTTTTTCTGTTGACACGACGGCCGTAGATCTGTCAACCCAGCCGTATGTTTGGCTTCCTCTTTGCATCATTCGCTGGCTATCCCGTATTACACAGGTTTTTTTTATGTCTCGCTTATGGCCAAGGGGATTTTCTGTCCTAAGAGAAAAAACATTTCTTGAAAATTAGCTAAAAACCTTTTGAGCGATAGAGTAGTGCGTTTTACCGTGTGCACATTTGTGCCTGATGCAACATCAAGGGAAACAAATTCAATACTCATCAGCTTTACAGCAGCTTCGCATCTCTACGCATCTTGATGCCTTTACCTCCAATACTCAGGGCTCACTGGAAGTAGTAATGAAGAAGGTATTGGTAGGAGTGGCAATGTTTGCATACAGCAAACTCAAATTCCAAGAATTTGTATTTTGAGGCAGTAATTTTTACGACTGTTTCCAAACCAAATTTGGGTGGGTAGCTTATAGGTTATATAATTATTATCTTTGGGTGGGTGGTAGCCTACAAATTCTTCTACCTTTTTAGCTCCCAGTGGAGCATAGGTCTTCAACAAACACTTTCCAAGCCGTTTTGTGTTTTGCCATTCTTTTAAGATCATTCCATGTCTTCCCCATCATCTTCATCTCTGCTTCTATCTGTCTTCTCCAAGAATTCCTTGGTCTTCCTCTTTGTCTTTTCCCCTGGGGATTCCAAAAAAAGGGCCTGTTGTGTAATACTCTCAGTTGGCTTCCGTAGTGTGTGTCCTATCCAGCGCCATCGTCTTCGCTGTATCTCTTTATCCACTGGTATTTGACTGGTACATTTCCATAATTCTGTGTTAGTGATTTTCCTGCCATTTCTATCCTTTTATTCTGCGTAAGCATCCATTAATGAAAGTCTGTATCTTTGTGATTGTCAATTTTGTTGTTCTCCATGTTTTATAGCCATATAATAGGACCAACTTAACATTTCAGTTGAAAATTTACCCTACAAATTATATAACTATTATTTAATCTCACTGCCGAGAGATTATCATATCCGTTTACTTTGTGTCCAGTGTGAAGTCTTGGGCATCAGACTAGTTTGTGTCTGTCCAGTGTGAAAGTCTTGGACATCAGACCAGTTTGTGTCCAGTGTGAAAGTCTTGGACATCAGACTAGTTTATGTCTGTCCAGTGTGAAAGTCTTGGACATCAGACCAGTTTGTGTCTGTCCAGTGTGAAAGTCTTCGACATCAGACCAGTTTGTGTCCAGTGTGAAAGTCTTGGACATCAGACCAGTTTGTTTCCAGTGTGAAAGTCTTGGACATCAGACCAGTGTGTGTCCAGTGTGAAAGTCTTGGACATCAGACCAGTTTGTGTCCAGTGTGAAAGTCTTGGACATCAGACTAGTTTATGTCTGTCCAGTGTGAAAGTCTTGGACATCAGACCAGTTTGTGTCCAGTGTGAAAGTTTTGGAAATCAGACTAGTTTATGTCCAGTGTGAAAGTCTTGGACATCAGACCAGTTTGTGTCCAGTGTGAAAGTCTTGGACATCAGACCAGTTTGTGTCCAGTGTGAAAGTCTTGGACATCAGACTAGTTTATGTCTGCCCAGTGTGAAAGTCTTGGACATCAGACCAGTTTGTGTCCAGTGTGAAAGTCTTGGACATCAGACCAGTTTGTGTCCAGTGTGAAAGTCTTGGACATCAGACTAGTTTATGTCTGTCCAGTGTGAAAGTCTTGGACATCAGACCAGTGTCTGTCCAGTATGAAAGTCTTGGACATCAGACTAGTTTGTGTCCAGTGTGAAAGTCTTGGACATCAGACCAGTGTCTGTCCAGTATGAAAGTCTTGGACATCAGACTAGTTTGTGTCTGTCCAGTGTGAAAGTCTTGGACATCAGACCAGTGTCTGTCCAGTATGAAAGTCTTGTACATCAGACTAGTTTATGTCTGTCCAGTGTGAAAGTCTTGGACATCAGACCAGTGTCTGTCCAGTATGAAAGTCTTGGACATCAGACTAGTTTGTGTCCAGTGTGAAAGTCTTGGACACAAGAACAGTGTCTGTCCAGTATGAAAGTCTTGGACATCAGACTAGTTTATGTCTGTCCAGTGTGAAAGTCTTGGACATCAGACCAGTGTCTGTCCAGTATGAAAGTCTTGGACATCAGACTAGTTTGTGTCCAGTGTGAAAGTCTTGGACATCAGACCAGTGTCTGTCCAGTATGAAAGTCTTGGACATCAGACCAGTTTGTGTCCAGTGTGAAAGTCTTGGACATCAGACTAGTTTATGTCTGCCCAGTGTGAAAGTCTTGGACATCAGACTAGTTTATGTCTGCCCAGTGTGAAAGTCTTGGACATCAGACTAGTTTATGTCCAGTGTGAAAGTCTTGGACATCAGACCAGTGTGTGTCCAGTGTGAAAGTCTTGGACATCAGACTAGTTTATGTCCAGTGTGAAAGTCTTGGACATCAGAATAGTTTATGCCCAGTGTGAAAGTCTTGGACATCAGACTAGTTTATGTCTGTCCAGTGTGAAAGTCTTGGACATCAGACTAGTTTATGTCCAGTGTGAAAGTCTTGGACATCAGACTAGTTTATGTCTGTCCAGTGTGAAAGTCTTGGACATCAGACTAGTTTATGTCTATCCAGTGTGAAAGTCTTGGACATCAGACTAGTTTGTGTCTGTCCAGTGTGAAAGTCTTGGACATCAGACTAGTTTATGTCTGTCCAGTGTGAAAGTCTTGGACATCAGACTAGTTTGTGTCTGTCCAGTGTGAAAGTCTTGGACATCAGACTAGTTTATGCCTGCACAGTGTGAAAGTCTTGGACATCAGACTAGTTTGTGTCTGTCCAGTGTGAAAGTCTTGGACATCAGACTAGTTTATGTCTGTCCAGTGTGAAAGTCTTGGACATCAGACTAGTTTATGTCTGTCCAGTGTGAAAGTCTTGGACATTAGACTAATTTGTGTCCAGCGTGAAATTCTTGGACATCAGACTAGTTTATGTCTGTCCAGTGTGAAAGTCTTGGACATCAGACTAGTTTATGTCTGTCCAGTGTGAAAGTCTTGGACATCAGACCAGTTTGTGTCCAGTGTGAAAGTCTTGGACATCAGACTAGTTTATGTCTGTCCAGTGTGAAAGTCTTGGACATCAGACTAGTTTATGTCTGTCCAGTGTGAAAGTCTTGGACATCAGACTAGTTTATGTCTGTCCAGTATGAAAGTCTTCGACATCAGACTAGTTTATGTCTGTCCAGTGTGAAAGTCTTGGACATCAGGCCAGTGTCTGTCCAGTATGAAAGTCTTGGACATCAGACTAGTTTATGTCTGTCCAGTGTGAAAGTCTTGGACATCAGACTAGTTTATGTCTGTCCAGTGTGAAAGTCTTGGACATCAGACTAGTTTATGTCTGTCCAGTATGAAAGTCTTGGACATCAGACTAGTTTATGTCTGTCCAGTGTGAAAGTCTTGGACATCAGACTAGTTTATGTCTGTCCATTGTGAAAGTCTTGGACATCAGACTAGTTTATGTCTGTCCAGTGAGAAAGTCTTGGACATCAGACTAGTTTATGTCTGTCCAGTGTGAAAGTCTTGGACATCAGACTAGTTTATGTCCAGTGTGAAAGTCTTGGACATCAGACTAGTTTATGTCTGTCCAGTGTGAAAGTCTTGGACATCAGACTAGTTTATGTCTGTCCAGTGTGAAAGTCTTGGACATCAGACTAGTTTGTGTCTGTCCAGTGTGAAAGTCTTGGACATCAGACTAGTTTATGTCTGTCCAGTGTGAAAGTCTTGGACATCAGACTAGTTTGTGTCTGTCCAGTGTGAAAGTCTTGGACATCAGACTAGTTTATGTCTGTCCAGTGTGAAAGTCTTGGACATCAGACTAGTTTATGTCTGTCCAGTGTGAAAGTCTTGGACATTAGACTAATTTGTGTCCAGCGTGAAATTCTTGGACATCAGACTAGTTTATGTCTGTCCAGTGTGAAAGTCTTGGACATCAGACTAGTTTATGTCTGTCCAGTGTGAAAGTCTTGGACATCAGACCAGTTTGTGTCCAGTGTGAAAGTCTTGGACATCAGACTAGTTTATGTCTGTCCAGTGTGAAAGTCTTGGACATCAGACTAGTTTATGTCTGTCCAGTGTGAAAGTCTTGGACATCAGACTAGTTTATGTCTGTCCAGTATGAAAGTCTTGGACATCAGACTAGTTTATGTCTGTCCAGTGTGAAAGTCTTGGACATCAGACCAGTGTCTGTCCAGTATGAAAGTCTTGGACATCAGACTAGTTTATGTCTGTCCAGTGTGAAAGTCTTGGACATCAGACTAGTTTATGTCTGTCCAGTGTGAAAGTCTTGGACATCAGACTAGTTTATGTCTGTCCAGTATGAAAGTCTTGGACATCAGACTAGTTTATGTCTGTCCAGTGTGAAAGTCTTGGACATCAGACTAGTTTATGTCTGTCCAGTGTGAAAGTCTTGGACATCAGACTAGTTTATGTCTGTCCAGTGTGAAAGTCTTGGACAATCAGACTAGTTTATGTCTGTCCAGTGTGAAAGTCTTGGACATCAGACTAGTTTATGTCCAGTGTGAAAGTCTTGGACATCAGACTAGTTTATGTCTGTCCAGTGTGAAAGTCTTGGACATCAGACTAGTTTATGTCTGTCCAGTGTGAAAGTCTTGGACATCAGACTAGTTTATGTCTGTCCAGTGTGAAAGTCTTGGACATCAGACCAGTTTGTGTCCAGTGTGAAAGTCTTGGACATCAGACTAGTTTATGTCTGTCCAGTGTGAAAGTCTTGGACATCAGACTAGTTTATGTCTGTCCATTGTGAAAGTCTTGGACATCAGACTAGTTTATGTCTGTCCAGTATGAAAGTCTTGGACATCAGACTAGTTTATGTCTGTCCAGTGTGAAAGTCTTGGACATCAGACTAGTTTATGTCTGTCCAGTGTGAAAGTCTTGGACATCAGACTAGTTTGTGTCTGTCCAGTGTGAAAGTCTTGGACATCAGACTAGTTTGTGTCTGTCCAGTGTGAAAGTCTTGGACATCAGACTAGTTTATGTCTGTCCAGTGTGAAAGTCTTGGACATCAGACTAGTTTATGTCTGTCCAGTGTGAAAGTCTTGGACATTAGACTAATTTGTGTCCAGCGTGAAATTCTTGGACATCAGACTAGTTTATGTCTGTCCAGTGTGAAAGTCTTGGACATCAGACTAGTTTATGTCCAGTGTGAAAGTCTTGGACATCAGACTAGTTTATGTCTGTCCAGTGTGAAAGTCTTGGACATCAGACTAGTTTATGTCTGTCCAGTGTGAAAGTCTTGGACATCAGACTAGTTTATGTCTGTCCAGTGTGAAAGTCTTGGACATCAGACCAGTTTGTGTCCAGTGTGAAAGTCTTGGACATCAGACTAGTTTATGTCTGTCCAGTATGAAAGTCTTGGACATCAGACTAGTTTATGTCTGTCCAGTGTGAAAGTCTTGGACATCAGACTAGTTTATGTCTGTCCAGTGTGAAAGTCTTGGACATCAGACTAGTTTGTGTCTGTCCAGTGTGAAAGTCTTGGACATCAGACTAGTTTATGTCTGTCCAGTGTGAAAGTCTTGGACATCAGACTAGTTTATGTCTGTCCAGTGTGAAAGTCTTGGACATCATACTAGTTTGTGTCTGTCCAGTGTGAAAGTCTTGGACATCAGACTAGTTTATGTCTGTCCAGTGTGAAAGTCTTGGACATCAGACTAGTTTATGTCTGTCCAGTCTGAAAGTCTTGGACATTAGACTAATTTGTGTCCAGCGTGAAATTCTTGGACATCAGACTAGTTTATGTCTGTCCAGTGTGAAAGTCTTGGACATCAGACTAGCTTATGTCTGTCCAGTGTGAAAGTCTTGGACATCAGACCAGTTTGTGTCCAATGTGAAAGTCTTGGACATCAGACTAGTTTATGTCTGTCCAGTGTGAAAGTCTTGGACATCAGACTAGTTTATGTCTGTCCAGTGTGAAAGTCTTGGACATCAGACTAGTTTATGTCTGTCCAGTATGAAAGTCTTGGACATCAGACTAGTTTATGTCTGTCCAGTGTGAAAGTCTTGGACATCAGACCAGTGTCTGTCCAGTATGAAAGTCTTGGACATCAGACTAGTTTATGTCTGTCCAGTGTGAAAGTCTTGGACATCAGACTAGTTTATGTCTGTCCAGTGTGAAAGTCTTGGACATCAGACTAGTTTATGTCTGTCCAGTGTGAAAGTCTTGGACATCAGACTAGTTTGTGTCTGTCCAGTGTGAAAGTCTTGAGCACATATGTAGTAGGAATGAATGGAAATGTGAGAGACATCAAGTAATGACATAGTTTCATCTTGAGGCTCATGTGAAGAGAACATCCAACAGAACTGGACAAGAAATACCACAAGTAGAAGTTGTGATGATAGAGCTGCAAACAAGGCAATAGTCATGTTTACATTGCTGTCATAGTGGACACTAACAACTGAGAAGAAAAATCTGTGAAATTGTCTCGTGAAAATGGAGTGTTAGAAGAGTAGGTGTAATAGATACAAGAAATGGTGTGTTAGAAGAGTAGGTGTAATAGATACAAGAAATGGTGTGTTAGAAGAGTAGGTGTAATAGATACAAGAAATGGTGTGTTAGAAGAGTAGGTGTAATAGATACAAGAAATGGTGTGTTAGAAGAGTAAGTGTAATCGATACAAGAAATGGTGTGTTAGAAGAGTAGGTGTAATAGATACAAGAAATGGAGTGTTAGAAAAGTAGGTGTAATAGATACAAGAAATGGAGTGTTAGAAGAGTAGGTGTAATAGATACAAGAAATGGTGTGTTAGAAGAGTAAGTGTAATAGATACAAGAAATGGAGTGTTAGAAGAGTAGGTGTAATAGATACAAGAAGTGGTGTGTTAGAAGAGTAAGTGTAATAGATACAAGAAATGGAGTGTTAGAAGAGTAGGTGTAATAGATAGAAGAAATGGCACGGTTGTTGTACAACCAACAAATAAGATCACACTACAGGTGTTAGCAGCTGAGGAAAAGGTTCCCTTGCCTTGCTAGAGGGGAATATGGGGCATGTGTTGTTGCCTTGCTAGAGGGGAATATGGAGCATGTGTTGTTGCCTTGCTAGAGGGGAATATGGGGCATGTGTTGTTGCCTTGCTAGAGGGGAATATGGGGCATGTGTTGTTGCCTTGCTAGAGGGGAATATGGGGCATGTGTTGTTGCCTTGCTAGAGGGGAATATGGGGCATGTGTTGTTGCCTTGCTAGAGGGGAATATGGGGCATGTGTTGTTGCCTTGCTAGAGGGGAATATGGGGCATGTGTTGTTGCCTTGCTAGAGGGGAATATGGGGCATGTGTTGTTGCCTTGCTAGAGGGGAATATGGGGCATGTGTTGTTGCCTTGCTAGAGGGGAATATGGGGCATGTGTTGTTGCCTTGCTAGAGGGGAATATGGGGCATGTGTTGTTGCCTTGCTAGAGGGGAATATGGGGCATGTGTTGTTGCCTTGCTAGAGGGGAATATGGGGCATGTGTTGTTGCCTTGCTAGAGGGGAATATGGGGCATGTGTTGTTGCCTTGCTAGGGGAATATGGGGCATGTGTTGTTGCCTAGCTAGAGGAATATGGGGCATGTGTTGTTGCCTTGCTATAGGGGAATATGGGGCATGTGTTGTTGCCTTGTTAGAGGAATATGGGGCATGTGTTGTTGCCTTGCTAGAGGAATATGGGGCATGTGTTGTTACCTTGCTAGAGGAATATGTGGCATGTATTGTTGCCTTGCTAGGGGAATATGGGGCATGTGTTGTTACCTTGCTAGAGGAATATGTGGCATGTGTTGTTGCCTTGCTAGGGGAATATGGGGCATGTGTTGTTACCTTGCTAGAGGGGAATATGGGGCATGTGTTGTTACCTTGCTAGAGGGGAATATGGGGCATGTGTTGTTACCTTGCTAGAGGGGAATATGGGGCATGTGTTGTTACCTTGCTAGAGGGGAATATGGGGCATGTGTTGTTACCTTGCTAGAGGAATATGGGGCATGTGTTGTTGCCTTGCTAGAGGGGAATATGGGGCATGTGTTGTTGCCTTGCTAGAGGGAAATATGGGGCATGTGTTGTTACCTTGCTAGAGGGGAATATGGGGCATGTGTTGTTACCTTGCTAGAGGGGAATATGGGGCATGTGTTGTTGCCTTGCTAGAGGGGAATATGGGGCATGTGTTGTTACCTTGCTAGAGGGGAATATTGGGGCATGTGTTGTTGCCTTGCTAGAGGGGAATATGGGGCATGTGTTGTTACCTTGCTAGGGGAATATGGGGCATGTGTTGTTGCCTTGCTAGAGGGGAATATGGGGCATGTGTTGTTACCTTGCTAGAGGGGAATATTGGGGCATGTGTTGTTGCCTTGCTAGAGGGGAATATGGGGCACGTGTTGTTACCTTGCTAGAGGGGAATATGGGGCATGTGTTGTTACCTTGCTAGAGGGGAATGTGGGGCATGTGTTGTTGCCTTGCTAGAGGAATATGGGGCATGTGTTGTTGCCTTGCTAGGGGAATATGGGGCATGTGTTGTTACCTTGCTAGAGGAATATGTGGCATGTGTTGTTGCCTTGCTAGGGGAATATGGGGCATGTGTTGTTACCTTGCTAGAGGGGAATATGGGGCATGTGTTGTTGCCTTGCTAGAGGGGAATATGGGGCATGTGTTGTTGCCTTGCTAGAGGGGAATATGGGGCATGTGTTGTTGCCTTGCTAGAGGGGAATATGGGGCATGTGTTGTTGCCTTGCTAGAGGGGAATATGGGGCATGTGTTGTTACCTTGCTAGGGGAATATGGGGCATGTGTTGTTGCCTTGCTAGAGGAATATGTGGCATGTGTTGTTACCTTGCTAGAGGGGAATATGGGGCATGTGTTGTTACCTTGCTAGAGGGGAATATGGGGCATGTGCTGTTACCTTGCTAGGGGAATATGGGGCATGTGTTGTTGCCTTGCTAGAGGAATATGTGGCATGTGTTGTTGCCTTGCTAGAGGAATATGTGGCATGTGTTGTTGCATTGCTAGGGGAATATGGGGCATGTGTTGTTACCTTGCTAGAAGGGAATATGGGGCATGTGTTGTTGCCTTGCTAGAGGGGAATATGGGGCATGTGTTGTTGCCTTGCTAGAGGGGAATATGGGGCATGTGTTGTTGCCTTGCTAGAGGGGAATATGGGGCATGTGTTGTTGCCTTGCTAGAGGGGAATATGGGGCATGTGTTGTTGCCTTGCTAGAGGGGAATATGGGGCATGTGTTGTTGCCTTGCTAGAGGAATATGGGGCATGTGTTGTTGCCTTGCTAGAGGAATATGGGGCATGTGTTGTTGCCTTGCTAGGGGAATATGGGGCATGTGTTGTTGCCTTGCTAGAGGAATATGGGGCATGTGTTGTTGCCTTGCTAGAGGAATATGGGGCATGTGTTGTTGCCTTGCTAGGGGAATATGGGGCATGTGTTGCCTTGCTAGAGGGGAATATGGGGCATGTGTTGTTGCCTTGCTTGGGGAATATGGGGCATGTGTTGTTGCCTTGCTAGGGGAATATGGGGCATGTGTTGTTGCCTTGCTAGGGGAATATGGGGCATGTGTTGTTGCCTTGCTAGAGGGGAATATGGGGCATGTGTTGTTACCTTGCTAGAGGGGAATATGGGGCATGTGTTGTTGCCTTGCTAGAGGGGAACATGGGGCATGTGTTGTTACCTTGCTAGAGGGGAATATGGGGCATGTGTTGTTGCCTTGCTAGAGGAATGTGTGGTATGTGTTGTTGCCTTGCTAGAGGGGAATATGGGGCATGTGTTGTTGCCTTGCTAGAGGGGAATATGGGGCATGTGTTGTTACCTTGCTAGGGGAATATGGGGCATGTGTTGTTGCCTTGCTAGAGGGGAATATGGGGCATTTGCTGTTGCCTTGCTAGAGGAATATGGGGCATGTGTTGTTGCCTTGCTAGAGGGGAATATGGGGCATGTGTTGTTGCCTTGCTAGAGGAATATGTGGCATGTGTTGTTGCCTTGCTAGGGGAATATGGGGCATGTGTTGTTACCTTGCTAGATGGGAATATGGGGCATGTGTTGTTACCTTGCTAGGGGAATATGGGGCATGTGTTGTTGCCTTGCTAGGGAATACGGGGCATGTGTTGTTGCCTTGCTAGGGGAATATGGGGCATGTGTTGTTGCCTTGCTAGAGGGGAATATGTGGCATGTGTTGTTGCCTTGCTAGGGGAATATGGGGCATGTGTTGTTACCTTGCTAGAGGGGAATATGGGGCATGTGCTGTTACCTTGCTAGGGGAATATGGGGCATGTGTTGTTGCCTTGCTAGAGGAATATGTGGCATGTGTTGTTGCCTTGCTAGGGGAATATGGGGCATGTGTTGTTGCCTTGCTAGATGAATATGTGGCATGTGTTGTTGCCTTGCTAGGGGAATATGGGGCATGTGTTGTTGCCTTGCTAGAGGGGAATATGGGGCATGTGTTGTTGCCTTGCTAGAGGGGAATATGGGGCATGTGTTGTTACCTTGCTAGAGGGGAATATGGGGCATGTGTTGTTACCTTGCTAGAGGGGAATATGGGACATGTGTTGTTACCTTGCTAGGGGAATATGGGGCATGTGTTGTTGCCTTGCTAGAGGGGAATATGGGGCATGTGTTGTTGCCTCGCTAGAGGGGAATATGGGGCATGTGTTGTTGCCTTGCTAGAGGGGAATATGGGGCATGTGTTGTTGCCTTGCTAGAGGAATATGTGGCATGTGTTGTTACCTTGCTAGAGGGGAATATGGGGCATGTGTTGTTACCTTGCTAGAGGGGAATATGGGGCATGTGCTGTTACCTTGCTAGGGGAATATGGGGCATGTGTTGTTGCCTTGCTAGAGGAATATGTGGCATGTGTTGTTGCCTTGCTAGGGGAATATGGGGCATGTGTTGTTGCCTTGCTAGAGGAATATGTGGAATGTGTTGTTGCCTTGCTATGGGAATATGGGGCATGTGTTGTTACCTTGCTAGAGGGGAATATGGGGCATGTGTTCTTGCCTTGCTAGAGGGGAATATGGGGCATGTGTTGTTGCCTTGCTAGAGGGGAATATGGGGCATGTGTTGTTGCCTTGCTAGAGGGGAATATGGGGCATGTGTTGTTGCCTTGCTAGAGGGGAATATGGGGCATGTGTTGTTGCCTTGCTAGAGGGGAATATAGGGGCATGTGTTGTTGCCTTGCTAGAGGAATATGGGGCATGTGTTGTTGCCTTGCTAGAGGAATATGGGGCATGTGTTGTTGCCTTGCTAGGGGAATATGGGGCATGTGTTGTTGCCTTGCTAGAGGAATATGGGGCATGTGTTGTTGCCTTGCTAGAGGAATATGGGGCATGTGTTGTTGCCTTGCTAGGGGAATATGGGGCACGTGTTGTTACCTTGCTAGAGGGGAATATGGGGCATGTGTTGTTACCTTGCTAGAGGGGAATGTGGGGCATGTGTTGTTGCCTTGCTAGAGGAATATGGGGCATGTGTTGTTGCCTTGCTAGGGGAATATGGGGCATGTGTTGTTACCTTGCTAGAGGAATATGTGGCATGTGTTGTTGCCTTGCTAGGGGAATATGGGGCATGTGTTGTTACCTTGCTAGAGGGGAATATGGGGCATGTGTTGTTGCCTTGCTAGAGGGGAATATGGGGCATGTGTTGTTGCCTTGCTAGAGGGGAATATGGGGCATGTGTTGTTGCCTTGCTAGAGGGGAATATGGGGCATGTGTTGTTGCCTTGCTAGAGGGGAATATGGGGCATGTGTTGTTACCTTGCTAGGGGAATATGGGGCATGTGTTGTTGCCTTGCTAGAGGAATATGTGGCATGTGTTGTTACCTTGCTAGAGGGGAATATGGGGCATGTGTTGTTACCTTGCTAGAGGGGAATATGGGGCATGTGCTGTTACCTTGCTAGGGGAATATGGGGCATGTGTTGTTGCCTTGCTAGAGGAATATGTGGCATGTGTTGTTGCCTTGCTAGAGGAATATGTGGCATGTGTTGTTGCATTGCTAGGGGAATATGGGGCATGTGTTGTTACCTTGCTAGAAGGGAATATGGGGCATGTGTTGTTGCCTTGCTAGAGGGGAATATGGGGCATGTGTTGTTGCCTTGCTAGAGGGGAATATGGGGCATGTGTTGTTGCCTTGCTAGAGGGGAATATGGGGCATGTGTTGTTGCCTTGCTAGAGGGGAATATGGGGCATGTGTTGTTGCCTTGCTAGAGGGGAATATGGGGCATGTGTTGTTGCCTTGCTAGAGGAATATGGGGCATGTGTTGTTGCCTTGCTAGAGGAATATGGGGCATGTGTTGTTGCCTTGCTAGGGGAATATGGGGCATGTGTTGTTGCCTTGCTAGAGGAATATGGGGCATGTGTTGTTGCCTTGCTAGAGGAATATGGGGCATGTGTTGTTGCCTTGCTAGGGGAATATGGGGCATGTGTTGCCTTGCTAGAGGGGAATATGGGGCATGTGTTGTTGCCTTGCTTGGGGAATATGGGGCATGTGTTGTTGCCTTGCTAGGGGAATATGGGGCATGTGTTGTTGCCTTGCTAGGGGAATATGGGGCATGTGTTGTTGCCTTGCTAGAGGGGAATATGGGGCATGTGTTGTTACCTTGCTAGAGGGGAATATGGGGCATGTGTTGTTGCCTTGCTAGAGGGGAACATGGGGCATGTGTTGTTACCTTGCTAGAGGGGAATATGGGGCATGTGTTGTTGCCTTGCTAGAGGAATGTGTGGTATGTGTTGTTGCCTTGCTAGAGGGGAATATGGGGCATGTGTTGTTGCCTTGCTAGAGGGGAATATGGGGCATGTGTTGTTACCTTGCTAGGGGAATATGGGGCATGTGTTGTTGCCTTGCTAGAGGGGAATATGGGGCATTTGCTGTTGCCTTGCTAGAGGAATATGGGGCATGTGTTGTTGCCTTGCTAGAGGGAATATGGGGCATGTGTTGTTGCCTTGCTAGAGGAATATGTGGCATGTGTTGTTGCCTTGCTAGGGGAATATGGGGCATGTGTTGTTACCTTGCTAGATGGGAATATGGGGCATGTGTTGTTACCTTGCTAGGGGAATATGGGGCATGTGTTGTTGCCTTGCTAGGGGAATACGGGGCATGTGTTGTTGCCTTGCTAGGGGAATATGGGGCATGTGTTGTTGCCTTGCTAGAGGGGAATATGTGGCATGTGTTGTTGCCTTGCTAGGGGAATATGGGGCATGTGTTGTTACCTTGCTAGAGGGGAATATGGGGCATGTGCTGTTACCTTGCTAGGGGAATATGGGGCATGTGTTGTTGCCTTGCTAGAGGAATATGTGGCATGTGTTGTTGCCTTGCTAGGGGAATATGGGGCATGTGTTGTTGCCTTGCTAGATGAATATGTGGCATGTGTTGTTGCCTTGCTAGGGGAATATGGGGCATGTGTTGTTGCCTTGCTAGAGGGGAATATGGGGCATGTGTTGTTGCCTTGCTAGAGGGGAATATGGGGCATGTGTTGTTACCTTGCTAGAGGGGAATATGGGGCATGTGTTGTTACCTTGCTGAAGGGGAATATGGGGCATGTGTTGTTGCCTTGCTAGAGGGGAATATGGGCATGTGTTGTTACCTTGCTAGAGGGGAATATGGGGCATGTGTTGTTGCCTTGCTAGAGGGGAATATGGGGCATGTGTTGTTACCTTGCTAGAGGGGAATATGGGACATGTGTTGTTACCTTGCTAGGGGAATATGGGGCATGTGTTGTTGCCTTGCTAGAGGGGAATATGGGGCATGTGTTGTTGCCTCGCTAGAGGGGAATATGGGGCATGTGTTGTTGCCTTGCTAGAGGGGAATATGGGGCATGTGTTGTTGCCTTGCTAGAGGAATATGTGGCATGTGTTGTTACCTTGCTAGAGGGGAATATGGGGCATGTGTTGTTACCTTGCTAGAGGGGAATATGGGGCATGTGCTGTTACCTTGCTAGGGGAATATGGGGCATGTGTTGTTGCCTTGCTAGAGGAATATGTGGCATGTGTTGTTGCCTTGCTAGGGGAATATGGGGCATGTGTTGTTGCCTTGCTAGAGGAATATGTGGAATGTGTTGTTGCCTTGCTATGGGAATATGGGGCATGTGTTGTTACCTTGCTAGAGGGGAATATGGGGCATGTGTTCTTGCCTTGCTAGAGGGGAATATGGGGCATGTGTTGTTGCCTTGCTAGAGGGGAATATGGGGCATGTGTTGTTGCCTTGCTAGAGGGGAATATGGGGCATGTGTTGTTGCCTTGCTAGAGGGGAATATGGGGCATGTGTTGTTGCCTTGCTAGAGGGGAATATAGGGGCATGTGTTGTTGCCTTGCTAGAGGAATATGGGGCATGTGTTGTTGCCTTGCTAGAGGAATATGGGGCATGTGTTGTTGCCTTGCTAGGGGAATATGGGGCATGTGTTGTTGCCTTGCTAGAGGAATATGGGGCATGTGTTGTTGCCTTGCTAGAGGAATATGGGGCATGTGTTGTTGCCTTGCTAGGGGAATATGGGGCATGTGTTGCCTTGCTAGAGGGGAATATGGGGCATGTGTTGTTGCCTTGCTAGGGAATATGGGGCATGTGTTGTAGCCTTGCTAGGGGAATATGGGGCATGTGTTGTTGCCTTGCTAGGGGAATATGGGCCATGTGTTGTTGCCTTGCTAGAGGGGAATATGGGGCATGTGTTGTTACCTTGCTAGAGGGGAATATGGGGCATGTGTTGTTACCTTGCTAGAGGGGAATATGGGGCATGTGTTGTTGCCTTGCTAGAGGAATATGTGGTATGTGTTGTTGCCTTGCTAGAGGGGAATATGGGGCATGTGTTGTTGCCTTGCTAGAGGGGAATATGGGGCATGTGTTGTTACCTTGCTAGGGGAATATGGGGCATGTGTTGTTGCCTTGCTAGAGGGGAATATGGGGCATTTGCTGTTGCCTTGCTAGAGGAATATGGGGCATGTGTTGTTGCCTTGCTAGAGGGGAATATGGGGCATGTGTTGTTGCCTTGCTAGAGGAATATGTGGCATGTGTTGTTGCCTTGCTAGGGGAATATGGGGCATGTGTTGTTACCTTGCTAGATGGGAATATGGGGCATGTGTTGTTACCTTGCTAGGGGAATATGGGGCATGTGTTGTTGCCTTGCTAGGGGAATACGGGGCATGTGTTGTTGCCTTGCTAGGGGAATATGGGGCATGTGTTGTTGCCTTGCTAGGGGAATATGGGGCATGTGTTGTTGCCTTGCTAGAGGGGAATATGGGGCATGTGTTGTTGCCTTGCTAGGGGGGAATATGGGGCATGTGTTGTTGCCTTGCTAGGGGAATATATGTACACAACTGCTTTGTGTTTCACCCACAAGACTGATGTGTGGCATAGATATGTACACAACTGATGTGTGTGTGTGTTACCCACAAGACTGATGTGTGGCATAGATATGTACACAACTGATGTGTGTGTGTGTTACCCACAAGACTGATGTGTGGCATAGATATGTACACAACTGCTTTGTGTTTCACCCACAAGGCTGATGTGTTGTGTAGATATGTACATAACTGATGTGTTACCCACAAGACTGATGTGTGGCATAGATATGTACACAACTGATGTGTGTGTGTGTTACCCACAAGACTGATGCGTGGCATAGATATGTACATAACTGATGTGTGTGTGTGTTACCCACAAGACTGATGTGTGGCATAGATATGTACATAACTGATGTGTGTTACCCACAAGACTGATGTGTGGCATAGATATGTACACAACTGATGTGTGTGTGTGTTACCCACAAGACTGATGTGTGGCATAGATATGTACACAACTGATGTGTGTGTATTACCCACAAGACTGATGTGTGGAATAGATATGTACACAACTGATGTGTGTGTTTGTTACCCACAAGGCTGATGTGTGGCGTAGATATGTACATAACTGATGTGTGTTACCCACAAGGCTGATGTGTGGCATAGATATGTACATAACTGATGTGTGTTACCCACAAGGCTGATGTGTGGCATAGATATGTACATAACTGATGTGTGTTACCCACAAGGCTGATGTGTGGCGTAGATATGTACAAGACTGATGTGTGGCATAGATATGTACACAACTGATGTGTGTGTATGTTACCCACAAGGCTGATGTGTGGCGTAGATATGTACACAACTCATGATGTGAGATCTAACAGCAAGCTTTTCTAACACAAGTTACCTGTAGCTGGTGTCCTACCACCGCATCCAGCAGACACCACTCTCAACGAGAATCTTGATATAACAACACTTGTTTAACACCAAATTTTCCTGCAATATCCTATATTTTAACAAATCTTTTATAATGCCTTTACCCCGCCTGCAAATCGGTTCTTTTCCATTTTGTGAAATCTGCCAGGCCGTGAGCACTCTGCGTACATGGTTCCAGCAAGCTGGGAGCAAGAATAGCACAATTTCAAGAGCCATCCTTATTGAAAATGGCTGGTAATAGCAACTTCATTCAATCTAAATAAGGGTTGACAGAGGCGATTCAAAGTGCCACACGGAATCATTATGAAAGTAGGCCGCTGTACGACTCGAGCCAATTTCAAAAGAAACACATAAGTGGAGGCAAAGTAAACCAAAGAATATCTACAACACAGACGAGACTGGTCTCTTGTATAAGTGTGCCCCAAACCACATTGACTGAACAAGAATCATGTACTGGTTACTAGATTCTAAAGACAGTATTTCTATTTTGATCACAGCCAACATAGATGGTGACAAGCTGTCCCTGCTCCCAACAGAAAAATTTGAGAAGCCATGTTTGAGTAGAAAAGTAGAAGTTAGATTACATCATCATCCTCAAACACACAACAGAAATTTGTGGAATTAGACCTCCAAAATGATGGCTTCTGGTGACACCTGAGTGTTTCCTTTGATGGATTTCTCGTGTTCACAAGATTTACAAAGGTGAGAATACAGCTTCATAGTGTTATCCTGTCTCACTAACATTCACACACGACTGGTGTTATCCTGTCTCACTAACATTCACACACGACTGGTGTTATCCTGTCTCACTAACATTCACACACGATTGGTGTTAGCCTGTCTCATTCAACATTTACACACAAGTGGTGTTATCAGCCTATTTCATTCAATGTTCACACACAACTGGTGTTAACCCATCTCTGACATCACTCAACACTCACACACAACTCATGTGCTATCAAGACTGTTCAAGCAGTCTCCGTACACATGCAGCATTACTGCGACAACATTCGAGGCTGTCACCTACAATAGAACGTCTCATGTACAACCAATTTTTCATTATAGATATGAATATTGACTCTTGATCGTGTCGCTAGATGTCACATTGGGCGTGTGGTTTTTTGCCACCCATCTCTATTCTTGGCAAGATTTTCAATATTATCCAATGAAATCTATTCCTGCCAATTTTGCCTCTCTTATTATAAGTATTCTTTTCAGTGTCTCTCTAGGTCTTCCTCTTTCTGTATCCTGACATTCCCCATATATGAGACTGTTTTTGGAATTCTCATGTCTCTTCTCAGCATATATCCATCTTCTCTTCGCAATTGCAGATGAGATCATTGGTCGTATGGTCATTTCTCTTTCTTTGGTATAGTTGCCCCAAAGTGAGTGCCAGGAGTGCAGTCCAGTCAAGAAGGTAAGCCTCTATAAGAATATAGCACAAACAAATACCTCACACAGGAACAGAGCTGATAGTTCCAGGAAACAACTGGTCAGAGACAATCATTTACACAAGGTCAAAAGGAAAGTTTAATTTCTTCTCATGAATTGAATACAAAACAATTAATTGTGTCAAATACAAACATGAAAATCTGAGGTCAAAAATGTAAATGTGTTGAGTGACAAGATGATGTCTGATGTACAATGTCTAGCAGTAATACTGACATGATGGTTAGTATGTCAACAGTGATGACACATGATGATGTCAACAGTGGCAGCTTCAATCTCACCACACAACGGCAGCAACCATCCACATAATCCCAGCCCACTAAAACAAGAAACTGGACCTCAAACATTCTCTCTCCCATCTGCGACACAACATGGACGGCACAAGCAGTGTGCTAAAAGGGAATCCAGAATTTTCTGAACTTGACTGGTGACACTGTGATCCAGTTCATGAACATTCTTTGCTCAACTCAAACCATGATAGAACAAAGTGGAAGTCCTTGTTCCAGTGTTTGGCTGACTTCTCATATGGGCTGAACCACTTCACTTTAAGAAGTGAATCATGGATAACATGCACAAGAATCATTGAATAAACTCGCACAATTACTCCGCCTCTGTGCTCAGATGCCCACATGAAAGAATGATGTATAAACGGGGAGATAATTCATGTGTGTAGCTTCTCTTGGCTCTCATTCTGTAAGCAATTATTTCATTTGATGGATATCTGATGAGATGGCTGCAAACTAATGATGGCCACGGACAATTTTGGAAATGAACAACAGGCATGTGCCTACAACCTCATGGAGCATTAGTGCCTGGTCTTTCCTCCAGACACCCGAATCATGACTCCCCTGATGGTGTGTGTCTCAGCTAGACTCCCATGATGGTGTGTGTGTGTGTGTGTCAGCTAGAGAAAACCCAGTAGATGTGCCAACAACACTGCCCCTTAACCCCAATGGATGCCCACCAATATCACCCTGTCTTGAACTCTACTTGATGTAATTATTTCTATCATGTATGGTCCCTGAACTCTACTTGATGTAATTATTTCTATCATGTATGGTCCCTGAACTCTACTTGATGTAATTATTTCTATCATGTATGGTCCCTGTGGTCTACGGAACCAATTTGCCAGCACAACCTCCAATTCTTGGAGCAAGAACATCATAGGGATATATACCATCAATTTTGAACCCTGGGCATCATGGAAATCTTCAAAAGACACAATGTAACCAGCCGCCTGTCTCTATAGTTGGGCACAGATATTGTATTGTGTGTAGACAGCAGGCCAGCCATAGCAGGGAATGTGTGCAGCGTTTCATGTCAGGTGACACTGTCCTAAATGATGGGAAAGTAAAAGCAGGGGCCAGACAGAGGAAGTGAGCTGGCATTGAAGCATGTAAGAGAGACTCAGGGGTAGGGCTCCAGCCTTCCTGATGATGTGTCCAACACAGGCAGCCAGTTCCAGCTGGGTCAGTCAGAGGAAGTGAGCTGGCATTGAAGCATGTAAGAGACACTCAGGGGTAGGGCTCCAGCCTTCCTGAAGATGTGTCCAACACAGGCAGCCAGTTCCAGCTGGGTCAGACAGAGGAAGTGAGCTGGCATTGAAGCATGTAAGAGACACTCAGGGGTAGGGCTCCAGCCTTCCTGAAGATGTGTCCAACACAGGCAGCCAGTTCCAGCTGGGTCAGTCACAAAACAATTCTGGAACTTTGTGACAAGATACAGATTGTGATTTTGTTGAAAAAAAACAGCTTTTCTATCATTGGTTGAGCTGACTGTGGGCACACTGTCACGGCAGATGATATATCACCACTAGCAGCTCAACTAATGTCACACTGTCGTGGCAGATGATACATCACCACTAGCAGCTCAACTAATGTCACACTGTCGTAGCAGATGATACATCACCACTAGCAGCTCAACTAATGTCACACTGTCGTAGCAGATGATACATCACCACTAGCAGCTCAACTAATGTCACACTGTCGTAGCAGATGATACATCACCACTAGCAGCTCAACTAATGTCACACTGTCGTGGCAGATGATACATCACCACTAGCAGCTCAACTAATGTCACACTGTCGTGGCAGATGATACATCACCACTAGTAACTCAACTAATGTCACACTGTCATAGCAGATGATACATCACCACTAGTAACTCAACTAATGTCACACTGTCATAGCAGATGATACATCACCACTAGCAGCTCAACTAATGTCACACTGTCGTAGCAGATGATACATCACCACTAGCAGCTCAACTAATGTCACACTGTCGTAGCAGATGATACATCACCACTAGCAGCTCAACTAATGTCACACTGTCGTAGCAGATGATACATCACCACAAGCAGCTCAACTAATGTCACACTGTCGTAGCAGATGATACATCACCACTAGCAGCTCAACTAATGTCACACTGTCGTGGCAGATGATACATCACTAGTAACTCAACTAATGTCACACTGTCATAGCAGATGATACATCACCACTAGCAGCTCAACTAATGTCACACTGTCGTAGCAGATGATACATCACCACTAGTAACTCAACTAATGTCACACTGTCGTGGCAGATGATACATCACCACTAGTAACTCAACTAATGTCACACTGTCGTGGCAGATGATACATCACCACTAGCAGCTCAACTAATGTCACACTGTCACGGCAGATGATACATCACCACTAGTAACTCAACTAATGTCACACTGTCGTGGCAGATGATACATCACCACTAGTAACTCAACTAATGTCACACTGTCGTGGCAGATGATACACCACCACTAGTAAATCAACTAATGTCACACTGTCGTGGCAGATGATACATCACAACTAGTAAATCAACTAATGTGTCTATCACACCTGGTTGTTCCTGTTACCACTCAACACAAAAGCCACTTCCAAAGAAAGCCTTTCAAACTGTAAAGCCACTTCCAAAGAAAGCCTTTCAAACTGTAAAGCCACTTCCAAAGAAAGCCTTTCAAACTGTAAAGCCACTTCCAAAGAAAGCCTTTCAAACTGTAAAGCCACTTCCAAAAATGCTGACTTTGGAGGATTGCACAAACAAGGCAAGTCATCAATTCACAAACAGCTAGCAGCAGAGGCTGTAGGAGAGACAAGCAACAATGCTGCACTGTCAGCCCCATAGCGTACACACTCAAATATACAGTGTTGACTTGTACAAATAATATTGCACATTTCATGACTTTCTGCATTTTTTATTGTATTTTACACCTCATATGTCAATATGTATGCCCTACCAAAGCTACAGTCCCTTAGAACTCATGTCAACTTATGTCCTACCGAAGCTACAGTCCCTTAGAACTCATGTCCTACCAAAGCTACAGTCCCCTAGAACTCATGTCAACTTATGTCCTACCAAATCTACAGTCCCTTAGATATCATGTCCTACCAAATCTACAGTTCCTCACACCTCATATGTCAATTATGCCCTACCAATGCTAAACCCTCACTTACACCTTATATGTCAACAAATGTGTCCAACCAATGCTACACTAAATGTCAACAATCAATACAGTTATTCACTGACAGCCCATATATTGACCCCTATGTGAATGACAGTTATTCACTGACAGCCCATATATTGACCCCTATGTGAATGACAGTTATTCACTGACAGCCCATATATTGACCCCTATGTGAATGACAGTTATTCACTGACAGCCCATATATTGACCCCTATGTGAATGACAGTTATTCACTGACAGCCCATATATTGACCCCTATGTGAATGCAAGCAAGGCAGATAATTCCACCAAGTATCAATGACCACTAACAACCAACAAACTGAGCTGCTTGGTCCCTGGCTTAACTATCTTCCATCACATGCACATAGGTGGGGGGGGGGGGGAGGAGAAGAAGGAGAGAGAGAGAAACAAAATGATAGAGCTTGTGTGAGAGTGAAGACAACAAGCACAACCAAAGTGCAACTGTTGATAAGGCAGTACATGTCTGGTGCATAAACAAGTTTGACTAGCTGATCTCATCTCAGTTTGGTTGTGTCTGTTAGTGTTGCTCCATCGTCTTCACCGTAACAGCAGCAGGGTCGTCCTGGCAAGATGCTGCAGTCAAGGTCACATCATCAGTTGAGACCAGCAGCAGACAGGTCACTGGACTGCTTTATCTGATGGCAGCACACAGACATCTTATTAGCAATAATCACATACAGCACACAAACATCTTGTGAGCAATCACATAGAGCACACACAAACATCTTGTTAGCAATCACATACAACACACAAACATCTTGTTAGCAATCACATACAGCACACAAACATCTTGTTAGCAATCACATACAACACACAAACATCTTGTTAGCAATCACATAGAGCACACACAAACATCTTGTTAGCAATCACATAGAGCACACACACATCTTGTTAGCAATCACATAGAGCACACAACATCTTGTTAGCAATCACATAGAGCACACAACATCTTGTTAGCAATCACATAGAGCACACAACATCTTGTTAGCAATCACATACAGCACACACAACATCTTGTTAGCAATCACATACAGCACACACAACATCTTGTTAGCAATCACATACAACACACAACATCTTGTTAGCAATCACATAGAGCACACAACATCTTGTTAGCAATCACATAGAGCACACAACATCTTGTTAGCAATCACATAGAGCACACACAACATCTTGTTAGCAATCACATAGAGCACACAACATCTTGTTAGCAATCACATAGAGCACACAACATCTTGTTAGCAATCACATAGAGCACACAACATCTTGTTAGCAATCACATACAGCACACACAACATCTTGTTAGCAATCACATACAGCACACACAACATCTTGTTAGCAATCACATAGAGCACACAACATCTTGTTAGCAATCACATACAGCACACACAACATCTTGTTAGCAATCACATACAGCACACACAACATCTTGTTAGCAATCACATACAGCACACAACATCTTGTTAGCAATCACATAGAGCACACAACATCTTGTTAGCAATCACATAGAGCACACAACATCTTGTTAGCAATCACATAGAGCACACACACATCTTGTTAGCAATCACATAGAGCACACAACATCTTGTTAGCAATCACATAGAGCACACACAACATCTTGTTAGCAATCACATAGAGCACACACACATCTTGTTAGCAATCACATAGAGCACACAACATCTTGTTAGCAATCACATACAGCACACACACATCTTGTTAGCAATCACATAGAGCACACACAACATCTTGTTAGCAATCACATAGAGCACACAACATCTTGTTAGCAATCACATAGAGCACACAACATCTTGTTAGCAATCACATACAGCACACACAACATCTTGTTAGCAATCACATACAGCACACACAACATCTTGTTAGCAATCACATAGAGCACACAACATCTTGTTAGCAATCACATAGAGCACACAACATCTTGTTAGCAATCACATACAGCACACACAACATCTTGTTAGCAATCACATAGAGCACACACACATCTTGTTAGCAATCACATAGAGCACACAACATCTTGTTAGCAATCACATACAGCACACACACATCTTGTTAGCAATCACATAGAGCACACACAACATCTTGTTAGCAATCACATAGAGCACACAACATCTTGTTAGCAATCACATAGAGCACACAACATCTTGTTAGCAATCACATAGAGCACACACAACATCTTGTTAGCAATCACATAGAGCACACAACATCTTGTTAGCAATCACATACAGCACACACACATCTTGTTAGCAATCACATACAGCACACACACATCTTGTTAGCAATCACATACAGCACACAAACATCTTGTTAGCAATCACATAGAGCACACAACATCTTGTTAGCAATCACATAGAGCACACAACATCTTGTTAGCAATCACATAGAGCACACAACATCTTGTTAGCAATCACATAGAGCACACAACATCTTGTTAGCAATCACATAGAGCACACACAACATCTTGTTAGCAATCACATAGAGCACACACAACATCTTGTTAGCAATCACATAGAGCACACACACATCTTGTTAGCAATCACATAGAGCACACAACATCTTGTTAGCAATCACATAGAGCACACAACATCTTGTTAGCAATCACATAGAGCACATAACATCTTGTTAGCAATCACATACAGCACACAACATCTTGTTAGCAATCACATAGAGCACACAAACATCTTGTTAGCAATCACATAGAGCACACAACATCTTGTTAGCAATCACATACAGCACACAAACATCTTGTTAGCAATCACATAGAGCACACAACATCTTGTTAGCAATCACATACAGCACACACAACATCTTGTTAGCAATCACATACAGCACACAAACATCTTGTTAGCAATCACATACAGCACACAACATCTTGTTAGCAATCACATACAGCACACACACATCTTGTTAGCAATCACATACAGCACACAAACATCTTGTTAGCAATAATCACATACAACACACAAACATCTTGTGAGCAATAATCACATACAGCACACAAACATCTTGTGAGCAATAATCACATACAACACACAAACATCTTGTTAGCAATCACATACAGCACACAAACATCTTGTTAGCAATATTGGTTATTGGTTATGGAAGGCCTCGGTATCACAGCAAACGAATTAAAATCCATAATTGCTCAACCGCCCGTGCCAGTGGAATCATCCGAATTACTAACTCATCTCCCAAACAAAGAAAGGTAACTGTAGTCCCCATCGTAGCAGTTAGCAATAATCACATACAACACACAAACATCTTGTTAGCAATAATCACATACAACACACAAACATCTTGTTAGCAATCACATACAGCACACATACATCCTGTTAGCAATCACATACAGCACACAAACATCCTGTTAGCAATAATCACATACAGCACACATACATCTTGTTAGCAATCACATACAGCACACACACATCTTGTTAGCAATCACATACAGCACACATACATCTTGTTAGCAATCACATACAGCACACATACATCTTGTTAGCAATAATCACATACAGCACACATGAAACAGGGAATAGATGAGGGTGTATGAAACGGGTATGTAGCGGGGCAACAAGAGAAACAGAGCATTGATGAGAGTTGAATGAAACAGACGATATTAGTGGAGAAATAATAAACATCTAGGGGAGACAAGCAGAAGTGGTCAGGTGTGAGTGAGTGAACTGTTTTGGGAAAAGGCGAAATAAGCGTGAATGGGTGAGATGTTTTCAGGGGAAGTAGGGAGATGAGAATAGACGTAGATTTTAAAGTCAGTGTGCATTTGAGCCGGGTCCAGTGCGGACGTCTAGAGAAATCCAGTTAGCTTACCGCGGACTAGAAAGGAGTTGTAAATAGATGAAAGTTAAGACAGATATAGGGCGACAGCCAATTTAGTTTAGTTATCCTATTTCCAGGAGTTGTGATTGTTAGTTACTAAATGTTGTGTTAGATATGGCAAGATAGAATAGGTGTGATTGTCACTGTTAAGGTTAGGGTTACCTTATCGGCAACGAAACTGATTGTGAATCAGTGAAATTGACACAGTAGAACATTGTTGGAAACTTGTTAAGTGTCCAGCGCTCGCCGACTTTGAGGAAGTCGTGGAGCAAGACTTATGAAGAATATAGAATGGGTGTGATTGTAGCTGTTAAGGTTAGCGTTACCTTCTCGGCATAGAAACTGATTGCGAATCAGTGCAATCGACACGTTGTTGGATAATCTCGCAGACTTCGAGGAAGTCGTGGCGAGAAAGTTTAGGAAGCCTATGACTAAGCTTCTACCATGAAGAGAGACTTTCATCGATCGTGTAGATCGTCCACATCATTGGGAAACTTCAAGTAAGGGTCCTCAGAGACTTGGGAGCTTATGACTAGCTTCTACGACACACACTTGAACTTTAGTCAAGTAGTTTACACAGAGTTGGGAGCTCGACAAGAGAGTTCCACAGAGTTTGGGCTATATTAGCAGTCCATGAGGAGTGCACCTGAGGGTGGCACTAATGTTAATCAAGGGAGGGAATTATCACTGTTAATATATGTACTGTTAATTTGTGAAATGTGTTTACATGATCCGGACATGTGCCTTGTCAAATAAAGATGTTTTGTGTGTAGTAAGGACTTGTGTTGAGTCATTAAAACATCTTCAGTGTTACAACCATCTAGCGAGTGAACGAGCTGGGAGAAATCGCGGGGAATTGATAAGTTACAACGTGAAGTACTACGCTATAGATCATAACGGTCCAAGGAGAGTCGCAACGGTATGACGTGAAGTATGAGGCATCAATCATGGCGGTCCAAAGGACTGGCATGGCAGTTTGAGCAAGGGGCAGATCATAAGAGTGGCGAGCAACTCGTCATTCAGCAATCCGGCCATAAGCAGCATCACGAGCCCTCGCTCATCGTGCTAAAGCACCTCTGGTACTCGGGCTCGTGGTGAAGAGGAGTGATCTCAGTCTCAAGGTTGACGAGCGGTCAATCGATCGTCATTTCATCGGTCACGACATTGATTGTCAAGTGATTGTCGATAAAGATCGAGTGAGAAATATTACAGTTGGTACAGTGATATTAGGTCAAAGGATATTACTGGTCGCTCACACAAGAAGTATTACATTATAGAGCGCTCACAAACTTTTTATTATTACATTGGTGGCTGATCAACGCTAGATCGGTTGCAACAAGACAACTGAAAGGCACAGAGAGAGAAAGAGAGAAAAATGTGTTTAAGTATTCTAAGGATCATCGAGGATGTGATTCAGTAATTAGTTAATTAAAATTGATTGAAAGATAGTATGTGAATGGAAGAGTGATTGAAAAAAAGGAGACAAATTACTAACAAACGAGTGTGATAAAGAAGTATTGGAGTCATGTGTGTCGAACATTTTGTAGATAGAATAGAGTAACGGATGAAGAATTAAAAGAAGGGGGTAGACTAGGAAAATGAGTAGGATTTAAATTGATAGACACACATGGCTAGAATACAGGAAAGAAAGAAATAAGTTGTGTGAGATAAGTCAAACAATTGAAGGAGTTTGACATGAGATGTAAGAGTATTGTGTAGAAGGCTGGAATTTTTTGTTGTTGTTGTATGGTGGTTAAAGGTATATTGTTAATATGCCAATTGAGAAAACATCTACAAGGAAAGGGAAATAATTCAGAATGAATTTTTTGTGTGTGTGTATTGTTGTTAAATGTATATTGTTAATAGGCCAATAGAAGAAAACCTCTACAAGAAAGGGGGAAATAATTAGCAAATTAGGTATTGTATAAAATGATGAATTTTTTTTTTAAATGATTGTTGCAAAAGGTATATTATTAATATGGCAATAGAAAACCTCTACAAAGAAAGGAAATAATGAGCAAATGAGGTATTATGTAAAATGCTGAATTTTTTTTTATGTTGTAAAGAGATATAATTGAATGTATCAATAGGAAGACCTATGCAAAGAGGGAGAAGATAATTAACAAATGGGGAGTATATCTCCAGAAGGTTATAGGTGGCAAGCTAGGCAAAAGATGGGTGAGGTAGTAAAGAAAATTAAAACTAACAGTTGTAAAGTAATAGTACGGGAATTAAGGAGGGACGTTACTGAGGAACAGATTAGAGGGTATTTTAGTAAGTTTGGGGAGATAATGTTTTATAGATATATAGAGAGACTAGACGATAAAAATAATGCCATAATACTATTCAGAAATAGCGAAATAGTAAATAATATTATAAACCAAGAGCATAAAATAGCAAATAAGAAGATAGTAGTAGATGTGTTTAGACCCAGGGAAAGGAGACGGGAAGGTAAACGAAAGAAAAGATCAGATTATTTAACCGACAGTAGAGGAAGAAGAGAGGGACTAGATAAGAGTATAAACTATAGATGGTATGTGCTCCAAATAAATAACAGAATTAGGGAACAGAATAATAAAGATGATAGGGACATGAAAAGATGTATTAGCATTCAAGTAGGCACAGACAATGACATACTTAGAGAGAAGGAGAAAGAACAAAAGTTCACACAGACTGAAATAAAAGAATGTACAGATACGGCTACACAGATGGTGGAGAAAGGAACAAGAAATAGGAGGACAATGACAGACAGACAAATGAACACAAAAGATAGAGGAATACAGGTAGATATTAATGAGAGGGTAGAAACAGGGAAAGATAAAGAAAAAGTCAGTCAAACGCCAGATGGGAACAAGAAAGTAAGTAGGAGGGTTGAAAGCAGTAGTGGCATAGAGGGAGATATAGTAAAAGGGGTAAGACAGAAACTGGATGGAACACAGGTAGATAGTATTAATGAGAACATATTATTAGTAAAAGATAAAGGGGACAAAGAAATCCAGGCACAAGATACTGGGGACAAAATGTTAAAGATATTAGAAAAAGTCTCTGCTAACATAGGGAGTAGGTTGCCAAGTGCAAGACATAGGGTGGATAGAACCCATAGAATAGAAGCTATAACAATGAGTACAACGAAGAGATCAAAAGAATTAGAAAATACACAAGAGCCAGAAAGTAAGGGGGATCTGTGGAATCTAATTTCATCTGACAGGGAAAGACTAACAAGAAAACAAGAGGAAAGAATGTTCAAAGATATATCTGATGTGGAAGAGAAGAGGCAACCGTATAATGATAGGAGTAGAGAAAATAAGAGGGAAAGTTATCACAGATATAAGAGAAAGATAAACAAAGTAAGAGGTAGTCAAACGGATGATTATGGATATAGAAACAATGATGTATACGGTGATCAAGATGATAGAATGTGGAGGGATAAATACGAGGTGCAACCGGGCGTATATGATTTTACAAGGGATAGGACAAGGCATCAAAAGTGTGATAGGTATAGTCAACATTATAATGATAGAAAGTAGAACAAAGAGAGCAGCGAAGGTTACCACAGATGTAGTAGAGATAAAATAAGGTACGGGAGATATAATTAGCAAAGAAGGGGTAAGGAATAATAGTTTGGAAGTTATTAGAGATGTTTAAATAACTTGCGGAAGGTATAAGGCAGTGAAACAGGGAATAGATGAGGGTGTATGAAACGGGTAAACAAGAGAAACAGAGCATTGATGAGAGTTGAATGAAACAGACGATATTAGTGGAGAAATAATAAACATCTAGGGGAGACAAGCAGAAGTGGTCAGGTGTGAGTGAGTGAACTGTTTTGGGAAAAGGCGAAATAAGCGTGAATGGGTGAGATGTTTTCAGGGGAAGTAGGGAGATGAGAATAGACGTAGATTTTAAAGTCAGTGTGCATTTGAGCCGGGTCCAGTGCGGACGTCTAGAGAAATCCAGTTAGCTTACCGCGGACTAGAAAGGAGTTGTAAATAGATGAAAGTTAAGACAGATATAGGGCGACAGCCAATTTAGTTTAGTTATCCTATTTCCAGGAGTTGTGATTGTTAGTTACTAAATGTTGTGTTAGATATGGCAAGATAGAATAGGTGTGATTGTCACTGTTAAGGTTAGGGTTACCTTATCGGCAACGAAACTGATTGTGAATCAGTGAAATTGACACAGTAGAACATTGTTGGAAACTTGTTAAGTGTCCAGCGCTCGCCGACTTTGAGGAAGTCGTGGAGCAAGACTTATGAAGAATATAGAATGGGTGTGATTGTAGCTGTTAAGGTTAGCGTTACCTTCTCGGCATAGAAACTGATTGCGAATCAGTGCAATCGACACGTTGTTGGATAATCTCGCCGACTTCGAGGAAGTCGTGGCGAGAAAGTTTAGGAAGCCTATGACTAAGCTTCTACCATGAAGAGAGACTTTCATCGATCGTGTAGATCGTCCACATCATTGGGAAACTTCAAGTAAGGGTCCTCAGAGACTTGGGAGCTTATGACTAGCTTCTACGACACACAATTGAACTTGTTAGTCAAGTAGTTTACACAGAGTTGGGAACTCGACAAGAGAGTTCCACGGAGTTTGGGCTATATTAGCAGTCCATGAGGAGTGCACCTGAGGGTGGCACTAATGTTAATCAAGGGAGGGAATTATCACTGTTAATATATGTACTGTTAATTTGTGAAATGTGTTTACATGATCCGGACATGTGCCTTGTCAAATAAAGATGTTTTGTGTGTAGTAAGGACTTGTGTTGAGTCATTAAAACATCTTCAGTGTTACAACCATCTAGCGAGTGAACGAGCTGGGAGAAATCGCGGGGAATTGATAAGTTACAACGTGAAGTACTACGCTATAGATCATAACGGTCCAAGGAGAGTCGCAACAGCATAACGTGAAGTATGAGGCATCAATCATGGCGGTCCAAAGGACTGGCATGGCAGTTTGAGCAAGGGGCAGATCATAAGAGTGGCGAGCAACTCGTCATTCAGCAATCCGGCCATAAGCAGCATCACGAGCCCTCGCTCATCGTGCTAAAGCACCTCTGGTACTCGGGCTCGTGGTGAAGAGGAGTGATCTCAGTCTCAAGGTTGACGAGCGGTCAATCGATCGTCATTTCATCGGTCACGACATTGATTGTCAAGTGATTGTCGATAAAGATCGAGTGAGAAATATTACATTTGGTACAGTGATATTAGATCAAAGGATATTACGCTCTCTCTCGCGCGACGAACACGCGAGGCACAAACTTTTTATTATTACACACATACATCTTGTTAGCAATCACATAGAGCACACAACATCTTGTTAGCAATCACATACAGCACACACAACATCTTGTTAGCAATCACATACAGCACACACACATCTTGTTAGCAATAATCACATACAGCACACACACATCTTGTTAGCAATCACATACAGCACACATACATCTTGTTAGAAATAATCACATACAGCACACAAACATCTTGTTAGCAGTAATCACATACAGCACACAAACATCTTGTTAGCAATCACATACAACACACAAACATCGTGTTAGCAATCACATACAGCACACAAACATCTTGTTAGCAATCACATACAGCACACATACATCGTGTTAGCAATCACATACAGCACACAAACATCTTGTTAGCAATCACATACAGCACACAAACATCTTGTTAGCAATCACATACAGCACACAAACATCTTGTTAGCAATCACATACAGCACACAAACATCTTGTTAGCAATCACATACAGCACACATACATCTTGTTAGCAATCACATACAGCACACATACATCTTGTTAGCAATCACATACAACAAGACAGTCACAGCTATAGTCTAACATCACATACAAGACAGTCACAGCTATAGTCTAACATATCTGCACACAACTTGAATGTAATATGACATATCCACTACACAACTTGAATGTAATATGACATATCCACTACACAACTTGAATGTAAGATGACATATCCACTACATAACTTGAATGTAAGATGACATATCCACTACATAACTTGAATGTAAGATGACATAACTACACAACTTGAATGTAATATGACATATCTGCTACTCAACTTGAATGTAAGATTGTAGCAGTGATTAAAGAGTGTACGATAAGATGGAAGTGAGATAGAAGTCGTGGGGAAATGAGAAAAGTTAACTAAGAGAGAATCATTGAGCTCACGGGAAAAAGTGAGTAAAAGTAAGGGAGATAGACACATCGTGACTCACGGGAAACGTGAAACACAATCAGGAACGAGGCAAAAGTGTAAAATGGGAAGTGATTGGTTGAAGGACAGAAGGTTAGACAAAGGGTGAGTTAGGAACATTCATGCGAGATTGAATGAGGGCTCTATGCAGACGGTTGTGTGTTTTTGTGTGTTACAACAGGTACCATGAGCAGAGGGTTAGTACACAACAAAGTGGGAGGTTCAGGCAGTTGGTGCATAGTAACTGCATGGAACGGACCGTATTCCTGGAGCAGGGACAAGTGGAACGCGTGTTAGGGTAGTTGATATGATAGTTATGGGAGTTATCAGCACCAACCACTTCAATGACAGTCAGTGAGATAGTTTCACAGAATAAGTTTCATCTGTAGCATGAAGTTAGAAGGTAGTTGTGCAGTTAGCAACAACGAACAGTTAAGTGTTGAGCCGTGAAGGAGTTTTTACAAAGTTAGGCTTCATTAGAAGCATGAAGTTAGAAGGTAGTCTGCAGTTAGCAGCACGATAAGTTCAGTGACAATCCGTGACAGAGTTCACAAAGACTTCATCAGGCGTATGAAGTTAAGAGTGTAGTTCTGCATGCAGCAGCAATGATCAATTTCCAGTAAGAATCCGTGACAGAGTTCACAAAGTGTAAACTTCATCAGGCGTATGAAGTTAAGAGTGTAGTTCTGCATGTGGCAGCAACGAACAATTTCAGTGATAACCCATAATATTGTGTTCACAAGTGTAGGCTTCATCAGAAGCATGAATCAGAGTGTAGTGTGCAGTCAGCGACAACGAGCAAGTTAGGGGGCACCGAGCGAGAGCGATTCGCAGCGTTCCTGTCCACCAGGAAGGTGCACGATTACGGAGTATGACGTGTAATAATGTAACCCGAGAGATAACATTAGAGAGATGTGTCATAATGAAAACTGAGAGAGCTCAAACACTAATGCTTGATAATCAACTTCTTATAACCTTGATGATCAACTTGACTGATCAATGTCGCTATCGATGAAATGATATGACGATTCATGAACGATCGTCTGACCTCTCGTCCCCTTGAGATTGAGATCACTCCTCTTCACCACGAGCCCGAGTACCAGAGGTGCTTTAGCACGATGAGCGAGGGCTCGTGATGCTGCTTATGGCCGGATTGCTGAATGACGAGTTCCTCGCCACTCTGATGATCTGCCCCATTCTCAAGCTGCCATGCCAGTCTTTTGGACCGCCATGATTGATGCCTCGTACCTCACGTCATTCTGTTGCGACTCTCCTTGGACCGTTATGATCTATAGTGTAGTACTTCACGTTGTAACTTATCAATTCCACCGCGATTTCTCCCAGCTCGTTCACTCGCTAGATGGTTGTAACTTTAAAGATGTTTTAATGACTCAACACAAGTCCTGACTACACACAAAACATCTTTATTTGACAAGGCACATGTCCGGATCATGTAAACATATTTCACAAACTAACAGTACATATATTCACAGTGATAATTCCCTCCCTGAATTAACATTAGTGCCACCCTCAGGTGCACTCCTCATGGACTGCTAATATAGCCCAAACTCTGTGGAACTCTCTTGTCGAGCTCCCAACTCTGTGTAAACTACTTGACTAAAGTTCAAGTGTGTGTCGTAGAAGCTAGTCATAAGCTCCCAAGTCTCTGAGGACCCTTACTTGAAGTTTCCCAATGATGTGGACGATCTACACGATCGATGAAAGTCTCTCTTCATGGTAGAAGCTTAGTCATAGGCTTCCTAAACTTTCTCGCCACGACTTCCTCGAAGTCTGCGAGATTATCCAACAACGTGTCGATTGCACTGATTCGCAATCAGTTTCTATGCCGAGAAGGTAACGCTAACCTTAACAGCTACAATCACACCCATTCTATATTCTTCATAAGTCTTGCTCCACGACTTCCTCAAAGTCGGCGAGCGCTGGACACTTAACAAGTTTCCAACAATGTTCTACTGTGTCAATTTCACTGATTCACAATCAGTTTCCTTGCCCATAAGGTAACCCTAACCTTAACAGTGACAATCCCACTGATTCTACATTCTCCATAAGTCTTGCTCTACGACTCCCTCAAAGTCGGCGAGCATTGGACACTTAACAAGTTTCCAACAATGTTCTACTGTGTCAATTTCACTGATTCACAACCAGTTTCTTTGCCGATAAGGTAACCCTAACCTTAACAGTGACAATCACACCTATTCTATTTTGCCATATCTAACACAACATTTAGTAACTAACAATCACAACTCCTGGAAATAGGATAACTAAACTAATTGGCTGTCGCCCTATATCTGTCTTAACTTTCATCTATTTACAACTCCTTTCTAGTCCACGGTATGCTAACTAGATTTCTCTAGACGTCCGCACTGGACCCGGCTCAGATGCACACTGACTTTAAAATCTACGTCTATTCTCAACTCCCTACTTCCCCTGAAAACATCTCACCCATTCACGCTTATTTCGCCTTTTTCCCAAAACAGTTCACTCAACTCACACCTGACCACTTCTGCTTGTCTCCCCTAGATGTTTATTATTTCTCTACTAATATCGTCTGTTTCAATCAACTCTCATCAATACTCTGTTTCTCTTGTTGCCCCGCTACACACCCGTTTCATACACCCTCATCTATTCCCTGTTACAGACGCTCCAAAACACAACAGGGTAGGAAAGGTTGAGTGAGGTCAATATCACCAACTTACGAGTCAGCCGTGGGCAGCTGAGGTGAAATAGTGGGAAATTCACGATAACTATTATTCAGAGGAAGGTCGGAGAGACATACGTGGCGTGGAGAAAGAGCATGGCAGTAACCTACTGCAGCGCTGTAGATAACACAGGTGGATGCTGGTGAATAGCAGTCAATGTGTGGAAGGCTGCTAACCTGCGGTTGTAGTTGTAATTGTGAACTTGTGTGTGAGGTTGACGTTTTGAAATTAAACCTCAGGTGTAATTTACTTGGTGTTCATTGAGTAATTCCTTGTATGCTAGCTGTATCTGTCTGGGCCTAGCGAAGAACGACAACTGGGAGAGGCTAGCACGTCAGCTAGTAGAAACACAGCTGTCTACATGAAGCAGCACGGAGTACCAAGGAAGGCGATCACACCGACGGATAAGGGGGTGTCCGGGCGATACTGAGTCAGCACCAGGCAACCAGAAAGCAGATCAGCGGCTCTAGAATTCCGAGGCCAGTCCATCACACTCAGCCTGGAGCTGATACAGGTCATGACATGCTGTCCCGGGCAAGACACCTCCAGACAATCTGAGTGCCTGCAGTTCAACACAGGGCGTGAGGTCAAACGCCAATCATTACAATCAGCGGGTTCAAGTCCAGCACAAGAGCACACGGGAACAAGTGTTCTTACGTTCTGGTCTATCTGGTATTAGGCCTGTTATAAGATGACATATCCACTACACAACTTGAATGTAAGATCCACTACACAACTTGAATGTAATACAACATATCCACTACACAACTTGAATGTAATACGACATATCCACTACACAACTTGAATGTAAGATGACATATCCACTACACAACTTGAATGTAATACAACATATCCACTACACAACTTGAATGTAAGATGACATAACTACACAACTTGAATGTAATACAACATATCCGCTACACAACTTGAATGTAAGAGGACATATCCACTACACAACTTGAATGTAATACAACATATCCACTACACAACTTGAATGTAATACAACATATCTGCTACACAACTTGAATGTAAGATGACATATCAACTACACAACTTGAATGTAATACAACATATCCGCTACACAACTTGGAATGTAAGATGACATATCCGCTACACAACTTGAATGTAAGATGAGATAACTACACAACTTGAATGTAAGATGACATATCTGCTACACAATTTGAATGTAATACAACATATTCGCTACACAACTTGGATGTAATACAACATATCCGCTATACAATTTGAACATGGATTTGTCTGGTGTGCAGTGATGAGTCTTAGAAACAACAAACAATGAGACAAACTAAAGACTCACATCTATGACAGCACAACCCAGCACATTCATGAGACAAATTAAAGACTCACATCTAGGACTGCACAACCCAGCACATTCATGAGACAAACTAAAGGCACATCTATGACAGCACAACCCAGCACATTCAAGAGACAAACTAAAGACACATCTATGACAGCACAACCCAGCACATTCATGAGACAAAAGCTAATTATGACTCACATCTATGATTGCAGCATCTCCCTTGCCGTCGACAAGCCCCAACTTCTTCTCATACTTTCTCCTGTGCATGCCGTCCACATCAGCCAGGTACCAGGTCCTAGGGAACAACACGGACACAGATCCCACAGGTATGTAGGGAGCTGTCAATGAACATCAAACAAGTGTGTTCACGTGTACAGGTTGTGTATCATATATGACAAACATCAAACAAGTGTGTTCATGTGTACAGGCTGTGTATCATATATGACATCAAACAAGTGTGTTCACGTGTACAGGTTGTGTATCATATATGACAAACATCAAACAAGTGTGCTCATGTGTACAGGCTGTGTATCATGTATGACAAACATCAAACGAGCATTTTCACGTGTACAGGCTGTGTATCATATATGACAAACATCAAACAAGTGTTTTCATGTGTACTGGCTGTGTATCATATATGACAAACATCAAACAAGTGTTTTCATGTGTACTGGCTGTGTATCATCTAACTATAAGCAGCCTCAGTAACAAATGTCAGATCGTGTGTGATGTCAGTCCATGGACACAAGGCTATCCTAACTGTTATCAAATCTTACGTGATGTCAGTCCATGGACACAAGGCTATCATAACTGTTATCAAATCTTACATTGATGTCAGTCCATGGATACAAGGCTACCCCATTTATCAGCAGCCTCAGTAACAAATGTCAAATCTTACATTGATGTCAGTCCACTGATACAAGGCTACCCTTACTGTCAGCAGCCTCATCAACAAATGTCAAATCTTACATTGATGTCAGTCCATGGATACAAGGCTACCCCATTTATCAGCAGCCTCAGTAACAAATGTCAAATCTTACATTGATGTCAGTCCATGGATACAAGGCTACCCTTACTGTCAGCAGCCTCATTGACAAATGTCAAATCTTACATTGATGTCAGTCCATGGATACAAGGCTACCCTTACTGTCAGCAGCCTCATCAACAAATGTCAAATCTTACATTGATGTCAGTCCATGGATACAAGGCTACCCTTACTGTCAGGAACCTCATCAAATGTCAAATCTTACATTGATGTCAGTCCATGGATACAAGGCTACCCTTACTGTCAGCAGCCTCATCAACAAATGTCAAATCTTACATTGATGTCAGTCCATGGATACAAGGCTACCCTTACTGTCAGCAGCCTCATCAAATGTCAAATCTTACATTGATGTCAGTCCATGGATACAAGGCTACCCTTACTGTCAGCAGCCTCATTGACAAATGTCAAATCTTACATTGATGTCAGTCCATGGATACAAGGCTACCCTTACTGTCAGCAGCCTCATTGACAAATGTCAAATCTTACATTGATGTCAGTCCATGGATACAAGGCTACCCTTACTGTCAGCAGCCTCAGTAACAAATGTCAAATCTTACATTGATGTCAGTCCATGGATACAAGGCTACCCTTACTATCAGCAGCCTCAGTAACAAATGTCAAATCTTACATTGATGTCAGTCCACTGATACAAGGCTACCCTTACTGTCAGCAGCCTCATCAACAAATGTCAAATCTTACATTGATGTCAGTCCATGGATACAAGGCTACCCTTACTGTCAGCAGCCTCATCAACAAATGTCAAATCTTACATTGATGTCAGTCCATGGATACAAGGCTACCCTTACTGTCAGCAGCCTCATCAAATGTCAAATCTTACATTGATGTCAGTCCATGGATACAAGGCTACCTTACTGTCAGCAGCCTCATCAACAAATGTCAAATCTTACATTGATGTCAGTCCATGGATACAAGGCTACCCTTACTGTCAGCAGCCTCATCAAATGTCAAATCTTACATTGATGTCAGTCCATGGATACAAGGCTACCCTTACTGTCAGCAGCCTCATCAAATGTCAAATCTTACATTGATGTCAGTCCACTGATACAAGGCTACCCTTACTGTCAGCAGCCTCATCAAATGTCAAATCTTACATTGATGTCAGTCCACTGATACAAGGCTACCCTTACTGTCAGCAGCCTCATCATCAAATGTCAAATCTTACATTGATGTCAGTCCATGGATACAAGGCTACCCTTACTGTCAGCAGCCTCATCAAATGTCAAATCTTACATTGATGTCAGTCCATGGATACAAGGCTACCCTTACTGTCAGCAGCCTCATCAACAAATGTCAAATCTTACATTGATGTCAGTCCACTGATACAAGGCTACCCTTACTGTCAGCAGCCTCATCAAATGTCAAATCTTACATTGATGTCAGTCCATGGATACAAGGCTACCCTTACTGTCAGCAGCCTCATCAACAAATGTCAAATCTTACATTGATGTCAGTCCATGGATACAAGGCTACCCTTACTGTCAGCAGCCTCATCAACAAATGTCAAATCTTACATTGATGTAAGTCCACTGATACAAGGCTACCCTTACTATCAGCAGCCTCATTGACAAATGTCAAATCTTACATTGATGTCAGTCCATGGATACAAGGCTACCCTTACTGTCAGCAGCCTCATTGACAAATGTCAAATCTTACATTGATGTCAGTCCATGGATACAAGGCTACCCCATTTATCAGCAGCCTCAGTAACAAATGTCAAATCTTACATTGATGTCAGTCCATGGATACAAGGCTACCCTTACTGTCAGCAGCCTCATTGACAAATGTCAAATCTTACATTGATGTCAGTCCATGGATACAAGGCTACCCTTACTGTCAGCAGCCTCATCAACAAATGTCAAATCTTACATTGATGTCAGTCCATGGATACAAGGCTACCCTTACTGTCAGGAACCTCATCAAATGTCAAATCTTACATTGATGTCAGTCCATGGATACAAGGCTACCCTTACTGTCAGCAGCCTCATCAACAAATGTCAAATCTTACATTGATGTCAGTCCATGGATACAAGGCTACCCTTACTGTCAGCAGCCTCATCAAATGTCAAATCTTACATTGATGTCAGTCCATGGATACAAGGCTACCCTTACTGTCAGCAGCCTCATTGACAAATGTCAAATCTTACATTGATGTCAGTCCATGGATACAAGGCTACCCTTACTGTCAGCAGCCTCATTGACAAATGTCAAATCTTACATTGATGTCAGTCCATGGATACAAGGCTACCCTTACTGTCAGCAGCCTCAGTAACAAATGTCAAATCTTACATTGATGTCAGTCCATGGATACAAGGCTACCCTTACTATCAGCAGCCTCAGTAACAAATGTCAAATCTTACATTGATGTCAGTCCACTGATACAAGGCTACCCTTACTGTCAGCAGCCTCATCAACAAATGTCAAATCTTACATTGATGTCAGTCCATGGATACAAGGCTACCCTTACTGTCAGCAGCCTCATCAACAAATGTCAAATCTTACATTGATGTCAGTCCATGGATACAAGGCTACCCTTACTGTCAGCAGCCTCATCAAATGTCAAATCTTACATTGATGTCAGTCCATGGATACAAGGCTACCTTACTGTCAGCAGCCTCATCAACAAATGTCAAATCTTACATTGATGTCAGTCCATGGATACAAGGCTACCCTTACTGTCAGCAGCCTCATCAAATGTCAAATCTTACATTGATGTCAGTCCATGGATACAAGGCTACCCTTACTGTCAGCAGCCTCATCAAATGTCAAATCTTACATTGATGTCAGTCCACTGATACAAGGCTACCCTTACTGTCAGCAGCCTCATCAAATGTCAAATCTTACATTGATGTCAGTCCACTGATACAAGGCTACCCTTACTGTCAGCAGCCTCATCATCAAATGTCAAATCTTACATTGATGTCAGTCCATGGATACAAGGCTACCCTTACTGTCAGCAGCCTCATCAAATGTCAAATCTTACATTGATGTCAGTCCATGGATACAAGGCTACCCTTACTGTCAGCAGCCTCATCAACAAATGTCAAATCTTACATTGATGTCAGTCCACTGATACAAGGCTACCCTTACTGTCAGCAGCCTCATCAAATGTCAAATCTTACATTGATGTCAGTCCATGGATACAAGGCTACCCTTACTGTCAGCAGCCTCATCAACAAATGTCAAATCTTACATTGATGTCAGTCCATGGATACAAGGCTACCCTTACTGTCAGCAGCCTCATCAACAAATGTCAAATCTTACATTGATGTAAGTCCACTGATACAAGGCTACCCTTACTATCAGCAGCCTCATTGACAAATGTCAAATCTTACATTGATGTCAGTCCATGGATACAAGGCTACCCTTACTGTCAGCAGCCTCATTGACAAATGTCAAATCTTACATTGATGTCAGTCCATGGATACAAGGCTACCCCATTTATCAGCAGCCTCATCAACAAATGTCAAATCTTACATTGATGTCAGTCCATGGATACAAGGCTACCCTTACTGTCAGCAGCCTCATCAACAAATGTCAAATCTTACATTGATGTCAGTCCACTGATACAAGGCTACCCTTACTGTCAGCAGCCTCATCAAATGTCAAATCTTACATTGATGTCAGTCCATGGATACAAGGCTACCCTTACTGTCAGCAGCCTCATCAAATGTCAAATCTTACATTGATGTCAGTCCACTGATACAAGGCTACCCTTACTGTCAGCAGCCTCATCATCAAATGTCAAATCTTACATTGATGTCAGTCCATGGATACAAGGCTACCCTTACTGTCAGCAGCCTCATCAACAAATGTCAAATCTTACATTGATGTCAGTCCACTGATACAAGGCTACCCTTACTGTCAGCAGCCTCATCAACAAATGTCAAATCTTACATTGATGTCAGTCCATGGATACAAGGCTACCCTTACTGTCAGCAGCCTCATCATCAAATGTCAAATCTTACATTGATGTCAGTCCATGGATACAAGGCTACCCTTACTGTCAGCAGCCTCATCAAATGTCAAATCTTACATTGATGTCAGTCCATGGATACAAGGCTACCCTTACTGTCAGCAGCCTCATCAACAAATGTCAAATCTTACATTGATGTCAGTCCATGGATACAAGGCTACCCTTACTGTCAGCAGCCTCATCAAATGTCAAATCTTACATTGATGTCAGTCCATGGATACAAGGCTACCCTTACTGTCAGCAGCCTCATCAAATGTCAAATCTTACATTGATGTCAGTCCACTGATACAAGGCTACCCTTACTGTCAGCAGCCTCATCAAATGTCAAATCTTACATTGATGTCAGTCCACTGATACAAGGCTACCCTTACTGTCAGCAGCCTCATCATCAAATGTCAAATCTTACATTGATGTCAGTCCATGGATACAAGGCTACCCTTACTGTCAGCAGCCTCATCAAATGTCAAATCTTACATTGATGTCAGTCCATGGATACAAGGCTACCCTTACTGTCAGCAGCCTCATCAACAAATGTCAAATCTTACATTGATGTCAGTCCACTGATACAAGGCTACCCTTACTGTCAGCAGCCTCATCAAATGTCAAATCTTACATTGATGTCAGTCCATGGATACAAGGCTACCCTTACTGTCAGCAGCCTCATCAACAAATGTCAAATCTTACATTGATGTCAGTCCATGGATACAAGGCTACCCTTACTGTCAGCAGCCTCATCAACAAATGTCAAATCTTACATTGATGTCAGTCCACTGATACAAGGCTACCCTTACTATCAGCAGCCTCATTGACAAATGTCAAATCTTACATTGATGTCAGTCCATGGATACAAGGCTACCCTTACTGTCAGCAGCCTCATTGACAAATGTCAAATCTTACATTGATGTCAGTCCATGGATACAAGGCTACCCCATTTATCAGCAGCCTCATCAACAAATGTCAAATCTTACATTGATGTCAGTCCATGGATACAAGGCTACCCTTACTGTCAGCAGCCTCATCAACAAATGTCAAATCTTACATTGATGTCAGTCCACTGATACAAGGCTACCCTTACTGTCAGCAGCCTCATCAAATGTCAAATCTTACATTGATGTCAGTCCATGGATACAAGGCTACCCTTACTGTCAGCAGCCTCATCAAATGTCAAATCTTACATTGATGTCAGTCCACTGATACAAGGCTACCCTTACTGTCAGCAGCCTCATCATCAAATGTCAAATCTTACATTGATGTCAGTCCATGGATACAAGGCTACCCTTACTGTCAGCAGCCTCATCAAATGTCAAATCTTACATTGATGTCAGTCCATGGATACAAGGCTACCCTTACTGTCAGCAGCCTCATCAAATGTCAAATCTTACATTGATGTCAGTCCATGGATACAAGGCTACCCTTACTGTCAGCAGCCTCATCAACAAATGTCAAATCTTACATTGATGTCAGTCCACTGATACAAGGCTACCCTTACTGTCAGCAGCCTCATCAACAAATGTCAAATCTTACATTGATGTCAGTCCATGGATACAAGGCTACCCTTACTGTCAGCAGCCTCATCGACAAATGTCAAATCTTACATTGATGTCAGTCCATGGATACAAGGCTACCCTTACTGTCAGCAGCCTCATCGACAAATGTCAAATCTTACGTTGATCTGAGTCCATGGATACAAGGCTACCCTTACTGTCAGCAGCCTCATCGACAAATGTCAAATCTTACGTTGATGTCAGTCCATGGATACAAGGCTACCCTTAATGTCAGCAGCCTCATCAAATTTCAAATCTTACATTGATGTCAGTCCATGGATACAAGGCTACCCCATTTATCAGCAGCCTCAGTAACAAATGTCAAATCTTACATTGATGTCAGTCCATGGATACAAGGCTACCCTAACTGTCAGCAGCCTCATCATCAAATGTCAAATCTTACATTGATGTCAGTCCATGGATACAAGGCTACCCTTACTGTCAGCAGCCTCATCAACAAATGTCAAATCTTACATTGATGTCAGTCCACTGATACAAGGCTACCCTTACTGTCAGCAGCCTCATCCTCAAATGTCAAATCTTACATTGATGTCAGTCCATGGATACAAGGCTACCCTTACTGTCAGCAGCCTCATCAACAAATGTTAAATCTTACATTGATGTCAGTCCATGGATACAAGGCTACCCTTACTGTCAGCAGCCTCATCAACAAATGTCAAATCTTACGTTGATGTCAGTCCATGGATACAAGGCTACCCTTACTGTCAGCAGCCTCATCATCAAATGTCAAATCTTACATTGATGTCAGTCCATGGATACAAGGCTACCCTTACTGTCAGCAGCCTCATCAACAAATGTCAAATCTTACATTGATGTCAGTCCACTGATACAAGGCTACCCTTACTGTCAGCAGCCTCATCAACAAATGTCAAATCTTACATTGATGTCAGTCCATGGATACAAGGCTACCCTTACTGTCAGCAGCCTCATCAACAAATGTCAAATCTTACGTTGATGTCAGTCCATGGATACAAGGCTACCCTAACTGTTATCAGATCATACGTGTCATGTGGCGACACAACAAACTCACCAAGATGATGTGTCTGCTCACGTAGCTTCATGACCCTGTCAAACTCGGCTGGTGGCACACACTGACGACTCTCCAGCCTGTGTGTCAAGTCTGACAAGCTTCTCACCAGATTATCAAGATGCCCTCCTGCCACAGTCGAGCTTGAGAACTTCATGGAGAACATGGAGGAGGCCAGGCCTGAACCATAAGAGAAGAACACCACTCTTCTGCCAGCAATGGAGTCAGTTGTCTGCCTGAAAGTGTCACAATAATTGTGAGATCTCATACAACAGCAGCTCAGCATGTCAGATAATCAAATCAATCAGAGGACCACAAGCCCCAAATCAGGATGCCTTTCATGATATGAATAGATATGAACAAGTTATTATTATACGCTTCAGAACAGGACACAATCCACTCCATAGACACATGTATACAAAATTCAAGATCAGCACATCAACTACATGTACATGTGGACAGGCACCCCAGACTGCTGAACACATACTTCAAGACTGCACTGAATATAGTAGACTGAGGAAAATCCATTGACCCATAGATACAACACTACAGACAAAACTATATGGGCCACTGCAAGAATTACAAAAGACAGTAAAATTTATACAGGAAATGACATTGCATTTATAGACAATACTTCGGGCGAACGAAAGATAGATAGCTCAGCATGTCTTCTTGAAGTAACTACAACTATGTCAGAATGGATAACTTTCTATGATGAAGCAAGCGCCAACTATGGGATAAATGGTGAGATGAGTGACCTGTAAAGTGTCATATAAATTTAGTGAAGTTACCTCACAGCTGGAAAGATAACATTCACATAGCTTCTCTTCTGCTAAATGTCTTTCCTTCTATGTTTGAAATGTAAATTCTGAATGTCACCAAAAAAAAAAAGCACATATTACTTTCCTGTTTTGTTCATTTCAACGCCTGTGGTTGCACTCACATTTATAACTTGTCACAAGTAAGCTTTATCCTTATATCACTCTCCCCCTTACGGCCTCTCACACATGTCACTCTCCCCCTTACGGCCACTCACACGTGTCACTCTCCCCCTTACGGCCTCTCACACATGTCACTCTCCCCTTTACAGCCACTCACACGTGTCACTCTCCCCCTTACGGCCTCTCACACGTGTCACTCTCCCCCTTACGGCCTCTCACACATGTCACTCTCCCCCTTACGGCCTCTCACACATGTCACTCTCCCCCTTACGGCATCTCACACATCACTCTCTCTCTTCCCCCCCCCCTCTCACAGCCTTTATGATCTATAAACCAAATCATTACAGGAGACCCCAACAAAAGCCTAGTCAGTGCACTGGCTTACTGAGGAAAATGGCTACAATGGTGCACAACACAGCAATGCAATCTGCTAATAAGTGAATGACAATGCAGGAAGCAAACATTTGCTGACCTATCACATGATCAGCTATCGTTTTCTGTTGACAAGTGTATGCTAGAACTCAAAATACAGGGACAATTATGCTATGATCATATTTTCCAGAACACGCCCACTAAATGTGCACCACCCACACAGACACCAACTGTCACTGTCATCAGATTTCATGTCTCTATTACCAATCAGAATAATTCAAACAAACAGGAGAACAACACTAGTGTTAGGTACAAGTTACAGAGCACATTTTCTATAGTCTGCAAGTGTTCAAGGGTTTGTGATTGAAATATGAGGTGACACCCCAGATCACCAGGACCGATGACAAATGTTGCCAACAAAACAGTCAATGATGGTTTGACAACAAAGACCCCAGCAAAAGGAACAAATGCTGCAGTCAATGATGGTTTGACAACAAAGACCCCAGCAAAAGGAACAAATGCTGCAGTCAATGATGGTTTGACAACAAAGACCCCAGCAAAAGGAACAAATGCTGCAGTCAATGATGGTTTGACAACAAAGACCCCAGCAAAAGGAACAAATGCTGCAGTCAATGATGGTTTGACAACAAAGACCCCAGCAAAAGGAACAAATGCTGCAGTCAATGATGGTTTGACAACAAAGACCCCAGCAAAAGGAACAAATGCTGCAGTCAATGATGGTTTGACAACAAAGACCCCAGCAAAAGGAACAAATGCTGCAGTCAATGATGGTTTGACAACAAAGACTATCATTTTATAAAAAGAAAAAGGCTGAAATAGATCTGCTCAAAGTTTATCTTCCCATTTCTACAACAATAAGGTCACATGACAACCAACTGATTTGTATTCTGATGTTTCGTCCATTGGAATACTTTCTGAATGTAAAGCCTGCAGCTCTCACATTCCTCCATAATGTAGACTTTGATATTTCAATACTGTTGTTCTTTTTCAGCGAAACTTTTAATTTTCTTATTGTAACAGTTTCATTCATACCCAACATTTTGCGAATTTCACGTCTACACCTCTGAATGAACGGAAATGGAACACACAATTTCTCAAGTGTCTAATTGTGTCAAAAAAAACCACGGCGAAAGCGTGCAAACACGTCAATTGTACCGTGTATGGATTTTTACTCGCTATTTTTAACTTAAAATACTGTAAACATTAAGTTTTGACTACATCAATGGGTCGTTATAAATTTATATAAATCAAATAAGCAACAATAATAACCAAATGTTTTTTTTTTTTAATGAAATTAATTCCATGTTGGGTTCTAATCATTATAACTTTACATGCAAATTTTGAACAACTTACAACAAGCGGTTAAAAAGCTATCGATTTTAAAAGTTGGGCACGAGTTATGAAACAAGCTATAATGTAATGGCACTCACCCACTAATGTAACTGGCGAGACCTCCATACAATGAAGGTGTGTACATGTTGCCAACTTGGCTTGCCACAAGTAAAGATGGTTTGGTTTTAGTCTCAAACAACGCCTGGCTAGCTGACATCACAGCACTTTCCACTGATCTGTCAAAGTATGTCTCTTCCAGTTTGAGATCTCTGCAATAATTGGTGAGCAAGTCATTCATTTGTAGCCGTAGCAAGTCATTAATTTGTAGCCGTAGCAAGTCATTCATTTGTAGCCGTAGCAAGTCATTCATTTGTAGCCGTAGCAAGTCATTCATTTGTAGCCGTAGCAAGTCATTCATTTGTAGCCGTAGCAAGTCATTCATTTGTAGCCGTAGCAAGTCATTGATTTGTAGCCGTAGCAAGTCATTAATTTGTAGCCGTAGCAAGTCATTCATTTGTAGCCGTAGCAAGTCATTAATTTGTAGCCGTAGCAAGTCATTCATTTGTAGCCGTAGCAAGTCATTAATTTGTAGCAGTAGCAAGTCATTCATTTCTAGCTGTAGCAAGTCATTAATTTGTAGCCGTAGCAAGTCATTCATTTCTAGCTGTAGCAAGTCATTCATTTGTAGCCGTAGCAAGTCATTCATTTGTAGCCGTAGCAAGTCATTAATTTGTAGCTGTAGCAAGTCATTCATTTCTAGCTGTGAAGCAGTGAGTATAAGGTGGGGGGACAAATGGGAGTGTATGGGAGAAGTTGAGGGGAGAGAGAGAAAGTGTTAACTAAAAAGAGAATCAGCGAGTCCACGGGGAAAGGTGATTAGTAATAAAGAGAACAGAGAAACATCGATTCGCACGGGAAAGAATAATACGGAATTAGGAGTGAGGTTGAAATGTAAAATGGGGTATGATTGGTTGAAAGGAGGGAAGTGAGGAAGAATGATAGGTTGGGAGGTCAGTCGAGCTAAAACGAGTACTCAGTGCGGACGGTTTTTTTGTTGTTGTTTGGCAAACCGGTACCGTGAGCAGTGGTTCCCATCAGGGGTTAGAGTTAGTCAGTTGGGGTACAGAGGTCGAGTAACACGGACCATGCTGCAGATTCATGGACAGTCAGAATTGTGTTAGAATAAGGAGTTCTGAAACTCAAAACCAACAACCAAGGTAGGGCTAGTGAGCTAGATAGAGTTCACAGATTCATGGACAGTTAGACTTGTGTCAGATTAAGGAGTTATGAAACTCTAAGACAACGAATGATTTACATGATAGGAAGCTAGACAGCTTTCACAACTACATTCTAAGCTCACACTCATCACTGAGCCTGAACTTCTACTAAAGCTGTCTAGCTCCCTGTCAAGTAATTTGTTCGTTGCTACTGTGTTTCACCACTACATTCTAAGCTCACACTCATCACTGAGCCTGAACTTCTACTAAAGCTGTCTAGCTCCCTGTCAAGTAAATTGTTCGTTGCTACTGTGTTTCACAACTACATTCTAAGCTCACACTCATCACTGAGCCTGAACTTCTACTAAAGCTGTCTAGCTCCCTGTCAAGTAAATTGTTCGTTGCTACTGTGTTTCACAACTACATTCTAAGCTCACACTCATCACTGAGCCTGAACTTCTACTAAAGCTGTCTCTCTTCCTGCACCTACTTTGTTCGTTGCTTCTGGATGCAGCAACTACATTACCACCTTGTATTCAACATTGAGCATGAATTTGTGAAAGCTGTCTAGCTCCCTGTCAAGTAATTTGTTCGTTGTCTTACAGTTTCATAACTCCTGATACTAACACAATTCTGATTGCACGCAAATCTGCAAACTCTATAAATCCTTACACTAACACAGATCTGACTATCCGTGAACTCTCTCTAGCTCACTAACCTTACAATGTTCGTTGGCTTAGAGTTTCATAAATCCTGATTCTAATACGATTTTAATATCCATGAATTGTGAACTCTAACTCACTAGCCCTACCTTGGTCGTTGGTTTTGAGTTTCATAACTTCTTAATCTGACACAAGTCTAACTGTCCATGAATCTGTGAACTCTAGTTCACTAGCCCTACCTTGGTCGCTGGTTTTGAGTTTCTAACACAATTCTGACTATCCATGAATCTGCAGCATGGTCCGTGTTACTCGACCACTGTACCCAACTGACTAACTCTAACCCCTAATGGGGCACCACAACTCACTATGCTCACGGTACTGGTTTGCCAAACAACAACAAAACCGTCCGCACTGAGCACTCGTTTTAGCTCGACTGACCTCCCAACCTATCATTCTTCCTCACTTCCCTCCTTTCAACCAATCATACCCCGTTTTACATTTCAACCTCACTCCTAATTGCGTCTTATTCTTTCCCGTGCGATTCGATGTTTCTCTGTTCTCTTTATTACTAATCACCTTCCCCGTGGACTCACTGATTCTCTTTTTAGTTAACACTTTCTCACTCTCCCCTCAACTTCTCCCATACACTCCCATTTGTCCCCCACCTTATACTCACTGCTTCAGCTGTAGCAAATCATTCATTTCTAGTTGTAACAAGACATTCATTTCTAGTTGTAACAAGACATTCATTTCTAGCTGTAACAAGACATTCATTTCTAGCTGTAGCAAGACATTCATTTCTAGCTGTAGCAAGACATTCATTTCTACCTGTAGCAAGACATTCATTTCTATCTGTAGCAAGACATTCATTTCTAACTGTAATAAGACATTCATTTCTAGCTGTAGCAAGACATTCATTTCTATCTGTAATAAGACATTCATTTCTATCTGTAATAAGACATTCATTTCTAGCTGTAGCAAGACATTCATTTCTAGCTGTAGCAAGACATTCATTTCTAGCTGTAGCAAGACATTCATTTCTAGCTGTAGCAAGACATTCATTTCTATCTGTAGCAAGACATTCATTTCTATCTGTAATAAGACATTCATTTCTATCTGTAGCAAGACATTCATTTCTATCTGTAATAAGACATTCATTTCTATCTGTAGCAAGACATTCATTTCTAGCTGTAGCAAGACATTCATTTCTAGCTGTAGCAAGTCATTCATTTCTAACTGTAGCAAGTCATTCATTTCTAACTGTAGCAAGTCATTCATTTCTAACTGTAGCAAGTCATTCATTTCTAACTGTAGTAAGACATTCATTTCTATCTGTAATAAGACATTCATTTCTATCTGTAATAAGACATTCATTTCTAGCTGTAGCAAGACATTCATTTCTAGCTGTAGCAAGACATTCATTTCTAACTGTAATAAGACATTCATTTCTATCTGTAATAAGACATTCATTTCTAGCTGTAGCAAGACATTCATTTCTAGCTGTAATAAGACATTCATTTCTAGCTGTAATAAGACATTCATTTCTAGCTGTAGCAAGACATTCATTTCTAGCTGTAGCAAGACATTCATTTCTATCTGTAGCAAGACATTCATTTCTATCTGTAATAAGACATTCATTTCTATCTGTAATAAGACATTCATTTCTAGCTGTAGCAAGACATTCATTTCTAGCTGTAGCAAGACATTCATTTCTATCTGTAGCAAGACATTCATTTCTATCTGTAGCAAGACATTCATTTCTAGCTGTAATAAGACATTCATTTCTATCTGTAATAAGACATTCATTTCTATCTGTAGCAAGACATTCATTTCTATCTGTAATAAGACATTCATTTCTATCTGTAATAAGACATTCATTTCTAGCTGTAGCAAGACATTCATTTCTATCTGTAATAAGACATTCATTTCTATCTGTAGCAAGACATTCATTTCTAGCTGTAGCAAGACATTCATTTCTAGCTGTAGCAAGACATTCATTTCTAGTTGTAGCAAGACATTCATTTCTAGTTGTAGCAAGTCATTCATTTCTAACTGTAGCAAGTCATTCATTTCTAACTGTAGCAAGTCATTCATTTCTAACTGTAGCAAGTCATTCATTTCTAACTGTAGTAAGACATTCATTTCTATCTGTAATAAGACATTCATTTCTATCTGTAATAAGACATTCATTTCTAGCTGTAGCAAGACATTCATTTCTAGCTGTAGCAAGACATTCATTTCTAACTGTAATAAGACATTCATTTCTATCTGTAATAAGACATTCATTTCTAGCTGTAGCAAGACATTCATTTCTAGCTGTAATAAGACATTCATTTCTATCTGTAATAAGACATTCATTTCTATCTGTAATAAGACATTCATTTCTAGCTGTAGCAAGACATTCATTTCTAGCTGTAGCAAGTCATTCATTTCTATCTGTAGCAAGTCATTCATTTCTATCTGTAGCAAGTCATTCATTTCTAACTGTAGCAAGTCATTCATTTCTAACTGTAGCAAGTCATTCATTTCTATTTGTAGCAAGTCATTCATTTCTATCTGTAGCAAGTCATTCATTTCTAGCTGTAGCAAGTCATTCATTTCTATCTGTAGCAAGTCATTCATTTCTAACTGTAGCAAGTCATTCATTTCTATCTGTAGCAAGTCATTCATTTCTATCTGTAGCAAGTCATTCATTTCTAACTGTAGCAAGTCATTCATTTCTATCTGTAGCAAGTCATTCATTTCTAACTGTAGCAAGTCATTCATTTCTATCTGTAGCAAGTCATTCATTTCTAACTGTAGCAAGTCATTCATTTCTAACTGTAGCAAGTCATTCATTTCTATCTGTAGCAAGTCATTCATTTCTATCTGTAGCAAGTCATTCATTTCTAGCTGTAGCAAGTCATTCATTTCTATCTGTAGCAAGTCATTCATTTCTAACTGTAATAACCAAAAGCTGTGAGTTTCAAGTGATACTCAGTCAAGTCTAGCTTCTAGATGTGACCACAATTGTTAACACTCAAGTCAAATGGATTCAGGGCACAACCATGTTGGATAGAAGCCAAATTTCTAGCATTTAGTAATGCTACCTGTATGTTTATATTTCCAGCAACAGAAAAGTATGTTACTAGTAATATGTGAACATAACCAGCAATAGCAACTGTGTGTTACTAATGTTCAAAGCATTTGTTGGGTACAAATTAGGAATCAAAGAGGTTTGTCTGGAACAAATGGAATACAGAACAAAGGGGCTACCAAAAATATGACGCCTACTACCAGCTCAACAGACAAGAACAAGGAACTATTTGTAGACTCCAAACAGTTCGCAACAGAAGTACCAACTACTCAACATCCTAAGATAGGAACCTCTGATGAATGTAGTCAGGCAAAATGAGTAGGCAAAATGAGTACTGTACATCTGCTACAATGATACCCAACATATGATGAACAAAGAAGGTTTTTGGGGACATTACTGGTACCATGCCAGGGCAAACTGTAATGAGATGTCATCAACCTTGAGCTGACCAACGCTTTCTTCAAACATTAATATTGACGACTACAGGCGTGGCCACCACCAACATACAGGGACAAGCAGTAATGAGATGTTACCAGTACTCTGAGTTGAATGCTTTCTTGAAACTTATTAATACTGGCGTCTAGAGGTGTACACAGAAGTAATGAGATGTTACCAGTACTGAGTTGAATGCTTTCTACAAACTTATTAATACTGGTGCCTAGAGATGTTACCAGAACTGAGTTGAATGCTTTCTACAAACTTATTAATACTGGTGTCTAGAGATGTTACCAGAACTGAGTTGAATGCTTTCTACAAACTTATTAATACTGGTGCCTAGAGATGTTACCAGAACTGAGTTGAATGCTTTCTACAAACTTATTAATACTGGTGCCTAGAGATGTTACCAGAACTGAGTTGAATGCTTTCTATAAACTTATTAATACTGGCATCTAGAGATGTTACCAGAACTGAGTTGAATGCTTTCTATAAACTTATTAATACTGGTGTCTAGGTGTACACAGCAGAAAGCATCTATGGTTAGCGATTATTTTGCTCAAGCTATGATAGTTGTGTCTGAACTTGAACTAGCGTGGGTGTTAATGCACGGGGGCTTCCCAAGCAATACCTGGACATAGATGTTCAACATGTACCAATCAGGCAGTCTTTCATACCTGGACACAGATAGTTTACTTCCATCAACATTTGACACACACGAAACACTGACAAATTTTACTTCCATCAACATTTGACACACATGAAACACTGACAAAGTTTACTTCCATCAACATTTGACACACATGAAACACTGACAAAGTTTACTTCCATCAACATTTGACACACATGGAACACTGACAAAGTTTACTTCAACAACATTTGACACACATGAAGCACTGACAAAGTTTACTTCAACAACATTTGACACACATGGAACACTGACAAAGTTTACTTCAACAACATTTGACACACATGGAACACTGACAAAGTTTACTTCAACAACATTTGACACACATGGAACACTGACAAAGTTTATTTCCATCAACATTTGACACACATGGAACACTGACAAAGTTTACTTCAACAACATTTGACACACATGGAACACTGACAAAGTTTACTTCCATCAACATTTGACACACATGGAACACTGACAAAGTTTACTTCAACAACATTTGACACACATGGAACACTGACAAAGTTTACTTCCATCAACATTTGACACACATGGAACACTGACAAAGTTTACTTCCATCAACATTTGACACACATGGAACACTGACAAAGTTTACTTCAACAACATTTGACACACATGGAACACTGACAAAGTTTACTTCAACAACATTTGACACACATGGAACACTGACAAAGTTTACTTCAACAACATTTGACACACATGGAACACTGACAAAGTTTACTTCAACAACATTTGACACACATGGAACACTGACAAAGTTTATTTCCATCAACATTTGACACACATGAAACACTGACAAAGTTTACTTCAACAACATTTGACACACATGGAACACTGACAAAGTTTACTTCAACAACATTTGACACACATGGAACACTGACAAAGTTTATTTCCATCAACATTTGACACACATGGAACACTGACAAAGTTTACTTCAACAACATTTGACACACATGGAACACTGACAAAGTTTACTTCAACAACATTTGACACACATGGAACACTGACAAAGTTTATTTCAACAACATTTGACACACATGGAACACTGACAAAGTTTATTTCAACAACATTTGACACACATGGAACACTGACAAAGTTTACTTCCATCAACATTTGACACAAATGGAACACTGACAAAGTTTATTTCCATCAACATTTGACACACATGGAACACTGACAAAGTTTACTTCAACAACATTTGACACACATGGAACACTGACAAAGTTTACTTCCATCAACATTTGACACACATGGAACACTGACAAAGTTTACTTCAACAACATTTGACACACATGGAACACTGACAAAGTTTACTTCAACAACATTTGACACACATGGAACACTGACAAAGTTTACTTCAACAACATTTGACACTCATGGAACACTGACAAAGTTTACTTCAACAACATTTGACACACATGGAACACTGACAAAGTTTATTTCCATCAACATTTGACACACATGGAACACTGACAAAGTTTACTTCAACAACATTTGACACACATGGAACACTGACAAAGTTTATTTCCATCAACATTTGACACACATGGAACACTGACAAAGTTTACTTCAACAACATTTGACACACATGGAACACTGACAAAGTTTATTTCCATCAACATTTGACACACATGAAACACTGACAAAGTTTACTTCCATCAACATTTGACACACATGGAACACTGACAAAGTTTACTTCAACAACAATTGACACACATGGAACACTGACAAAGTTTACTTCATCAACATTTGACACACATGGAACACTGACAAAGTTTACTTCAACAACATTTGACACACATGGAACACTGACAAAGTTTACTTCAACAACATTTGACACACATGGAACACTGACAAAGTTTACTTCAACAACATTTGACACACATGGAACACTTAAAACAGGGAGATAATAGTGGAATTGAATATAACAAGGGGGAGATAATCAGAGGTATTAAATGTGAGAGTAGGGGGCACAGTAGGGTTGCGTGAAAAACGGGTAGTGAATGACAGATTGAGACTCATGAAGAAAGCGTGCGGGGCAAGTGAAGGCGGGTGATTAGAAATAGGAAGACAAAGGGTTGGAAAAAGATAGTCGAGTTAATGCGAGAGTCCTATCCAGACGTGTGTGGGCAGACACTACGGAACTCGGGGACTGGGATGTGGTGAAGTTTTCGTATGTAACAGGTCAGTGTGAAAATAGTTACGGAGACAATCAGTCAGTGATAGAGGAAAGGAATAGGCTTAGTGTTAGCCAAAGTGTGATAGCTCTTATGAAGAGATAGTCATCCAGTGATAGAAGAGAGGAATAGGCTTAGTGTTAGCCAAAGTGTGATAGCTCTTATGAAGAGATAGTCATCCAGTGATAGAAGAGAGGAATAGGCTTAGTGTTAGCCAAAGTGTGATAGCTCTTATGAAGAGACAGTCATCCAGTGATAGAAGAGAGGAATAGGCTTAGTGTTAGCCAAAGTGTGATAGCTCTTATGAAGAGATAGTCATCCAGTGATAGAAGAGAGGAATAGGCTTAGTGTTAGCCAAAGTGTGATAGCTCTTATGAAGAGACAGTCATTAGTGCTAGAAAAGATGAATAGGCTTAGTGTTAGCCAAAGTGTGATAGCTCTTATGAAGAGATAGTCATCCAGTGATAGAAGAGAGGAATAGGCTTAGTGTTAGCCAAAGTGTGATAGCTCTTATGAAGAGACAGTCATTAGTGCTAGAAGAGATGAATAGGCTTAGTGCTAGCCCAAGTGACAATAGCTCTTATGACGAGAGGCCTAGTGCTAGACGATGTATGGACATTTGCTATTAGTGTGAAGAGACATTTATTAGACTAGTAGGTTGTGTTAATGGAAGCACATCTGAACATATTAAGAGACATCATATTGAAGCCGGTATCATCGGTGTGAATAGACTTTATTCCACAGTAGAGGTCATGCACACATGGCTGACCTCCAGTCGTCTTAGTGACATATTATGGACATTTGCTAGTAGTGTGAAGAGACATTTATTAGAATTGTAGTTTGTGTTAATGGAAGCACATCTGAACCTATTAAGAGACGTCATATTGAAGCCGGTATCATCGGTGTGAACAGACTTAACAACTATCATCAAGTATGAATCAGCCTGGCTTACAGACAGAATAAGAGTATTAGACTGTGAGCAAGAAAAGGGGAAGCTGTGAGTGCAGATTGGGTGAACGTGTATAAATTGTATTCTACTTGCATTCTATCTATCTATTGACCTTTCGAGCCGTAACCGGCCCATAGGGCGTAGACCAAGATACACCTTCTCCTATATGAATTTTTGTTCTAGCATTTTCTTTTAAAGATATTTTATCAAATCTCGCCATCTGTCTCTGTTCTGTGCAAGCAGTTCTATCTCATTGAGGGAGCCGATTCCTGCTGCTCTTGCCTCTCTCATCAATGTTCTTCTCAGTGTCTCCCTGGGTCTTCTCTTTTTCTTTTAACCTGTTGTTTCCCATATGAGGGCTTGCTTTGCTATTCGATTATTATCTCTTCTCATCACATGTCAACGTTGACCTCGTCTTTTCTTATTACTGAAGATATTAGTGGTTGATTGCCGATTTCTCTAATTTCCTCGTTTGTTTTGAATTCGTTCCATTCTATACCAAGTATTTTCCTTAGACTTTTATTTTCGAATGCGTTCAATTTGTTTCTATATCTCTTGTTGTTTTCCAGCTTTCACACGCATACGTAAGGGTTGATAGTACATTTGATTTGAATAGCCTAAGTTTTGTGTTTGTGCTAATGAGTTTTGATTTCCACAACTTTTCAAGGCTTCTGAAAGACATTGCTGCTTACCAGTCTGATTCTAATTTCTTTGCTCGTATCCCCTTCTCGATCAATGTGACTTCCAAGATAGATAAAGTGCTCGATCTCTTCTACTGGTTTGTTTTCCATGTATATTTTGTCACTTGTTGAATTAAACTTTTCATGACTTTAGTCTTTTCATGATTGACCTCAAGCCCAATTTTGCTGGCTATTGATGATAGTTCATTTGTGTTTTCCTGCATCGTTTTTATCTGACTGCTGATGAAAACTATGTCATCAGCAAAGTCGAGGTCCTCCAAATGGTCTCCTTGTATCCTTCGATGCCTTTATTACCAGTGCAGCATTTCTTCATTATGAGTCCATAACAATTCCAAATAACAAGGGCGATAAAATACATCCTGTTTAACCCCAGTTTATTGGGAAACATTCGCTCAGTCCTTCTCTGTTCGAACTGCACATGTTAACCATCATACATCTTGATAATATTTATGATTTTTGATGGTAAGCCATATTGCTTCAGAATTTTCCACAAAGAATCTCTATGAATACTATCAAATGCTTTTTTGAAGTCGATGAAGTTAAGTACAAAAGTTTTTGCTTTTCAATGTGTTCTCCAATATAAGTCGTAGAGTGAAAATGTGGTCAAGACAGCTTCTCCCTTTTCTAAACCCAGCCTGTTCTTCACGCATCACTGTATCTATTGAATCCTTTATTCTATTTAGGATGATTTTACAGAATAACTTTGAGGCAACTGACAAAGTGTCACGCCTCTCCAGTTGTTACAATCTCTAAGATTGCCCTTTTTTGGGATCTTACAATGATTCCTTTTTTCCATTATGAGGCGTCTTCTCTGTTTTCCAAATGATGTTTGTCTACTTGCATTACATGCCTTTAAGATGTTGAACCAGGTCAAGCAAGGGACCTGTCTAAAAGACTTAAACTTGTTGTATTATTGAGTTGGTGTTGTTCTGGTACATTCATTGCTGTCTACGTTGGGAGGGGTTGTCCAGGCGACGAACGAGCCACAGAGAGATCACAACGCAGGGACCGACACGGCCAACGCAGCGTACAGGTGCTGAGCAGAAGTCTCGGTGGTCGCAGTCTTGAGGGGATAGAGTTGGCACCTAGACCGGGTAGCCTGCCAGAGGGCCAGTCAGGCAGAGGAACTGTTCTAAAGCTGTACCACGAGTTAAGACATTATACAGGGTACTAGAACGCTGGTACACACTGACAAAGTTTACTCCATCAACATTTGACACACATGGAACACTGACAAAGTTTACTTCCATCAACATTTGACACACATGGAACACTGACAAGTTTACTTCAACACATTTGACACACATGGAACACTGACAAAGTTTACTTCAACACATTTGACACACATGGAACACTGACAAAGTTTACTTCCATCAACATTTGACACACATGAACACTGACAAAGTTTACTTCAACAACATTTGACACACATGGAACACTGACAAAGTTTACTTCACAACATTTGACCACACATGGAACACTGACAAAGTTTACTTCAACAACATTTGACACACATGGAACACTGACAAAGTTTACTTAACAATTTGACACACATGGAACACTGACAAAGTTTACTTCAACAACATTTGACACACATGGAACACTGACAAAGTTTACTTCCATCAACATTTGACACACATGGAACACTGACAAGTTTACTTCAACAACATTTGACACACATGGAACACTGACGGTAACAGTTGTGGAATGAAACCATCTACAGCTGGATACGTCACAGTAGTCCAGAGTTTTCCTTTCTTCACTCAGGCCTATTTAAAAATACCTACCTGAACGCCTCCAGTCCTGAATATCTGCCCCCAAAGTCAGGGTTATCGTCTCTGAGGAAGTCGTTGAGCACAAACGAGCAAATGACTTCTGAACAAGTTTACAGTAAGGTGAGTGGAAGAGGAATGCATCCCAATGTCAAGTGTACTGCTGCCACCTGGTGAGGTAACATTTCATCTTACAAAATTACAGACTTGTCAAGTTACCTCAGTAGTTATGTGTGTATATATATATAGGGATATGGCACTGGTCAAGAAGAGGTAATAACACCACTCTTAGAAGGTTAGAACTATCGCATCTCACTCTAGACAACTCAGACCTATCGCACCTCACTCTAGACAACTCAGACCTATCGCACCTCACTCTAGACAACTCAGACCTATCGCACCTCACTCTAGACAACTCAGACCTATCGCACCTCACTCTAGACAACTCAGACCTATCGCACCTCACTCTAGACAACTCAGACCTATCACATCTCACTCAAGACAATGCAGACCTATCACATCTCACTCTAGACAACTCAGACCTATCGCACCTCACTCTAGACAACTCAGACCTATCACATCTCACTCTAGACAACTCAGAACTATCGCATCTCACTCAAGACAATGCAGACCTATCACATCTCACTCTAGACAACTCAGACCTATCACATCTCACTCTAGACAATGCAGACCTATCACATCTCACTCTAGACAACTCAGACCTATCACATCTCACTCTAGACAACTCAGACCTATCACACACTCACTCTAGACAACTCAGAACTATCACACCTCACTCTAGACAACTCAGAACTATCACACCTCACTCTAGACAATGCAGACCTATCACATCTCACTCTAGACAACTCAGACCTATCGCATCTCACTCTAGACAACTCAGACCTATCACATCTCACTCTAGACAATGCAGACCTATCACATCTCACTCTAGACAACTCAGACCTATCACATCTCACTCTAGACAACTCAGACCTATCACACCTCACTCTAGACAACTCAGAACTATCACATCTCACTCTAGACAACTCAGACCTATCACATCTCACTCTAGACAATGCAGACCTATCACATCTCACTCTAGACAACTCAGACCTATCGCATCTCACTCTAGACAACTCAGACCTATCGCATCTCACTCTAGACAACTCAGACCTATCACATCTCACTCTAGACAACTCAGACCTATCACATCTCACTCTAGACAACTCAGAACTATCACACCTCACTCTAGACAACTCAGAACTATCACACCTCACTCTAGACAACTCAGAACTATCACACCTCACTCTAGACAACTCAGAACGATCACACCTCACTTCTCTAACTTACTTCTGCTCTATCCCTCTCTTGCTTCCTCTACCCTCTTTATCCCTACTCCATTACTTATGTTTTCTGTCTCTTCCTAACTCCAATTTACCTCATATTGACACTTATTCCTGTTCTACTCCTATTCGGACCACCTCCGCGATTTCTGCTAGTGTCCAATCCCTCTCTACCCTTTTATATCTTTTGTCCTCAGTCCCTGTCTCCGTCAGTCTTCGTTGTCACCTTGTCTCCAGATTCCACAAATGGACCCTATGGAACCCCTAGATCCAGCTACGTCTCCCAGCGACTTCTATTCTATTTATTTCCATCCCTAACTAATTGTCATTATATATCACCCCTTCCCTCTATTTATCCCTACTTCCTCCTCTTTATCCCTTCTAAAATCTGTCTTCACTCCTTCCCCACATTGCATTCTGCAATTTTCTGCTATTACCTCTCCAATAGTCTCCCTTGTGTAGTCTCCCGGATCCACTGCCGGACCTACACCTCTCTACTTTCCTCACAGGCCCTCCCGCAATATACCCAATCTCTTATTGCGTGCTTACTCTGTGTAGCCTAATCATCTCAGATTAGCCCTCCGCTACAGCACCTTACCCACCTGTGTAGCCTAATCAATCCCAGAATAGTACTCCACTACCACTTCCCTATTCATGCCATATACTCGTCGCCTCCAATTTTCCTTTCCTTCATATTCTATAAACATATTCTCCTATTTCCCCATCTCTGATACCTATTTGTTCCTCCTTGTCTAACATCCACTTCTCTACACTGATTCCTAACATGTCCTATCTTCCCACATTCATAACACCTTCTCGTCTCTTGTATACTATTTGCCTATCTCTTTGTTGCCCTCTCCTTTGCCTCATGTGATCTACTTCCATCGGACTCTCTTGTCTAACTCCCACACTCCCTTCTATCCGTTGTTCCTGTTCTTCAATTCTTTTCGCTAACCCCTCTTCCTCTATTGCTGCCTCTAATAACTGACATTTGTGTACTTTTCTTCCTTGCTAACATTGACTTTAGTCCTTTATCTTTTATTCCCCCTATCAATGTTGCTATTAATAGTTTATCTATTTGCTCTGATTCTACCTCTTGTCCAAACCCCTCTCTGCCATTTCTCTTATCCTCTCCCCATACTCTTGTACTGTTTCGTACCTCCTTGTCTCGCCGCTTTTAATTCCATTATTGCGTGTTGTTTGTCTTTAAACTTGCCATACCTCTTGGCTAAATATAACTTAACTTCTTGCCATGACTCTTCTTTCTTATCCTCTATTCTTCTTCTCACACAATTCACCACTCCCCCTTGACTCGTCGCTACTGCTAACTCTTTCCTCTCTATTTGGCTTAACTGCTTCCTCCTACCCCAAAATTCAATAGCTTGTATCCACTCTTCGAATCTTTCTATCTGTCCATAAATAACGGAACCCTTCTTGATATTTCCTGCATCTGCAAGTTAGTACCTAATCTTTCTACCACCTCCCCATCTTCTGCATGACCTGCCACATATATCCCTCTTGGGACACTCCCTCTATCTTTGTATATTCCTTTCTTTTATCTATCCCTTTTTCCCATAGTAGTTCATCATCCTAACTGTATTTAGTTCCTATTCTATACTGAAGTTATTATAATTCCCAATCTTAAGTTCCTCCTATTTCAATATTTGACTCCTTGTTCTAGTTTATCACCTTCCTATTACACTTCTATTACATACCACACCTCTAACCTTAATGCCTATATTTCTCACTGCTAAATAATCTGTAATCATTGAACTCAATTTGTTTTACCTCCTACTATGCATACAATGAATTACAACCAGTTTGTTTTCAACATCTTTACACCATTTTACAACAATTGTCTCACTCTTTCTGTATTCTAGCCATGAGTGTCATATATTTCAATCCGATATCTTTCTCCTATCCTACCCTCCCTTTTCCTTCGTCAATCGTTACTTCCTCTATTCTAACTAAAAAAAATGTGTCTGACACACACAACTATAATACTTTATCACCCTTCTTACTCTCCGGTTATTTCTTTAGTCACCCTCTCATACTCCTCTTATTCCTGAATTATCATATTGAATTAACTACTTAACAAATCACTTCCTCGACGATCCTTGGAATTTTCAGATTTGCTGCCGCTGTCTTCTTTGTTTGGATGCGACCTAGCGGTCACGAAACCCATTTGTAAAAGCTCCTCTCATGTACTTTTCTCTTTGATGTATTTGAACATTATTGAACTGACTGATGATGGATGGACTTGATTGATTTATTTCTTTCCCTTTGAACTAAATTTGTCGCTGGCCGCTGGACACTTCGACTTATATCGAGCACATCACGTACTCGACCCTAGCTGGAACCAATACCAGCTCTTGTTATCTTGAGAGTTGATATTCACATTGATAATAACACTGATGCTGTTATCAAGATCGTGCTTCATCCCAAGGTTCAGGTTCGAACCTTCCGTTGTTCGGCCGCCCTATGACACAGCTACCTTGACTCAAGCACTGAAGCTAGCCATTATAGTGTTGGCCAACACCCCACCAGTTGTACTGGCTGGCTGAGAATTGACAGGTTGATGACATACAGCAGGCTGATAGTCTACATGAAGTAAAGACAGGTTGTTCCACCTTGTTGGCGCCGCCTTGACTCAACCAATATGGAACCCCGCTTGCACAGGTCTCCTTCCTGTTCAGTGTGCCACTACTTAGCACTCTGCAGCTCACGTGATGGCTCATATGGACTTAGCCCTCACCTGTGGACTATGGCCTGCACTGGAACACCTCTTCATCTCGGCCTCGCCCTTTATCCCATTGATCGATTCTCCATTGACTTCGCGTTGTGATTTCTTTACTTCAGAGTGACCCCGAGCATTCGTTCATCACTAGGGATCACAATTCAGGTAGCATTCCGCAAATCATTACCAACACCGATGAATTTTCACACAAAATTTAATTTACACAAGGACCACTTCCGGTACATGTTCACAAATACAAAGTCGCTGGGAGCCTCACATTCATCTCTTCCCTTGCTCCCCTAACACGATGCCAGAAGGTGATCGCTGAGTTTACCCCACACTAAGCGTTATCCTCGACTGACAGACAGTTTTACACTAGCATGATTTCACTTGTCTACTAACGTCCCTGCACTTGGGTTGTAGCTCTAATAGCTCTACACATGACTCTTCAGACTGATCAGTCTCATAGTGTTGCGATCATACCTGATCTACCTAAAGTCTCTACACCTGGTTGTAGCTTTAACTACCTCCACTAATGTCTCTTCATGACTTATACTAAGTCTCATAATGGGATGATCACACATGATCTCAATAAAGTTTCTACACATGATGATAGCTCTACGAGCTCTATTAATGTCTCTTCATGACTTATACTAAGTCTCATAATGGGGCAATCACACATGATCTCAAAGTCTTTGCACATGATGATAGCTCTATTAATGTCTCTTCATGACTTAACTAAGTCTCATAATGGAGAGATCACACATGATCTCAATAAAGTCTTTGCACATGATGATAGCTCTACGAGCTCTATTAATGTCTCTTCATGACTTATACTAAGTCTCATAATGGAGATCACACATGATCTCAATAAAGTCTTGCACATGATGATAGCTCTACGAGCTCTATTAATGTCTCTTCATGACTTATACTAAGTCTCATAATGGAGAGATCACACATGATCTCAATAAAGTCTCTGCACATGATGATAGCTCTAATGTCTCTTCATGACTTATACTATTCTCATAATGGAGAGATCACACATGATCTCAATAAAGTCTCTGCACATGATGATAGCTCTACGAGCTCTATTAATGTCTCTTCACGACTTATACTAAGTCTCATAATGGGAGATCACACATGATCTCAATAAAGTCTTTGCACATGATTGTAGCTCTAACTACTCTACAACGATCTAACTGTGACTTAACACAAGGTCTCATAATGGAGAGATCACTCACATGATCTACTAAAATTCTTGCAAATAGTTGTAACATTAACTTCTATCTGCTAATTGCTGTATCGCGCTATTATGACTATCTTACTCTAGTGTCACAATAAATCACATCTAATATCACGTCTCCTGGAATCCACATCTGACCGACTCGGCGGTTACTTCCTAACTAACCCCCTAGTTCACGGTATCGGCTGTATCTGACTACAGATGCCCACACTGAACACTGCCCGGTTGCGAAACATCTACCTTGCCCCTTAACCTATTCTTTGTTCACCTAATTCTCTCGCCTTGCTTCTGCCCCTCGTGACTCTTGCTGTGTTCACCTAACTTCCACGAGCACCTGAACACCTGTCACTCCCCTTCTTTACTCCCCTTTGTTTACTGCCTAACTCCCCCATTTGCCATCATTCAACTTATCACTGCTATACCCTATTTCAGCCCCCAATGCTGACTGTGTTGTCCCTCACAGACCAACCAGCACAAAACCAACCTACACTCTCTGGGACATTAATAACAACACTTACCTCTGATGCCAGCAGCTATGGCTTTGTTTGTGAACCTCTCGTAGCACATATCCAGGGCATGCAGGTAACACTGGATGCTCAGTTTGCCATCCACAGTTGGGTACTCTGAGGCCATATCCGGTTTATAGAAATCATAAACATGCTGCATATGGCTACTACGCACACCTAAAGCAAAGTATGAATCCAAGTCAACAAAACATCGTATAACAGGAATGATGCACTAGCAGTAACAACTAATTCATCACTACATCAGCTGCTACAATTATTATACAGTTATCCACTACGTTAGTTACCCACTGCTACAATTATCCACTGTGTTAGTCGCCCACTGCTACAGTTATCCACTGTTAGTTACCCACTCTACAGTTATCCACTGTGTTAGTTACCCACTGCTACAGTTACCCACTGTGCTAGTCACCCACAGCTACAGTTATCCACTGTGTTAGTCACCCACTGCTATAGTTATCCACTATTAGTCACCCACTGCTACAGTTATTCACTGTGTTAGTCACCCACTGCTACAGTTATCCACAATGTTAGTCGCCCTTTGCTACAGTTATCCACAATGTTAGTCACCCACTGTTACAGTTATCCACTATGTTAGTTACCCACTGCTAGTTATCTACTATGTTAGTTACCCACTGCTACAGTTATCCACTGTTAGTTACCCACTGCTACAGTTATCCACTTTGTTAGTCATCCACTGCTACAGTTATCCACTATGTTAGTCATCCACTGCTACAGTTATCCACTGTCAGTTACCCACTGCTACAGTTATCCCACTGTTAGTTACCCACTGCTACAGTTATCCACTGTTAGTTACCCACTGCTACAGTTATCCACTGTCAGTTACCCACTGCTACAGTTATCCACTGTTAGTTACCCACTGCTACAGTTATCCACTATAGTTACCCCTGTCAAGCACAAGAGCAGCGTCAGGTCCAACCAGCATGGCCACAGCACCAGCGCCCCCAGTACACCTGGCATTGCCTGTCGCATACACAGCAATATCCCCAGCCACGACAAGGGCATAGCGACCTAAAAACAAATGCAAATATATTGGAAACAGCTGAAATAGGTACAGGTACACTGCAACAAATCCACACAACGGACTGAAACAAACATTTTGCAGCAACTACTACACCGCTAGACTACTTTGAAAACCTTCATATTTGATCTATTTTAAAATATCTACAATCTCTCACCACTGACTTCTTTCTTTTGGTTTGAAAATAACAATCAAGTGTAAAAGATGTAAACATTAACAAGAACTGGCTTACAAGCTCCAGTCTACAGAGGAAATTACAATACTATGGCCACATCAACAGACAGCAGGCTGGAAAGAGCAATAATGGAAGGCATGTATCAGGGGCAGACCAGGAAGGCGGTTTAAGATATCAAGGAGACATTGAACATGACAACTGAAGTGGGAGATCTGGCTAAAGTGAATGCAACGTTCTGTGGGAGATCTGGCTAAAGACAGAGATTCTTTCAGATGGGCTATGGTGAATGCACGTTCTGTGGGAGATCTGGCTAAAGACAGATTCTTTCAGACAGGCTATGGTGAATGCAACGTTCTGTGGGAGATCTGGCTAAAGACAGAGATTCTTTCAGACGGGCTATGGTGAATGCAACGTTCTGTGGGAGATCGGGCTAAAGACAGAGATTCTTTCAGACGGGCTATGGTGAATGCAACGCTCTGTGGGAGATCGGGCTAAAGACAGATTCTTTCAGACGGGCTATGGTGAATGCAACGCTCTGTGGGAGATCGGGCTAAAGACAGATTCTTTCAGACAGGCTATGGTGAATGCAACGCTCTGTGGGAGATCTGGCTAAAGACAGATTCTTTCAGACGGGCTATGGTGAATGCAACGTTCTGTGGAGATCGGGCTAAAGACAGATTCTTTCAGACGGGCTATGGTGAATGCAACGTTCTGTGGGAGATCTGGCTAAAGACAGATTCTTTCAGACGGGCTATGGTGAATGCACGTTCTGTGGGAGATCGGGCTAAAGACAGATTCTTTCAGACAGGCTATGGTGAATGCAACACTCTGTGGGATATCGGGCTAAAGACAGATTCTTTCAGACGGGCTATGGTGAATGCAACGCTCTGTGGGAGATCTGGTAAAGACAGATTCTTTCAGACGGGCTATGGTGAATGCAACGCTCTGTGGGAGATCTGGTAAAGACAGATTCTTTCAGACGGGCTATAGTGAATGCAACGTTCTAGAAAGGTCATGACCTGATGATGATCTCCTTTTATTGTATTCTTAGTGTTTGAAACATTTTAAAATGATTTAAGAAATATCAAATCCTCTACCTGGTGTTTTGTACTTGCACACTGATTGTGTTGTTTGCGCTAAATGATTGTACTAAGTATGTTGTGATTGTGTTGTATTCAGCTCTATATCTTTAGCAAAATCCAGATGGATGGAGAAGACGAGCCACAGATGATATAATCTTGATGGGAGATCTAAATACAAAAGTAGGATCGGCAACAGAGGCTTCGAAGAGATCAAGATTAAAACATAGAAAAACATAGACTTGGAGAAATGAATGAGAATGGAGAGATAAATCAAACTGACCCAAATGAATTAATAAAGGTAAGGTAGAGGTAAAGTACGAGACTTGAACCGGCGTCTTAGCACATGAGTTTACACCCATATGTGCTCGGCCACCTATGCAGAAATGTTCGGAGATTTCTGTATAGTGTCGCCTCAAGCATCGGAACTCAGATGCGAGGCGACATTCCTCACCTTCCCAGGGTATTATCCTGGTACCCATTTCTGCCAACGGCTTGGTCGATCATGGGGGTATTTTTTTTTCCAACCACAAGTACAATTCACACTGCTCCCAGCGGGAATCAAACACGGGTTGTCCGAACATCGGTAGTCCAGTCGGGTGGTTTCCCAACTAGGCTACCGAGGCCCACAATGTATTAATAATAATTATTTATTTATTTTAAAAAGTCATCCTTACATAGTAAAAGTAAAGTACCCCCGTCACGCCAAGTGGCAAGAAAGAGAAATGGAGACAGAAGGCATCCCTGCCTTACTCATTTCAAATGCTTCTGTAAGCTGTCCTTCATGCACCACACTACATTTTGTTCCTTCATACATTGTTTTTATCATGTTAATAAACTTTATGGGGATTCCGTAATGACTCAGCAACTTCCAAAGCATTCTTCTGTCTAAACTATCAAATGACTTTTCGTAATCTATGAATCCAATATAAAGTGGGGATTTTAGTTCTAAACTTTGTTCAACTATTATACTTAGAGTAGTTATTTGATCAGCACATCTGTTCTTCCTAAAACCTGCTTGTTCATCTCTCAAATGTTTCTCTATGGCCTCTTTTAGTCTCTCCAGAATGATTCTGCCTAATTTTTTCCTGGTACAGATAGTTAATTCCCCTATAATTTGTGCACTCCTGTAAACTTCCTTTCTTTGGTAGTTTGATCATATAACTTTCTTTCCAGTCTTTAGGTATTTCTTCCCTCTCCCAAATTGTATCTAATAAATATGTAACATCTTGGTAGAGGTGTTATATCTGCTTTGATGGCTTCCGGAGGAATTTCATCTGGTCCTGTGGCTTTACCATTTTTTTAATAGTTTGATGGCTTTCATTATTATTTCTTTGCTTGGTTTTCTACAGTTAATGTGTAACTCTCCTTCTGCTGGTAGTATATCTGGAGGATTATTTGAGCCGGGTCTGTTCAAAAGTTCTTCAAAGTGCTCTTTCCATCTCTCCATTTGTTCCCTATATATTACTAGCAATTCCTTTCTTATCTTTAATAAAGGCATTGATCTGTTTGTATTTTCCATTTAATTCCTTTGTGCTGTTGTACAGTTCTTTCATATTCCCTTTATTTGCTGCTTCTTCTGCCTCTTTAGCTAGTTCATCTAATATTTCCTCTTATCCCTTTTAATGCATCTTCTCACTTCTTTGTTCACCTCTGTGTAAGCTTCCTGTGTCTTGGCTTTATTACTTCTTGTTTTGCTTTTATTTATGTCTGCTTTCTTGTTCTTTCTTTAATTTTATCCAGGGTCTCTGCTGTCATCCATGCCTTATTCTGGCGTTCTCTTTTCCCCAGTGTTTCTTCGCATGTCTCTTTCCATATATTTTTTTACTTGTTTCCAATGATCTTCTATATTTACTGTATTTTCTAGTTGTTGGAGGACTTGGTATTTGTTTGATATTGTGACTGCAAAATTATCTTTAATTTCTTGTTCTTTAGAAACCCTACATTGAAATACTTTCTACCCTTATTCGTTGTAGTATACCTTTTTAGTTTAATTTTAAGTTTGGCTATCAGAAGATGATGATCAGAAGCTACATCTGCCCCTCTATATACTTTTACATCCTGTAAGGATGAACTTATTATTAATACATATGTGATCAATTTAATTTTCTGTTCTATGATCTGGTGACTCCCGTGTAGCTTTGTGTATTCTTTTATGTTGGAATATTGTTCCTCCTAGGCTCACTTGATTAAGGGCACAGAAATTCACAAATATCTCTCCATTCTCGTTTATATCTCCAAGTCCATGTTTTCCTATAATCTCTTCGAAGCCTCTGTTGTCTGATCCTACTTTAGCATTTAGATCTCC